>JAFEMH010002593.1:0-328243 GCA_022495995.1 Adenophora triphylla var. japonica
AATACTTGGACATACTTGGAGGACAAAGTTCTTGCCAGAAGTCGCTTCTCATTGCGGGGAGCTCGGAAGATGGCCTTGTCACACGATACTGAATAACTTGGTGCGGGCGAAGAATGAAAGCTCCATGAGCTACTTCACCAGAATTTAAGGAAATGGTTGATAAGATAGAGAGGAAGACCTCAACGATAGGGGAAGTCATTAAGTGCTTCAGAAACGGTATTTCCCTCGGCGAGATATGGACTACGAGCTCCACGGTCCGAGCAGTCGCGGCTTCGACGGGGAAGTTGTTTGAAAAAGAGTGTACAATGTTGCCCACTTGGGCGAGAAGGAAAGAGAAGAAGAATGGTAAGAGTCCTAAGGTTGAGAGCCTGCTGATGATAAGAAAGACTCCCAACAAGAATGGAGGAAATAATAAAAATGGAAAAAAGAGAGAGAGAGAGAACGAACGGGACTAGGGCAGCAGCAAGAGAAAGTGCCCGAGGGCTTTTTGGCGCAGCTCTCGCTTACGGTGAGTCGAACGAGGAAATTATGAATGCGGAAGTCGGTGGCTCCTCCGAGTCCAGATGAATCCAGTGCAACAAGTTTAGGAGGGGCAACGGCAAATCTTTGCGACTACCCACAAAGACAACTGGTCATCTCACGAGAGGATTGCTTGGGATTAGCGTATCATCCGAGAGAATGGTCGACCGGGGAGACTACGAAGCTTACGTGAAAAGGCCTCGGAGGCGGGTGGAGGCGATCGGCCGGCGAGGTGGACAACGAGGACCTAGGCAACCTAGATTGAACACAGGGGTCATTACGAGCAAGCAAGCAACACGGCCATCAAGCACAAAAATCTTCCCGGCTCAGTAAGGCTCCACAATGTGCCTCCGAAGAGAAGTCGAGAGATGAAGCAATCGGCTTTTTCCCCATGAATTGGCTCTTAACATGGCGGCTAGAGAGCAAGTTCTCGTCATCCCGGAGTCTCGTGACGGATGTACGACGAAAGCGAGACTCTTAGTCGACACGGGGGCACAAGAGATATTTTGTTCTACAAAACTTTTTAAGAAATGGGTCTTAATGATGAGCGGTTGGAGAGATATGATGGTAGGATTGGAGGGCTTCGCAATCATCGAAGTTGATCTGGCAAGATAGAGCTCGACGTCGGCCTAGGCGAGCACCCCCTCGGGATCGTATCAAAGGTACAATTTATAGTGATTGATGTAAATAGTGACTATGCCGCTATACTTGGTATCCCAGTCGGGTCAGCTCTTGGAATGGTGGCGTCGATCCCTCGTCGGCGAGTTAAGTTCCACTACACCCATTTGGAGTAGGGTGTGTACGAAAACACGGCTCGAGCCTACCTTGATCATGTTCTCGAAGAAAGAAAGAAAAGGGAGTTGGAAATTGAGGCTGAGATGGTTATTTAAAGTTGTCTCAATCGGTCACCAAAACTACCGGCTGTCAGCAATCACTTAGGCGTGGAAGAGTCGAGCTATCGCTCAAATGACGAGGTCATGCTTGAGTCGACCGTCACTCTAACACCTTTGAGGTCGATTCGGATGTGGTGTATGGTCGACAGTCATCATAGGCAACCTATGCCTCCGGCTCGACAATAACTCGGGGGCCGCCACCACCGGCGAGGTTGCGAGACAAGTTAGATGATATGATAGCGAAGAAGCTCCACATCGAGGGCCGAGGAGAGACAAAGGGTTAAGGAGATAATCATTGAGACTCTACAATTCGAGGGGATGGACCGAGCTAGAAGGCTGTGGATGAGCTAGAGTCGGTAATCACTGACCTTTCTTACCCCAGAGCCAAAAATTCGGAATTGGGAAGCGGCTATCGGTTAAGGAGCGAGCGAAATCATCGAGCTACTCAAGAAAGTAATGATGTCTTTGCATGGAGGGTAGAAGACATGAGGGAATCCAAGGAGAATTCGGCTGTTCACGGTGGAAATCGAAACCCGACCATAAAGCACAGACCCCAAAAATTGAGAAGCTTTGCTCGCGACAGGAAGAGGCCATAAAGCGAGGTACAAAAACTTTTGAATGCGGGGATAATCAAAGAGGCCACTCATACAACGTGGTTGGCCAACGTGGTCATGGTGAAGAAATCAAATGGCAAATGGCGGATGTGTGTCGACTTCACCACTCTCAATCTTGCTTGCGAGGACGGTTATCCCCTTCCTAGAATCGACAAACTTGTGGATTCTATTCTTTGAGCACTCCACCCTCAGTTTCCTCGACGCTTACTCGGGATATCACACGAGATTAAGATGCACGAGGATGACATAGTCAAGACTGGCATTTCAAGCGAGTGGAGGCATCTCTGCTACAACATGATGCCGTTTGGATTAAGAATGCGAGGGCGACTTATCGAGGAGGATGGTGAACAAAGTCTTTGCCTCGCAAATTGGTCGAAATATGGAAGGCTTACGTGGACGACATGGTCATCAAAACTAAGGCTGGGCGTCACGTAGTCGACTGAAGGAAACATTCGCCAACTTGCGAGCAAACGACATGAAGCTTCAATCCCGGTAAGTGTGTCTTTGGAGTTGCAAATTTGGCAAGTTCTTGGGATTTATGGTATCTCGAGGCATAGAAGCCAATCAGAAAAAATCAAGGCGTTAGTCGGCATGAAAGCTCCCACCGGTGTCGAAGAGATGCGGCGACTTAACGGAAGGGTAGCGGCTCTTGGTCGCTTCATATCAAAGTCGGCGAGAGGTCTCTCCCGCTTCTTAAGCATTGAGGGGACGAAAAATTTTGAGTGGGACGACCGAATGTCATTCGTCGTTTCAACAATTGAAGGATTACCTCGCTACTCCACCTTTGCTAAGTAGCCCGACCACTGGTGAGACCTTATTTGTATATGCATGCAGTGGGAGACAAGTCGGTTGCGGCGGTGTTGATTAGAGAGGATGAAAGGGCTTCAAAAACCGGTATATTACATCGAGGCCTTATCGGATGTGGAGAGCGAGATACTACAATCTTTGAGAAGGTCGCTTATGCCCTAGTCGTGGCTTCAAAGGAAGGCTGCGAGCTTATTTTACAGCTCATCCAATTGTGGTTCTTACAAATGCCCCCTTAGAAAAATTCTTCCTGGCCCAGGAGGAGTTCGAGTCGACTTCTCAATTGGTCAATTGCCCTTCTTGAATTTGACATTGAGTATCGACCTCGAAAGGCGTTGAAGGCTCAAGCTCTAGGCTGACTTCTTGAGTCGAGCTTACGTTCACCAAGGAAGGCGACGAGCGGCGAGCTCCCGAAAGAAAGGCTAAAGGGAAGGAGTCGGGAATCCCGGGTCGCCGTCGAGTCTGCACGTCGATTCTTTGGAAGGTCTATTCGGACGGATCATCGACCAAGAATAGCGGTGGAGGCTGGGATAGTGCTAATTGAACCGAGTGCAGGCTGTGTATGAGGAATCACTAAGGTTCAAGTTTGATGCTTCAGCAACCGGGCCGAATATGAAGCTTTGATAGCGGCTATAGAATACGCCCGAAGTGTTTTGGAGCGACTAAGATCATGGCCTCTTTGCGATTCACGGTGATAGTCAACCGAGGTCGGGCGAGTACGAGGTACTTAGTGCCACGCGATCAAATCTTTGCGACTGGTGAAGGGCTGATAAAAGATTTGGAATTACAGGAGATTCAAAGGTGGACGAGAAGACGATGAGCTAGGCGACCTCCTCTCGAAGTTAGCCACTTCGGATGAACCACATGATGAACCTATCTCCTTCCTCGAAAGTCCGGCCTATGAAAGAGTAAAAATTCAATGCATAGATGATCCCTCAAGAAATTGGACTCGGGAGAAGTGTTGGATCGAGGAAATGAAGGCATACATAGAAAGTGAAGAGCTACCGGATGACGAGAAGAAGGCTCGAGCTATCAAAAGAAAGCTCCAAGGTATGTCATTCAAGGAGGCGACACTGTTCGGAAGATCTTATACTCGACCATTACTAAAGTGCATCCACCCTCGAGAGTCGCCCTATTGATACACGAAGTACATAGTGGAATTTGTGGTGGACACCGGGGGCGAGGACTCTTGGCGACAAGTTAATCACTTTGGGGTACTACGGCCACACATGAGAGGCGACACTCGCAACTTTGTTCGGCAATGTGATCGATGCCAAGGTTTGCCAACCTTCCCCGTGTGCCTACAACGAAGCAAACTCCTGTGATCGCGGCTTGGCCATTTGACATGTGGGGCGTCGGCACGATTGGACCCTTCCCTCCCGCAGGAAGCTGCAGTATGTGATCGTCGCCATAGATTACTTCACTAAATGGGTTGAGGCCAAACCATTAGCTCGCATCACGAGAGGAAAATGCTATCAACTTTATTCATGACTTCATTTGGTGTCGGTTTGGTTTTCCTCGAGCTATAGTGTCCGACAATGGTTCTACAGTTCTCCCGGACCTTCGAAGCGAGAGATGAAGCGAGTTGGAATCAAACATTGGAAATCTTACGTCGCCTATCCTCAAGGAAATGGCCAAGGCGAGGCGGCAAATAAACTTGTTCTATCTTCGCTCAAGCAGGACTCGTAGGTCGACGTAACAATTGGTTGGACGAACTCCCCTTGCTCTTTGGGCGATCCGTACAACCACTCGGGGGCCTGCGGAAACCCCTTTTGCTCTCACATATGGGTCGAGAGGCCATGGCACCTGCGAGCTCGAGATTTCCCCTTTGCTAGAGTGACTTTTTTCAATCAAGAGCGAGAATGACACCAATAGATTGATCGACTTGGACACGATCGACGAGAAGCGAGAAACGGCCTACCTCAAGAATGGTCGGCTACGAGCGGCGAACTAAGAGCTACCACGACAAGAAGGTCAAGGCAAGGTCGTTCCAAGTTGGAGATTATGTGTTGAGAAAGATCGAAGCAACGGGTAAAAGGACCCGGAGAACAAGCTATCTCCCTAGCTGGGAAGGTCCCTATGTAGTCACTCGAGTCGTCGAGGAAGGAACCTACATGATAGCTCATCACGGAGGTGACGAGTTGAAACATCCTTGGCATGCTACTCACCTCATCAAATACTACTTCTAGTTTTCAATTTCAAAGTTCAAGTTTGTGTTAAAGCTAGTTTCGAATTGATGTAAGCATGATTCCTACTTCAATGAAAAGCGCAGTTTATTCGATCAAACATAGTGTTACATTAATATCAACAAACTCGACTCTTAGTCAGTTTCGTTCTAACAAGCTCGATTCTTAATCAGCTTTGTTTATTTAACAAGTCCGACTCTTAGTCGACTTCGTTCTAACGAGCTCGACTCTTAGTCAGTTCATCTTAGCTCGACTCTTAGTCGGCTTCACCTAACAAGCTCGACTCTTAGTCGGCTTCGTTCTAACAAGCTCGATTCTTAATCGGCTTTGTTCATAACAAGTCCGACTCTTAGTCGACTTAGTTCTAACAAACTCGACTCTTAGTCGGCTTGATTTACTTAGCTCGATTCTTAATCGGCTTTGCCTATTCAACAAGTATGATTCCTAATCAACTTGGTCCTAATTAACTCGACCAGGGTCGGTTTCAATGGTATGAACGAGGTTCGACTCATGGTCAATCTCGTTCACAAAAAAGTTAACCAAGTACGAGGTCGACTAAACCAACAAGATCAAGTCGCCTCTAGGCTCAAGTTGACTCATTTATATTATCTACATCTAGCTCGACATACAATATGGAATGGAAAACATACAACATTCGAGAACAAAGGTCGGCTAAGATTAAATACGAAAAGCCTCCCAGCGGGCCAAGACTTGAGCGAGAAATTAACTTACAAAAGTATTATGCCTCCCAGTGGGATAAGGCATACGAGATAATGTTAGACAAAAGGCAAAGATATTGTTTGGGACTTGTTCATTACAACTCAATAAAATCAGAGTCTTGGACTACGTCGAAGCTTGGTCGTCGATGGAAGCTCGACCTTCACCATCTTCTCGATTCTTTGGGGCTCATGGGCTTGCAGATTCGAGAATATGTACGCTCGGTTTCAATGTCCATGGCTTCGGCATCGTCGAGTTCCGCCAAGACCACATCAAAATTTCTATCAAGAACGGGGACCTTCCCACTTCTCGCAGTGATCCTCCTCATCCTCTTGGGCAATGAAAGCTAGATCATTTTCAAGGTAAGGAGCGAGCGAGTGACCACCACGAGCCGTCATATCATATTGAGACTCGGTAAACCAACGAGCTAATTGCTCGATGGTAGCCGTAGCCGATTGGATCTACAAGCGCACGACGGGCCATGTGTCTCTTGCCAGACCTCAAGAAAATCTTGTGCTTTGGCCACAATGGCATTATAGAACTTCGTCTCCCTCCTTGAACTTATCCACGGCATCGGGGCCGGCCTTCTCCGAGCCTCCTTCCATTTAGCTCGAGTGAGTTGTGCTCCTCGTTAAGCTCTTTCAAAAAAGAATCTTTATCTGCGAGAAGCTTGGAGGCAGTGGTAAGCTCGACCTTCGTCTTCTCATGAGCAAGGCGCTCGGCATCCCTTTACGAGGTCACTTCCTTGAGTTTGGATTACGTAGCTTCAAGGTCGGACAAGGCTTTTGTCTTTACCATCTCATTGGCTTCATATGAATTGTCTAGATCGTTGTACTTCTCCTTCATATCCGCAAGCTCTTTAGCCTTTTTGGAATAATCTTTGAGGGCTGCCTCTCCCTCTCAATGGAGGCCCTCCGGGGCTCTTAACACCTTTCGACCATGGTGAGATTCTATATTCGAGAGAAATCAAAGAAGTGTTAGCATGTAATTTCGGTTGATCGAGTAAGAGAATAAGCGACTAGAAAGAAAGAGAAAGTGGGAAGTTACCTCGCAATGAGCCATCCCGAATCGGCGAGAATTCTTCGGGCGTTATGCCCTTATCGACAAAGCGAGCCAGCGGACCCACATCCACGGCTCTTCTCACAATCACCGACCCAAGTTCGTATGTGCAGGTAGCGGCGACTCGAGCAATTGAGTCCCTTCGAGAGGAGGGACGTCACTCGACCTCCTCATCATTTCTTCCAGAGACTCTTTACTTGGGGGAGAGGAAGTTGGTGGAGGCAATTGGCTCGAGGACACAGATTTGCCTTTCTCGGATCGAGACCTCTTCCGCGAGCTCAAGGACGATCATCATCATCTTCTTCCATGGCATCATCATCAATATTGACGATGATGCGAGGACTAACCACGCTTACCCCGGCACCCGAGTTACGGCATTGGCATCGAGGGATTGGGTCGGAGAACTCCAGTGGGTCTAAGCGGCTGTTGGACTCATCACCTCCTTCATTAACATTGGCGAGAGGGGGTCCCGCTCGGCGAGGGATTTTCCAACTCGGTCTCTTCCATGGGGATCATCCCGGCCCAAGTCCTTGGGCGGCAAATTGTTCCTCGCAGCGGCCTCCCTCTCTCGACTCGCTCTGGCATTGGCGCCCATGGGCTTTCTTAGCTTTCTTTTTATCGACACCCCTACTATTCGAACCATTCTTTGCTTCTTGTTCAGGAGTCAAAAGCGTATGACATCAAAGTGATCAAGTATTAGCTCGGCAAGTCAAAGCGGTTCTATGTACGAGCTAAGCGTTCTATAACGAAGTAATTGATACGATGCAAAGCGGTTCTATGTACGAATTAACTAATTCTACATACGAGCGAGGCAATTTGATAAGTGCGAGTGGCAATTCGAGATAGTTCTATGTACGAGCTAACTAGTTCTACGTACGAGCAGGCGATGGACGAGCTAAGAGTTGTGTATGCAGCTCAAAATATTTCTGTGCGCCTATAAAGAGCTACTTATGCAAGTTAACAGTGGACGAGCTAATGAAGGGAAACGAGTAAACCCTTACCACCAATGTGTTCTCCATTTTCCTTGCAATAATTGTCTGTCTTCTGGCAAAATTGGCAAGTCTCCTCAAATCTACCCAAAGAGTGAGTAACCCAATCAGGATACATCTGGCATCTCAACACAGGAACAAGGGGCTCCACTACTCCATCCCCAGGCATCATCCCAGCTTGGATATAGTTGTATTTGGTTGTTCCTAAGGATTCCCAGCTGATAGGCCCATCCTTGACCAACGCACACAGCTTTTTGTACAAAGTTTGGTACCAAGGAGGCTCCCAATAATTGTCCTCACTGATAACATCAGATTCATCATTGGGCAACGGAAATTCCCATCCCAGCCTGCTCTCAACCAAAACTACATGCGAGTTCCAGCAATTGTGTTTATTTGGAAGGTTGGCAAACAACTTGGGAGAGTTGGGCTTGGAGGGAGTACTAATTCCCCAATCATGCTTATCAAGCTTAGCACCAAAAAATTCTTTAAAAACCTTCATACAAGGCTCATGGCCCAAAAACCTACACACCATTGCAAAACATACCAGTACTCTACAAGTGTTGGCCCCAAGCTGAAGGGGGAGGGCATCCATACACTCGAGGAATTCATTGATAAAGGGATCCAACGGCAACCTCAACCCAGCCTCGAACTGCCCATAGAAGAAAGCGACCTTAGTAGCATCTCTAGTGAAGGTAGCACGGTATTTGGCCAAAAATTCTTTCTGACTAAGGATGGTCACCCTAAAGTCTGCCCTATCTACCCCACAGAAGTTGTAGATCACATCATAACGGGATTCCATATTCTTCCTCCCACGGGTAGGTCGTTGGGGCACATAGCCCCTCTCATTCTTGCCTGGCACCACATTGGGCCCAAATGCGTTGACAATTCGAGGACCGAGGAAGAAGTTGAGGCGGCGTTCCCTTCTTGAGTCGCCATATACTCGTACAAGCAAAAGAGGAAGCGGGGAGTCGGTCCTATGATCATGTTCGGTCGACCTACCTAAGGACGACCTAGACTCCCAGGAAAACCTATTCTATTTCTAAGGAAGGAGGGCTTTTGGACGTCCCTAACATAAAACAAGGTGATATGGTCAAGCGGTTCATGGAATAGATGGCGACAACATTTGAGTCGTCAATCACCACATTTTCAATTTCCCCTACAATGGGCAGCCCTATCTCAGTGTAATTCAACCCCCAACTAGTCAAAATGGAGGCACACTCATCCAAGGACATCACTCTCCACTCACTGTTCACATTCTTGCATGCCCTACGGTTAACAGCCAAGCGGTGCCATACCACGCCCCTGGTTCGCAACTAAAGGTCCTAGCCCGTAGGCGGAAACGAAGAAACAGTGCATAAATTAAAACCTTAAAGCAAGGATACGAGGAAATACCTTAATTAATTGCGAAGGTAGGTTCGTTCTTTGGAGAACTAGATTTAAATCTTGCTTTGCAATCCCATGATTATCGCTTAGGAGAAGAAGAGTTTTAGGACGGTAAAAGTTCTAAACGAAGGGGGATTTTGCTATTTATATTTTCCTAAATTTGGAAAGGGAAAGGAAAATCGAAATTAATTTTCCAAAATTAA
Organism: Adenophora triphylla var. japonica; assembly: GCA_022495995.1. Lineage (NCBI taxonomy): Eukaryota > Viridiplantae > Streptophyta > Magnoliopsida > Asterales > Campanulaceae > Adenophora > Adenophora triphylla. The sequence goes on from JAFEMH010002593.1 coordinate 9,368, forward strand.
AAACTGAAGCGGTTTTCGAGAAGGAGTTCCAAACGTCAGAATTGTAATCATTACGACAATCGGCGCTCCTTCATCTCCAACCGTTCATCGCCAGCGATCGGGATGTTGCCACGTCATCATGGTCGACCTACTTCAAAGACTAGCATCGACTGCGAGTAAAGCAATTTTTCGTCAAAAATCTTCTTAACTTCCAAGTCGACGAAGTCAACTCGAAAGTTGGGGGCCACTTGAACATACCAAAAGTGTCGAGTTGGGCCAAACGAGTAAAGTCCAATTACGAACTGGCCTTGGTCTCCACATTCCCAATAAAGTGGTCCAATCAAAACAAGGCCCAAAGCCCATCTCAAGTATCGATCGACTAATCCCATGGTCCGACCTACCGAGGTCCCGACCTAACTTAGTCCGACCTCGTGATCCATATTACAATTCGGGTACGAACCATGCTCTGCAGACGGTCGGGTCGACCATATCACGAGTGGCGACCTCGACCTAAATCAACAAGTGACGACTTGATACTTGAAGGCGTATTTGGTTGAACAATTCTCATAACCACATCCCTACAAATCAGGGGCCGTTATAGACACGTTCCCACAATCAAGTAACTGCCGCTACAATCTCGGAGCACATGTCGCCTCCCCAAAAATACATCACTCTTATCTATAAATACTTCATCACTACCAAACGGTGAAAGGTAACTGCCATTTTGTATTCTGAGTTCATTATTCAATACATTTTGAGCTATAATATACCGTTATCTTACTCTCACGCCCGAGTGTCTTCGCCGGAGACACATCCAGGCTAGTCGTGGGTTTCGATTTCGGAGTCGAGGAGCCAGGTGATTAATCTTGCCACGTGGAGGATTATTGATAAGCACAATTCCTGCAGCATCAAATTGTTTTATGGGTTTTAGGGCTTTAGTGAATTATTAAGTTAGGGTTTCATTTATTTAGGATTTCTAGAATCTTTCTCTTAGTAGTATAAATAATAAGTTAGGGTTTTTGTATTAGGCAGACTTTGATTATCACGCGAGTGTGATAATCAAAGTCTGCCTAATACAAAAACCCTAACTTATTATTTATACTACTAAGAGGAAGATTCTAGAAATCCTAAATAAATGAAACCCTAACTTAATAATTCACTAAAGCCCTAAAACCCATAAAACAATTCAAGCTCAATTCAAGCCCAAATCAGATTTCCTTCCAACGCTGCTTCTGTTCTGTTACTGCAGCATGCTGAAGTTCCCGCTGCTCTCTAGGCGCCCGCCTGGCCTAGGGTGAGGCGCCCGACTCGCATGCAGACGGCCTGCCTCTGTTACTGTCGTTGCTGCCTTGTTGCTTGCCTCTGTTTCTGTCATTGCTGCCTTCTGCCAACCTACATCACTTCTAATTACATATAGATCTAATCTCTTTTAATTGAATGAGAAAAATGTTAGGGTTACAAACATAATATCCAGCAATATAGGTTGTACTCCATCTTATTGGGCTCTCAAATCCTTTATATTACATATAATCTTAACTAGCCTTGATTGGATATTTAATTAAAGTATATTGGGATCTACAAACATAATATCCAGTAATATGTTGCATTTCATCTATTATTAGAACCTGAAATCACGAACAAACGACTAGTAGAGATGGTACCGATTAATACCCTACGACGTGACGATAAAATAAAGTGTACGAGTTTAAAGAAACTGTATAAAAACAACGAAAATCTCAAAATAGCCAAAATGCATTACCTTTTTTATTGTGTGCGGATTGGTATTTATATTGTTGTCATTGGATATTGATGAATCCCGTAAATTATGGAGGGATTGTAGGTGTCATCATTTTCGAGAATGTAGAAAGCGGTTACGTATGGCGGCATGGGTTTGTGCACGTTTAATCTGGTCGGGTCGCCCAATAGGTTTAGGTCGATCTGAATTCGTGCCTTGGCTAGACATAGATTATATAAGGGATAGATCGTAAATCGGACGAAACTAGGTCGGGATCTATAGAGATCAGACGATAAGATTGGTCGACTGATGTAGTTGACTGAGTACACATATTTTTGTGATGTTTAGATGGGCCTTTTACGGTTGATGGGCCATTGAGCCCGTTTGGACGTAGGGTAGCCCGTTGAGCAAAAAAAAAAATACTAACTTCAAGAAAAAATTAATTGATAAACGAAATTTTTTAGTATTTTAATATTAAAAATGCAATTGCCAACCAAAATATTTTAAGTTAGGAAGGCTAGGAGATTTTCATCCGTGATGGTTGAGGTATTATTGTTATAATTACAAAATTGAATATGAAAATCTGGTGAAATGGATAGGGTTGACAAGGGTCGGCTAAACTGGTCAACTAATAACAATACGTGGTCCAATCATTCTTTTCCATTTGTCCATCAAATAAAGTGATGGGTATTACCCTTTGACTTCCAACAAGTTTGCTAAAAGTATAGAGAAAGAAATGTGGAGAGAAGGTAAGATGCAATCACATGTTAATTTTTTTATATACTCCCCCCCACCCCCCCACCCCACCCCACCCCACCCAACCCACACACACACATTGTGAGTTTATTTCCTTTTTGATCCGTCTCATTTCAATATGAATTGTTCAAAATGGCAAAAAATCTTTACTATTTCTCTCACTCATTCTCTCTCCTACTTTATTTTTATACTCACAACATTCTCTTTCCTAACTATTTCTCTCACTCATTCTCTCTCCTATTTAATTTTTCATACTCACAAACATCTCCTCCACCTATTTCCCTCTCATACTTTTTTTTAATTCTCGTGTTCAAAAAATTGATTTACAATGGAATGAGACTGAGGGAGTATATAGAAAGTTATGAGTCAATCCACATTTTAAATCAATATATTTTGATTAAGTTTTCCTTTTAATCAATTTTAATTACTCTACTACTGAATACGTGTTAGCTTTGCCCATACACCACAACTTCATTCATTCGAAATTGTTAATGATGGTGCAGGAATGTGTTTGGGCTCAGGTATTGATGTTCAGCGAGATGATTGAGCTGATTTTGTGATCTGCACACCACAAGAAAAGAACCGTGAACTGCGTCAGAGATTTTCCGGCAAGCCCCTCCGGCGTGAGAATCAGTGTATGGACTGAAAAATGATGATAATAGGAAGGTGTGTGTGTGTATACGTGAACATGCAAATAAGCATTACCTTAGTCCATGATTCTGTTCCCATATTTATAGTGGATGAGGTGATATTAGGGTTTTTCATCTGAACCGTTGGATTGGGTTGCTGCCAACCGTTGGATCATCTTGATTCCCTAGGCGTACACGTGTCACGCCACGATTGCTCCGCCTATGTAAGGACACTGTTGTGTCTGACACGGATAAGTAGTTTGCCTTATAAAGGAAAGTCAACATGCACACCTTTTGGCGTTATTACTGCTTCCATGATTGCACGCACAGAATGTCCCAGTGTCAGATCTGACCTTACCCCAATATAGCTAATTAATCAAGCTTATTGAGGAAGCTAAATGAAGGGACGACCTGAAGCTGTACGTCCAGGAGGATCGTCGCCTTATCGGGACTCGACGAACGAGTGGACGAGCGAGTTAGATCGCTCAATTGCGACGACCGTCATTCTATGTTGGAATGGATTCTGGCTTGTGAGGAGAAGACTCGTCGTTAGATGGGCTTGGTCCCTCATTGGCGACGACTGCCATCTACTGTATCGACGGGCCATGTCTCCAAACCTTGATGGGCTTGCTCCCTTGGTGGGCTTTGTCCAACACTCGAGAGTTTCACATATATCTTTGTATTTTCGTGAGGTTTTGAGTGTTAGTATTCAGAGAGAGTTCTATATTTATTGTTTCTTGAGTTAATGATTATTTATCATTAAGGGAACTTTTTGACCTAGTATTTAATTCATTATATATATAGAAAGGTCTTGCCCTCCTGGCACCCATCAAGTTATATATATTTGTATTGGGCCCGGCCCGTCACGAAATATCCCGTTCAGTGGCCCCCAGCTCATGGGGCGTCTTCATGGGCCAGGAGTTTGCGTTTTATCATGGTTGTCCGTACGACCGTCAGTTTGAAATTTGAATTATGATGACGTCAGCACTGATGACGTGGAGGGCCAGGATTCCTTCATTAATTGACACGCGTCCCATGATGGGACATTCGCCTCGAAAATCACAGGGAGTATTTAATGCCCCCATCATTTCGCCGTTTGGATTTCCCAGGTATAAACCCTTCATCTCCCCCAAGTATAAAAGCTTTCTCCCTCCTCCATTTCAAACTTTTCGTAACCTTGAGCATTGAGAGCAAATAGCAAAGGCGATTTCCGGCAACCAGCAAGGGGAATTCCAGCGAGCAAGAACCACCGTCTCCGGTGACCTGATTTGTTCTGGCTACTCCGCTCGTAAGGCATTTGGGAGCTTGGATAAGGGACTTCTTTGATCTCCCACCGGAAAACTCATCGGAAAATCCATCGGCAAACCCCTCACCAGGTATTACCCTTTGTTTGTTCTTCATTTTCTGGATTTTTCTTTGGGGTTTAAGGATTTGTTTAATGGGGCCCAGAACGGTAAGCTTTGAGAGAGGAGTTAAATTTGGTTTTGGGTTAAATCAAAGGGTATACAAATGTGCTAGGGGTATTTGGAGGGAAATTCCATTGATTGAGTCTTCTTCAATTCTGGTAAAATTTGACTTTGAAGATGAGAGCCTGGGGTTTCCCACTGATGAGGTCCTTGGAGAATTTGAGGAAGATGACCCAAGGGTAACTCCTTTTAGGTCAATGAACGATCTACCCAGCCACATCCAGACTCACTACTCACTGTCCCGTCGTGATTCACTTAGGGATTTGGTCTTAGGGGAGTCTAGGTTGCACTTAGATAGGTCGTCGCCTATGGATGTTAGGACTGATTCCCCTTCTCTTTCTCCTTGTTTTGTAGTCATGGATCACGACGGCCGTCCTAATCAACCGGCTCAAGAAGCAAATGAAGCCAGCACAAGTGCTGGGAGCCCTCGAATCGTTAACGCCTTTCACACCAGTGTACGAGCCGGGAGGAATGAACGAGGCTTTGGAGCTGGGGCGCAAGGGAACTGGGCCATCACCAAGGTTAGTACGAGGAAGGGAGATACTGGGAAGCTGATGATTGATTCCCTTCGAGACTCTTTCAGAGTCCATGCTGCATCATACAGGCTTGAGTATCTCAACCAGAAAGAATATGAGCCTCGTAGACAGGCCCTCCTTTCCAGCAAAGAGAAAGTTGCCTTCTTCTACAAACAGTTCTGTGATGATGTGTTGCCTTTTTCGCGGGAAAAATTCGATTTTTGCGTTTCTTTGAAAAACCAAATAAAACCGGAAAAAACGGAGTCGCCACGCCATTTTAATTTTGAGGGCCAAAACTTTGAAAAAAGCCCGAGATCAGAGATTTAGGTTCGGAGGTCATGTTACGCGTCGGGAAGGACGTTAGTGTGCACCCGACGCGCCTCGTAAAAACGAGTCTTCCAAGCTGAAAATCATTTGTGTGTGTGTGTGTGTGTTTTGGCCAAAATAAGTTGAAACTCAGAAAAGTAAAAATTGGGATATCTTTTTAAGACTTTAAACTGATCCCATGATTTTTTGGAAGATTTTTGGATTGAGATTTGGTACTCAAAAGACCTTTTGAAGTTGAGAGCCATTTCTGCCAGAATGAAAAAGGCAGTGGACCTTTGATTTTAAAAGGGATTCAAGGGTCTTAAAACTTCATAATCTGGATAAACTCAGAGAATTAAAGTTGTTCTAGACACCTTGAATAAAGTTTGTACGAAGGAATTTTCCATTTTGGAGAAGATTTGAGGGGTCAAAACCTTCTGGAAACCTCAGATATGAGATCTGGATTCCCAGAAGCTGATGAACTAGCCTCTGAAAGAAAATTTGAAAAGAGGAGTTTTACTCACCCAAAAAATAAGATAAAAATATGTCTGGAAAGCTCTGGATGTTGGCTACAAAAAGTATTTTGTAGTCAACACCAAATTCCAAGTTCATCTGTGCCCAAAAATTAATACCATGTACTGAGGTCTGAGAAAATTGCTACTGGACAGCAACTTCTCAAGAAAGAAAATATGATTTTAAGGGGGGTTTTGCATCCATGCTTGTCCCCATTTCCCTAGGTTTTGGTTAGTGATCACTAGACATTTTAGTGGTGAATCAACTATACCAAACCATCATTGGGGTACATTAGGACTAAGCATTTCATTTGCTTGGGAAGGGGAATTTTATCCTTTGAAATCAAGATTTAGTGCTTGAAAATGGTTTTTTAGGGTTTTGAAAGTGCATTTTTGCAAGTAAGCAAGAAAAGCTTTGAAAATAATGTTGATCTTTGTAGAAGATCATCCATGGAGATGGTCTTCCATGGTGATCTTCTTAGATCTAGAGAAAGAAGATGAAAGAACTACATTTTGTAGTTTGAAGATGCATGCATGGATGAGATTTAGGGTTAGGAAGAGGAGGGTTTACCAATCTTCCTTGTGTTCTTGAGTGTTTGGATTGAGTGTATGAGTGTTTAGGGCTTGAATATGAGAGTGAGTGGATGAGTATGAGTTGGGAAAGATTGGAGAGAAAAAGGTGACAATTCTTGAAGAATTCTCACTGTTTTCTCTCTATATTTCGCCAGAGGTTCGGTGCAATTGTGTTCTTCCTTCTTATTTTTGTGACTGGAGGGCTCAATTTATAGCCCTCTGAAAATGCATACTTATCCGCGCGGACAAGGTCGATGGCGTGCCTTTGTTCATTAATTACGGCTCCGGCCTTGGACGGGGAAGAATAAAAATTCAAAAAAACCAAATTAACGGCCGGTTTTGTGTTTCCGGCCTTTCTATTTATGGTTTTATTCTTTTGTTTTGCTTTTTAAGATGCTTTTCTTGATTTAACTTCATTTGGCAATGCCCATTCTACCCTCCCTTTGTTAGAAAAGTTCGGATTGTTAGGAATGTTAGAAATTGTTATAACTTTCGTTAATTTTATAACGAAAATTCTAACAAGCTCAAATTGGAGCACTTACGGTAGCCCTGGGCGACGGCGCTTTCGAAGGAAGCGGGGTCGTCGATAAGAGTAAGGCTCCATATTTGGCGGGATGATCGAGTGATCGGGTGGGTGAACCTAGCGATAGGCTACCTACGTATCCCGAATGGGAATCAAGCCGATCGTAGTTCGGGTCTTTGACCACGGAGATGATGGCGTTTTAGGTGCCTCGAACACAGTGAGCGAGTTCTACGGTCGTTTCTTTGGAAAGAAACTTCTGCTTTGGGGATAAGAGATGACCATTTTTGGTCGATGGCTATCCGCTCTGCTGGGATAGGAATGACCATTTCTGGGGATAGGAATGACCATTTTTGGTCTCTTTGGGGATGATTGCGATTTATCGCTTGATAGCGTCTTAGGTGCCTCAAACCTTGGAGATGGCGTTTTAGGTGCCTCGAACCTTGAAGATGGCGTTTTAGGTGCCTCGAACCTTGATGACGATAGCCTTTTAGGTGCCTCGGACCTTGAAGATGGCTTTTTAGGCGCCTCGGACCTTGATGATGATGGCCTTTTAGGCGCCTCGGACCTTAATTTGAAATGGCCTTTCGGTGGACTTCGTCTGCTGCCGAAGGAGAGGGTGACCGTTTTGGTCGAGGGGCTGGACCTAATGATAGGCTACCTACGTATCCCTAGTGGGAATCAAGACCTTTCGTAGTTCGAGTACTACTCGAGATTCCGCTGGCTTTTGAGATTCCGTTAACTTTCTTTGGGGATTTTGTTAGCCTTTCTTTGAGGAAAATCGAGACGTATTCGTGCAGGAAATCGGTCTTACGTTTGGCCGTTGGATAATTTTGATGAAAGATACGGGATCTCGTTATCTTTCTCGGGGCACTCGGTCTTACGTTTGACTTAGGGGTAATTTTGATGAAAGATACGGGATCTCGTTATCTTTCTCGGGGCACTCGGTCTTACGTTTCTTGCAGGGGATGATTTTGATGAAAGATACGGGATCTCGTTATCTTTCTCGGGACACTCGGTCTTACGTTTCTTGCTAGGGGAAGATTTTGATGAAAGATACGGGATCTCGTTATCTTTCTCGGGGCACTCGGTCTTACGTTTGGCTAGGGGGTAATTTTGATGAAAGATACGGGATCTCGTTATCTTTCTCGGGGCACTCGGTCTTACGTTTGGCTGTAGGGGTGACTTTGATGAAAGATACGGGATCTCGTTATCTTTCTCGGGCCACTCGGTCTTACGTTTGGCTAGGGGTAATTTTGATGAAAGATACGGGATCTCGTTATCTTTCTCGGGGCACTCGGTCTTACGTTTGGCTAGTGGGTAATTTTGATGAAAGATACGGGATCTCGTTATCTTTCTCGGGTCACTCGGTCTTACGTTTGGCTAGGGGTAATTTTGATGAAAGATACGGGATCTCGTTATCTTTCTCGGGGCACTCGGTCTTACGTTTGGCTAGGGGATGATTTTGATGAAAGATACGGGATCTCGTTATCTTTCTCGGGAAATCGGTCTTACGTTTGGCTAGGGGATGATTTTGATGAAAGATACGGGATCTCGTTATCTTTCTCGGGGAAATCGGTCTTACGTTTGGCTCGGAGATGATTTTGATGAAAGATACGGGATCTCGTTATCTTTCTCGGGGAATCGGTCTTACGTTTGGCTAGGGAGGATTTTGATGAAAGATACGGGATCCGTTATCTTTCTCGGGGCACTCGGTCTTACGTTTTACTGCCGGGGATGATTTTGATGAAAGATACGGGATCTCGTTATCTTTCTCGGGGAAATCGGTCTTACGTTTGACTGCCGGGGATGATTTTGATGAAAGATACGGGATCTCGTTATCTTTCTCGGGGAAATCGGTCTTACGTTTGACTGCCGGAGGATTTTAATGAAAGATACGGGATCTCGTTATCTTTCTCGAGGCACTCGGTCTTACGTTTTACTGCCGGGAAGGATTTTGATGAAAGATACGGGATCTCGTTATCTTTCTCGGGGCACTCGGTCTTACGTTTTACTGCCGGGGAAGGTTTTGATGAAAGATACGGGATCTCGTTATCTTTCTCGAGGAAATCGGTCTTACGTTTTACTGCCGGGGAAGGTTTTGATGAAAGATACGGGATCTCGTTATCTTTCTCGAGGAAATCGGTCTTACGTTTTACTGCCGGGGAAGATTTTGACAAGGGGCTGACTTTGGTTAACTTTGGTTAACTTTGTCAAGTTAAGGGGATTGCGAGTCACGAAATTTTAAGGGGCAAAAGGGTCATTTTGACCCTTGCAATCCTATCCGCGCGGATAGGGATGGAAAGTCAGGGGTATTAATTAGGGCCAACGCCCTTCTTCTTCCTCAGTCCAATTTTTTGAAATTGTCGAGAGCAGAGAGAGAGAAACTGCCATTCCGCCATTTTTGGCCATTTAAGCTTCAAAATTCCTCCGATTTTCTTGATTTTTCGAGCAATGGAACACGGGGAAGGCGCTTTTCAAGGCCAAGGACGTGGCCCGGTAGCGGAGAGGCGATTGGAGCTCGTCCGGATGAGGAGGCATTACAATCTTTCGCAATCGGTTGCGGAGGAGCATTACCCCGATGCTTGGCAACATTGGGCTTCGGATCCGCATCTCCGAACGGTATACTTTGAAACCCTTTGATCCCTTTGTTGATTTCTTGAAAATTTTGGGTGATTTTTTTGAATTTTTTTTTTTGAAAATTCGAATGATTGATGTTCTTGGCTTTGAATTTTGATTTTAATGCTTTGCATGTTGTAATGAGTATATGAGTAACTCAAAATGTGCATTTTGCTTGGGAAAAAGAATTGGCATTTTTGCCACATTTTTTTTTTTCAATTCGAAAATTACATGTGAAAATTCGAAGAATTGTGATTTCTCTTTTTTTTGAAATTGAATATTGCATGTTGATGATGATGATGATTTTTTTTTGTTGAAATTGAATTTTGATATTGATGAATGATGATGCAACGCATGCATTTTGTTTGAAAAGAATGGGCATTTTGCCAATATGGGATGTATGTATGTTTAGGACATATATTTTTTTGAAAAGTGGGACGGATTTTTCCTCCCGTAGGAATGTAAGATGGATGATATGCATGTATGCATTTTTTGTTGAAAATGGGACGGAGTTTTTACTTCCGTAGGAATGCATCTTTTTTTTTTGATGAATGCATTGGGACTTCTTTGAAAATTGTTTTCTTTTATGTGAGAAAAATGGGGCTATGCTCATTGTATCTTTGTCATCTTTGTCGAAATTTCTCTTTTTTTTTTTTTTAATGTATATGCAAATGCAAAAAAAAATTTTTTTGACATTTTCTCTTTCTCTCTTTCAGGGCGGACACCGTTTTGTGACGGAGCAGCTGAACAAGATGAAGACTCGAGGATCGGTGGAGTCTGTGATTGACTTGTGGGACCGGCTTCCGAATGCGGGCCGAGGAGCTTTGTCGAGTCCGAGACAGATTGTTGTCGAGACGGGGCTCACGGGAGTTCGTCGAGTGCTTGAGGGGCAGTCAAGTTCCCTAAGAGCAAGGAGCTTGATGTTTGCTCTAGCGCGGCATTGGTGGGACGCGACCCGCACATTCCACTTCTTACGGGGCGAGGCGGCGGTTACGCCTTCGACTATCTTTGCGATCACGGGTGCGTCCTTCAATGGACGCGGCATTGAGTGGAGAGATGGCTACGGTGGCGCTGCGCGGGACCTTCTTGGATTTTCCCCTATTCCCAAAAGGGGATGGGGATGGAGTATGCCGTGGTCTACGGTAAGATTGTGGAGACCATCGCGAGTTACGAGGTGGGGAGGATAGGTTTAGCGCCGAAGCGGTGCTAGGTCCTTCCTGTGGTTTACTTTCTCGAGCACGCTCTTTGGTCATGCTTTGAGGGACGGCGGTCTTTGCCTTCTTTGAGGTCCTTGGAGGACATGGAGACGGTTGGAGATATTTCTGGGGGAGGCCGGGTGGGTGGCTGTACTTCGCTCTTGATAGATACGGCGGAAGGCTGTGAGCTCCTGTCTTGCTTCGAGTTTGCTGGAGGTATAAGCTCTCTTTTTGCTTTCCCTCTTTCCTTTGAGCACGCACTTTTATTTGCCTTTGGATTGATTGGATTTTTACCTTTCGCGGTATGGGCGTTGGAGTTTTTCCACGTCACGGTGTGGAAGCGGCTGAGGCGTACGTCGGGCGTATCCGGCCATGCGGTCTTGGTCCAAGCATGCCGGGAAAGATAAGCTCCGGGGCGTACGACTCTCAGTACGCGGATTGCCTTCCTTTGACGGAGGCCGAGACGGATGAGGGATGATATTCTTCCCACAGGATCGCTTTGAGGTAAGCGCGGTTGAAGGGCGGCGAGATACGGACGGTGCGGCGGAGGATTTTGAGGGTTTGACTTGCGATGTCTATTATGCGGGAGAGAGGGTGACGCGCCGGCATGGCGTGAACTCGCCTTTGAGGACACCGGTGGAGCCTCCCGCCGATATGATGCACCCGAGCGATCGGTCCGTGACACAGGATGATTCGAAGCAGGCCGGCCACTTCTCGGACTTCGTGGCGATCGAGCCATATGCGACGTTCGTCTTGAGGAGGCGAGGATGCCTCGGGTTTTGGAGAGGGAGGGGCTTGGGATCCGCGGTACCCTCGGACGGATTTTCCTACATCCCGGGATGGGGTCCGATTGAGGGTGCGAATCCCTCGGCCGGCGGCTTCCACGAGCTTTCGGCCTCGTCAGGAGTATGAAGGTATGGCTTCACCTTTTCCCCTTCTTTTCTTTCTTTTGTTTCATCATTTCTAGCATCACTTCTTTTTTTTTGACGCTTTTGCTTTTGTGCGGTTTTCGGAGGTGGTCGTCGAGACGGCGAAGCAAGTGATCGGGGCTAAGAGATTCATACGGAGGATGGTTGCTTGCGGGGCACCTCGAGGCTAGGGCGAGGAGACCACGGCCGGCACTGTCAGACGGGGAGGCTTCTCCTATTCCCTCGGAGACTTCTTGAGACCCCTCTTTCTCCTCTCATTGATCACCGCGCGGCACTTGCCTTCGGATCACGTCATTCTTGGGGATCCGCACGGGCGGGGACACGTGCGGCATGGTGGGTCGTCTCCGTATGTTCGGAGTCGGACGCCTTCACCTTCGGATTCGATTTCTTCGGGGATGCAGGTTTACCCTATCGAGTGTGCCGGTTGGTCCCGGCAGGCCTCTTTTGGAGATGAGGACGATTCGAGCCAGAGACTTTCGGGGCTCTGACGAAGGCGGGCCCGAGTCGCAAGAGGGCGGGGGAGACATCGGGCGCTGGAGACTCCGATTGATTTTTTATTTTTTTTTTGAGATTTAGATTTGTACAGATCATGCACATTTTTTTTTTTGGATGTAATAATTTAGGATTTTATTTATGTTTGTTTGTTGTTTTTTTTTGTACACTCTCTTCTTTTTTTTTTGGAATGTAATAATTTAGGATTTTATTTTATGAATGCAATGCAATATGAATGCAGTGTTGCATGAGCCTTGGTTTTTTTTTCTTGCAAGAGTGTTTGGTATATGGACTGGTTTGGGGAGGTTTTTGCACAAGTTTCGAACAACGGGACGGAATATTCCTCTTTTGGTGTAGCGGCTTGGGTACATTTGCAAAATTTTTTTTTGGGAAAGCAATCCCGTATCCGCGCGGATGGGGTACGGCATCGACATTGTCCTTTAATTTTGGTTCGGACCTGGTCTTGCTTTATTTCAAATTCAAATATCCTCTTCAACCTCCGGTCCAAACGGCCATTTTCGGGGAGAAAGAGAGAAAAACCATGGAAATGGCCTTAGAAAAGCTCCCTCAAAATTGTCCCAAGAGTCCCAAATGTCATTCTTTCAACAAGTTCAAGGATTGGTCCGGGAAATTATGCATGAGAGAAGGTCTTTCTTTGAAGAACGGTACAAGGTACGATGCTTGTGGTCTCTCGAAGAATTGGTTCCGGATTATGACCTCTTAAGGGCTTCTTCTTCGTTTTGGGATACTAGAAGGCATGTCTTTTGCCTTTCCTTCAACGAGATTGTTCCGTGTGGAAGAATTTCGGGCCTTGCTTGGAGGTCGGAGGTGGAGGAGATAGCAATTCCTTTGTCAGGAGGAGCTTCTTTTGTTGACAAGTTGTGCAACCTTCTTCATCTTTCCCCGGAGGAAGCACGAGGCATGATCCGCGGTCCCGACCATTTCGATATTTCCGGTCTTCCCAGACAGATTTAGGGGCTTAGGCTTGGTGGATGACGCCTATTGGGATGCCTTTGCACTTTGCATGTTCGGCACTTTGTTCATGGTTTTATTCCTTTGGGATGCGTCGCCCGAGCTTTCTTGGATGTTGTCGTTCAATGTCGCACAGGCGGAGATGTCGTTCCTTTGATTCTTGGGGAGACTTTTCATGCTCTCGACGGATTAGCTACCGGACGGCGGTATATGCAGGGGCGGCCCGTTTCTCTTGACCTGTGGGCGATGGAGCGTTTGGGGGTTCTTCGGGAAACCTCGATATGATCGAGGCCTTGGACTTTTGCCGGGAGAGGTGTTGATGTAGATTTTGATGATCGGGGCTCGTGGGAGCGTTGGATGGCGGGTCGCCGGGCTGAAGATATCGAGATGGTTGGTGCCTCGTGGCGGGTGGAGACTCGCGAGTGCTTCGGGACGGGTCCCATGTGGTTATGCTTAGGGGCTTTCTCGGTCCGGTTTCTACATTCCGGCTCTGGTCTGAGGCGGTTTGGCTTGGAAGCGGGTTCCTTTGGAGGGTTTTGATGATATAGCCACCGGGGGTGGTGGCTCCTGTTTCCATGGATGATCCCTCGGTGTTTCCATTTCTTTCCAGTATGGAGGTACGATGCCTTTCCTCCTCGGGTCATTCTCGAGCGTCAGAGGCCGGTGTTCTTGACCACTTGGTACCTGGATTGGTACGAGGGCATGCAGGAGAGACTCGAGGTGGCTATTTTGAGACGGCGTGAGGCCATTGTAGGTGCGGAGGACCGGCTGTTTACGAGAGGAGGAGGGCCGAGGCGAGGGCCAATCCTCATGGCAGGAGCGGAGACGGCGCGGCGATTATGAGGCTTACGTCGAGACGGGGAGAGGAGGGCTCCTATGTTACCGGCTAGGTTACGGGAGATGAGGGATGACGCTAGGGCTACTAAGGCCACTGACGGAGGCCGGTTTGATAGACCTGTTCCTATACGAGCTTGGTAGGAGGAATACCGACATTTTCCGGTTCGAAGAGAAAGACTCGGAGGGGAAGAAGAAGGGAGAGAGCCCGGTCTGAGTGGCTTGGAGTGACTACGAGGTTTCCAGTATCCCTTTCTTGCCATGAGACACATTAGTTTGATTATGTATCTTAGTTTTCTTTTAGCGAGGTTGCCGGTTGTAGGAATGAATCGGGCTTAGACTCATCAAAGAGCTTTTAACTTGTAATGAATATTTGAATTGCTTTAGAGTTTTTTGAGACGCTTTCATGGTACGATCAATTGTATTGATGCGAAAGTATGGCTTTTATTTGTGCTTTAGACCGAACCGTTTCCGGTTGCCTACGTTCCCCTCATTTTGAGGAGCTCGGGTCTTCGTAGTTCAAGTGGTGAACTCTTTTTTGTTTTTTTTTTTTTTTGTTTTTTTTTTTTTGGTGCAACCTGTTTTTACCTAGGCCGCCCTTTTCGGGTTTCTAACCTAGTTGGGTATTACTCTTTTAGCACTCTTTTTTTTTTTTTTTTTTTTTTTTTTTTTTTGCTTTTTTTTTGGTGCAACCTGTTTTTACCTAGGCCGCCCTTTTCGGGTTTCTAACCTAGTTGGGTATTACTCTTTTAGCTCTTTTTTGTTTTTTTTTTTTTGTTTTTGTTTTTTGTTTTTTTTTTTTGGTGCAACCTCGTTTTTTTACCTAGGCCGCCCTTTTTTCGGGTTTCTAACCTAGTTTGGCATTACTCTTTTTTAGCACTCTTTTTTTGTTTTTTGTTTTTGTTTTTTTTTTTTTTTTTTTTTTTTTACGCGTAGTATACGCGCGGCTTGTCACCATTCCTTTGGGTGTACAAAGGGATTCCCGTCGAGGTCCGCAAGTTGCATGGCTCCTCAGAGAAGATCTTACGGACGACATATGGCCCGACCCATACAGGCTCCCATTTGCCGAGAGGGTTGATACGGACCAGGGGCTTTTCTTTTAGAACGAGATCACCTTCTCGGATCTCCCGATGCTTTACTTTCTTGTCGAAGGCTGGCCCATTCTTCCTTGGTAGGCCGGATGTGTTCCATGGCCTTCGGTCGGCGTTCGTCTAGTAGGGCCAATTCGTCATGGCGACTCTGGAGCCATTCGACCTCGTTGATTTGGCTTTCCGGCGGTATACGGAGCGAGGGTATTTCCGGCTCGATTGGGAGTACGGCTTCCATTCCGTATGTGAGGGCAAAAGGTGTTTCCCCGGTTGCCGTTCGGCGTGTTACGCAGCCCCGAGTGCCGAGTGTAACTTCTCGGGCCAATCTCTACCTTGGACGGCCATTTTCGGATGATATTTTCCCGAGTCTTGTTTCTTTGCTTCGACGGCTCCGTTGGTTTGGGGCACAGTAGGGTGATGACTTGTGACGGGTTATTCGAATTCCGCCCGGCAATTTTCACATTCCCCTTGAAGTGGGATCCATTATACGAGATGATTTCGGCGGGCAACCCGTATCGGCACATGATGTTTTCTTTGATGAAGAGGGCTACTTTCTTTGAATTGAGGATTTTGTAGGACTTTGCGAGCATCCTTTCCTTCCTTGAAGAAATCACCAATCTGCGTCTCTTTAGGCTCTTCCGCGGTTCCCAAATTCACACTCGTCAAAATCTCTTCGGCGGCTTGGGCTCGATTTTCCTCTTCCAGGACAACTGCTTAAAGATTTTTTTTTTTGTTGTTTGATTTTTTCTTTTTTTTTTTCGTTTAATGTGTACGCTTCTTTATCTAATGAATTATTATTAAGTGTTTATTAATTAATTCATCATTAGTTAAAGTGGCAATCAAGGGATACTCGAAAGGTTCGTCATTTCATTGAAAACGAAAGGGAATACGGTGCTTGCTACGGACTCGTAGTCTTCGGGCGTAAGGCCGTCGGACGACCACGAGAGACTCGATCTTAACAATGAGAGACTCGGAGGACTTGTCCTAGATTGACACGAAAGGACGGGGGACCAATCCAAGCTTGGTGATCATTTCCTCCTTGGTCGCGGACGGGCTGAGAGAGTTTCCCAATTCTTTAGCGGCATCGCTGTTGGTGGCTTCACAACTCGGGAAAGGCATGGTCTCTGTGCTCCCTCTTCGGTCGTTGCTATCATCTCTTTGTGCGAACCGAGAATCAAGCGTGTTTGGCATCGAGAGGCTGAGCATGTGGATGTAGGGATCTTCCTCAAGTGCAGGGACTTCCGTTTCGTCATAATACGATCGCTCAATCCCGAGATGTAAGGACGCATTGCGTCTCGGTGAGCGGCTAGAAAAATCTCATGTCCCATACTCGAGCGGAAAGGCTTGGCGGGTAGTTCGGCAAGGAGGACGTCCCACACGACGTTCATAGATTCGAGCCGAGTCTGTCGGTGTTTGCTGACTTTTATCATGAAAACCTCCTCGCCGGCGAGGCCAAAGAATGGGTTTGCGAGAATGCGGCAAATGCGCGATTGAGGACCGGGGACTTGTGTGGCTGTATCACGGCGGGGTTCAGCATTGCCTTCCGGTACGCCTCCAAGTGTTGGAAATAGCAATTGAATTTGATGAATCGAACTTCTTCGGAGTCCGCTCGCTTGAGTGTGTCGACATAGTTGGCATTCTTTGGATTCCAAAGGATCTTTGGCGAGACTTGCCTCTTGAAGGATGTAGCCCGGTGTTTGGCGTGGGCGTTCTTGGCTATTGTTTCGGCTTCGTTCCCTATGAGGAAGCTGTCACCCCTTATGACTTCGAGGTCTCCTGTAGGTTGATGAATTTGACGCATTGGTGGAGAGTGGAGGCTATGGCTTTCATGTGATGCAACGAGGCGCCACTAGTAGAGCTGTGAACTCGGAGGGGATATCCATTACATGGAACTTTGCGGGCACCATTTGGGTTTCGTACGAGTTCCCGAGTCACTTGTCCCCGAGAATGGGGACGAGACGAACCGTCGTAGGCTTTGACGGTCAGGGTAGATGGGATCACGCGCCTTTCATTTATGCGGAGGGCCCTCATCATCTTTGAGGGAAGGACATTTACCGATGATCCATTGTCCACTAATACCCCGGGGAGTGACATGGTGTTGAGCCGAATAGTGATGTACAAAGCTTCATTGTGTTGGGAGACATCTCTTGGCAAATCTTCATCGCGAAGGTGATCATACTCCCATATAGGTGAGGATCATAGATTTGGTCCTTGTCTCGGGATGGAGAGTCATCAAGCCAGGTCACTTCGTGCCTTTTTCTTGCGGCGAGTCTTTGCAGAAGCCCACAGGTTATCTTGATGCCTTTTGTGGCGGTTGCCATCTCCGATCAACATGTTGATTGAGTGGGAGCGCCCGAGGCGCGTCGGTTTTCTTCATCGGTGGATACTCGGGAGGCTGGACAAAGGCGAACCTTGGGCGACCCCGAGGGGTTGGACTTACGTTACACGGTACTGCTACGGTATCCAGAAGGTCTCAATTCCGTCGTTGGCAAGGCTTTTACGCTCTTTTATCCCTTTTTGCTTTGGGGAAGGCGGCGGAGTAGAGTACATAATAATCAAATCCCCGAGATGGCTCCCCGAGCGTTCCCACATTGTTATCACCGGCCTCGAATCTCTCCTTCAATTTTCTTTGGGAGGAAATTTTCTTTTCTTAGGAGGACGGTCCTCGTGTATCCAATCCTGATAGTCCCTTTCAAGGCAATCGGGACGAGTCACAAATATCCCACCAAATGTGTTCTACGGTGGTGGCGGATTTGGGACCTCGGGTTGAGCGGTGCTTGGAAGGACTTTGAGTGGAAGCGGAGTCCGGGGATCTAGCTGCTGGGCTCGTGCAGTAGCGAGTGATTGGACTCCGCCGGATAATGAGAGATATTGAGGTCCGGGGAACGGGCATATGTTTGTCCTTCAAGGTAGCCCCGGTCGGTTGGGATATTGTTAAGGTCCCAAAGTGGCGTGTGGCCTCTTGATCCGGGCTGCTGTATGCATTGCAGCGTTCTTCCGGGGATTTGATGGTGACCATATTTCTTTAAGCTTGTTCACGATTTTCATCACTCGGGTGATATTTGTGGGATCATCACCTTGAGAGGGGACAGCGACGGTATACCGAACTCTTTCGTCCACGGCTAGCGTTTGGGGGCCGGTTGCCTGTAAGTCGGCGGGCGGGAGTCCGGCGGTGGAAACATAGGAATCTTGGGGTAGCATCTTGATGTATCAGGACTATTAAGAAGAGGAGGAGAACCTTCTTCTGTCTTTGCGGTAAAGGTGCCATCGGAATTGAGGCGATAGTCAAACCATGACTTGCGACTACCCCAGTAGGTCATCAATTTGAGCCTCATGTCGAAGTCTCATTTGTTCTACCAAGCTGGATCCAATCTTTGGTGCATGCGAGGGATTACGGAGGACGGAGCAACGTTATCCCCATCATTACCGGGCGTGCGGACA
This sequence comes from Adenophora triphylla var. japonica, assembly GCA_022495995.1. Taxonomy (NCBI): domain Eukaryota; kingdom Viridiplantae; phylum Streptophyta; class Magnoliopsida; order Asterales; family Campanulaceae; genus Adenophora; species Adenophora triphylla. The sequence goes on from JAFEMH010002593.1 coordinate 27,930, forward strand.
TTACGAAACCGGAGTCGGAACAAACGGCGAAGGCGACGATGCGCTTGACTCTTCCCAAGCGATCAAACGGTGACCGGTGCCGAAACCAAGCTTTGTGCGGAGGCTGCGGGGGAAAGGACACGAAGGTTCGAGATGTGCAGGAATGGAAGGAGGGTAGGTGTTTGGGCTTTTGGCTCATGCAACATGCGATTATTTGTTCACGTTTACTTAAAACATGTTTTATTAACCTAATCGGTTGGAAAAGATTGCTCTTCTTTTTCGCAAACTACTGCGATTCTGGATCGGTGGGCCCCGTCACTACGTCTATAAGCCCCTCGTATTCCACTGTATTTCGACCTCCCGGGGTGGGCGGCCCAGGCGAGGTCCTATAGGGCAAGCGGGTCCCACCGACCGAAAGAAAAACGATCCTAGAAGTCGGCGGGTAATCGAGTCTTAACGAGCATTCGATGTAAATTACGGACAAGGCGACGTCGAAAGTCAAGATCATGTCCAGGGCTCGACGAAAAGTCGGCATGATTTGGACGATAAGCGTCCAAGATTGATCTTGACTTGTCGTCGGTTAAGCCGTAATTAGGCATGGAATAGTCATTAATCACTTGATGACTCGGTGTCAATCTTTGGGAGTCGGTGTATAATTTGTGCCGGTCGAGCCGAAGTCAAGGCGCCGGTCAATATCTTGGTCAAAGTCTGCGGCGGAAAACCGGCGAGAACTTCGGCGATTAGCGGCGATTAGGGACCCGAGAGATATTGAGTCGGTATGCCGAGCAAAGGCTTGAAAGGAAAGGTCTATACACGGACGGGGGCATGACACGGACCCGGACTAAAAACCAACCGGGTCTCGGACAAAGTGTGTCACGGACAAGTGCATGGTCGACACGAGGCTCCATGGGATGTTTGGGTAGTCACATGTGCTCATCCGAGAGGCGTAATAAGACCAAACGGACCGCGACAAGGATTTCCCGGGTTAAGGGACGTAGTGTGCGGTGTACGGTCACGTGCGCGTAGTGTGCAAGCGATCTATATTCTTTTACGAGTAAAATAGAGATTTTTTTTTTATGTGTCTTAAAAAAATGATGCATGATTTTTTTTTTGGAAATTTTCTTTTTTTTTGAAAATCTTTTTTTTTGAAAATTTTTTTATGAGCACATAAGCACGTAAGCATGAAAATTCCGACGAGTTAGGGACATTATTCCGGACAGTCAAAAATTTTGACTTTCTCCGAGGCGGCCAAAACAACATGAAAAGCGTGCAAAAATCAACACACACACAAAAATGATTTTCAAAGCCGGGACGGAAGCTTGACCCTCAAAGCTTTTTTTGAAAACGGTGATACCGGTACGTGGGATTGTTAGACCACAATTTATCCCCGACTCGTGTTAGGAGGCGATAACGGGAAATTTAGTGGTTTCCACCAATATACCGAATACCATTTTGTATTAAAAAGCTTAGTCCCAGCCGGAGTCGCCCTTTGTAACGATGTGTTGCCTTTTTCGCGGGAAAAATTCGATTTTCGCGTTTCTTTGAAAAACCAAATAAAACCGGAAAAAACGGAGTCGCCACGCCATTTTAATTTTGAAGGGCCAAAACTTTGAAAAAAGCCCGAGATCAGAGATTTAGGTTCGGAGGTCATGCTACGCGTCGGGAAGGACGTTAGTGTGCACCCGACGCGCCTCGTAAACGAGTCTTCCAAGCTGAAAATCATTTGTGTGTGTGTGTGTGTGTGTGTTTTGGCCAAAATAAGTTGAAACTGGAAAAAGTAAAAATTGGGATGTCTTTTTAAGACTTTAAAATGATCCAATGATTTTTGGAGAATTTTTGGTTTGAGATTTGGTACTCAAAAAACCCTTTGAAGTTGAGAAGTCACTTCTGCCAGAAGAAAATGGCAGCAGACACCTGATTTTGAAATGGATTCAAGGGTCCTAAAACTTCATAATCTGGATGAACTCAGAGAATGAAAGTTTCTCTAGACTCCTTGAATAAACTTTGTGTGAAAGAAATTTCCATTTTGGAGAAGATTTGAGGGGTCAAAACCTTCTGGAAACCTCAGATATGAGATCTGGATTCCCAGAAGCTGATGAACTAGCCTCTGAAATAAAAATTGAAAAGAGGAGTTTTACTCACCCAAAAAATAAGGTAAAAATATGTCTGGAAAGCTCTGGATGTTGGCTACAAAAAGTGTTTTGTAGTCAACACCAAATTCCAAGTTCATCTGTGTCCAAAAATTAAGACCATGGACTGAGGTCTGAGAAATTTGCTACTGGACAGCAACTTCTCAAGAAAGAAAATATGATTTTAAGAGGGGTTTTGCATCCATGCTTGTCCCCATTTCCCTAGGTTTTGGTTAGTGATCACTAGACATTTTAGTGGTGAATCAACTATACCAAACCATCCTTGGGGTACATTAGGACTAAGCATTTCATTTGCTTGGGGAGGATTTTACCCTTTGAAATCAAGATTTAGTGCTTGAAAATGGTTTTTTAGGGTTTTGAAAGTGCATTTTTGCAAGTAAGCAAGAAAAGCTTTTGAAAATAATGTTGATCTTTGTAGAAGATCATCCATGGAGATGGTCTTCCATGGTGATCTTCTTAGATCTAGAGAAAGAAGATGAAAGAACTACATTTTGTAGTTTGAAGATGCATGCATGGATGAGATTTAGGGTTAGGAAGAGGAGGGTTTACCAATCTTCCTTGTGTTCTTGAGTGTTTGGCTTGAGTGTATGAGTGTTTAGGGCTTTAATATGAGAGTGAGTGGATGAGTATGAGTTGGGAAAGATTGGAAAGAAAAAGGTGACAATTCTTGAGAATTCTCACTGTTTTCTCTCTATATTTCGCCAGAACTTCGTTGCTATTGTGTTCTTCCTCCTTATTTTTGTGACTGGAGGGCTCAATTTATAGCCCTCTGAAAATGCATACTTATCCGCGCGGACAAGGTCAGTAGGCGTGCACTGTTCATTAATTACAGCTCCAGCCTTGGACAGGAAGAATAAAAATTCAAAAAAACCAAATTAACAGCCAGTTTTTGTGTTTCCAGCCTTTCTATTTATGGTTTTATTCTTTTGTTTTGCTTTTTAAGATGCTTTTCTTGGTTTAACTTCATTTGGCAATGCCCATTCTACCCTCCCTTTGTTAGAAATGTTAGGATAGTTAGGAATTGTTAGAAATGTTATAACTTTCGTTAATTTTATAACGAAAATTCTAACAAGCTCAAATTGGAGCACTTACACCTCTGCCCGTTAACGTATACAAGTTGGTGAACCATGTATATGGTTGTGTTGTATAATTGATTTATTTGATGTTTTCTACATAGATCCGTTATAACAAAATCAGATGAAACTCAGAACCTAAAAGTTGCTAAGGACACATTGAAAATGAAGCACACCAAATTTCAAGTCCATCCAGATAGGTTTGGTATGTCAAATAGCTAGGGAATTTTCGGGACTGAACATTCGTTTTGAAAGACTGGACAAAAATTGTTTAAGGAAAAAATGGAAAAAAGAACTTAGAAAATCAGAAAAAACAAAGTGAAAATATGTGCATACTTTCACTGGTGTTGGCCACAAAAAACCTCTTTCGGCTTTTCTCATATTATGAGTATGTCATGGTTAAAATAAATCATGAAAAAGGAGTGGTCCGAAATTGCGCACACTAGACAACAACTTAGTGGGAAGAAAAAGTTAACTCCAAACTTGATTTGAACAAAGAATATGCACATTAAACTTAAAACACACTTAGCTTAAAGTACCATGGATATGCCAAACCTTTAACTCCTTCAAATATATGCACATGAATTTGAATGAACATCAAAAAAAAAAAAAAAAAAAAAAAAAAAAAAAAAAAAAAGCACATATTTGATCCTTCTTACAAAACATGGTTCCTGATGTGATTTTGAGTAACAATAAGGCTTGTTAATGATGTATCATCATAAGACATATACTTACATTAAAAAAAATGAGAACATCACGTTTTATACATACATTAAAGGAGAAAAGCTAAAAGAAAAACATGAAGAAATTAATATATCAAATACGTGGGGGTCTAGCCAACAAGTGACTAGACCCCAAACTTGTACATGAAAGATTACATTTTGTATAATAGAAGATATATCTAAGTAAGAATAGAGTGAGTGTGCTTCCTTTGCTTTCAAGGGAAGACTTTTTTGATGTGTGTTTTGAGAGTGTTTGATAAGATTTGTGTTTGAGTGTGTTTTGATTGAGTTTGAGGGATTTTTAGAAGTTGTTTTTGTAGTGGTCTATGAAGGTTAGATAGTGGAGATGTAGTGGTGATGTGGTGGTTTAAATAAAGGTTGAGATAAAAGGGGATGGAGAAAGTCTTTGGAGCGAAATGAAAGTAATGTTTTAAGTGTGGTAGATGGATGAGATGTAATGAAGTTATAGGATAGAAAAAATGGAGGAAGACTCCTTTTCTCTTATGTAGAACTGGGCAAGGAGGGAGTAATGAGCTGGTGCTTTAGCTTTTTGGGGTCAATATTAGACTTGTAGGCTTTCAATTGGATTGGAGGATAAGGAGGAGATGTTGGGTGGTCACATTCAGCCAACACTAGCCTTTACAAGTCAAACAAGGATGAATTGCACAAATGGGAAAATAGTTGGGCAACCTAAATGTGAAAGAAACCCATGTTTACCCCATTTTAAAACAATAATGTCATTTGATTTAATCCAGACATTGCCTTGGTTTGCGTGAGCTGGTTATTAACCGGTCCAAAGGATGCTTTGGTTTTTGCCTTTGTTTGTTGCAGTAAATATTCACTCAATTAATGTTGTGTTCGCAACAATATATATGAAATATGTTAGTGAGAAAAGGATAACATAATAATATTTTAAAGGCACAAATTGGTCGATAATGGACTGTTTTGGTATCTCGGGCCTTGATCAGAGTTTTCGAGATCCCTTCTTTTGAGATATATGTCCGTTTGCTCGATTTTTAGTCCCGGTTATGAATCCGAACTCGATTTTTCCAAATTGTGCATTGATAAGGCAAATGGGAATCCTGAGTGACCAAATCAAGGTTATAGGTCAGTTATACGGGTTTAGACCAATTAAAAGGGTTCTTCGGGGGGTGCGAGCTCGAGGTATCTACAAGTAGCCCCCAAGTTTTTAGCTTGAATTTGTCGAGAAGAAAGTTAGGCCGTCACTTGGTTGAACGCTTTGCGTATATGAAAGGGTTTTCACAAAATTTGAGACGGTTAATCATTTTAACTAGCAAATTATTGCATTGATGAGCACACCAAACGTTGACACGACATTCCTATTTGGAACATGCACTTGCATTTATTTCGACTAGTGGGGAGTCGTACAACCTGTTTGATCCGACCTATACCCGGTCGGATCCTAGTACAAAAGATAAGGTTTCACTCCATTTTACTCTTTGCTTACCAACAAGTTCAAGAGAAAGAAGGCAGGCTTCGAGATTTCTGAGATTACTTGGATTTCGCCTCGATTTCGGACGATTTAAGCTCATTTTCCTCGATTATTCCTTCCATTCATTTTCGAAACAAGTAAATCCCTTTTCTTGACCTCTCTTTCTGCATTCTTGAGTCAAGGTTTTGTTAGGGTTTATAGTTTTCGACATTGTTGTTCTTGGAGCCTTCATCTTGTTCATCATGACTTGTACTTGGAGAAGCAATCTCAATGCTATTTACTATTATCACACCCAAAATATTCGTATATACAAGAGAACATATGGTCAATGGATGATGGTGGGTTAGCAATAATTGGGGAGATCTTTACTAGGTATCAAAAACCCAGAATGTGGTGTACCCTAGTCAGTTTAGGATTTATCGCCTCGAAATAAATAGCCCCAACATGGGGTTATTCAACGGGTGGACTGAGATCCTTGACCACATTAGCCTTTATTATCTGAAAGTTGGGCATTTGGAGCGACCACTGTTTGGTGAGGGCCCTTACTCGGCTTTTGCAGTTGTGACGGGGAAAGGGATGCTCCCTCGTCTTCATCGTTACTTTCAACATCGACTACTTACTCCCTTGTTGCTTCTGCAGATATGGCCAGAGGAATGAGAAACCCTCCAGTTTCCCGTCTTGATGTTGGGGCCTCTACGTCGGGCATGATAGAGAGTGGATTTGTTGAAGGGGCACAAGTTGGTGCTCGTTAAAGAGAAGGTCGTGGTCAGTCTCATAGGGGCACGACTCAAAGAGGGAGGTCGAGCACACCCAGGGGGAGACAAGTGAAGACCGGAGAGCCTATGACCCTAGATTTATATGTTAACTATAAAGTATCAAGGAATGAGTACATATTTACTTATTACCCGGATGTACCCTTGGATTACGAGGGTGCAAAAAGGGGTTTATTTTACAGCGGAACTCATGTCTCCTTTTACTACAAACAATTCCAGTTGGGCCTCCGCCTTCCCATTGACCCATTCATATGTGAGTTTTGAAGGATATGCAAGTCGTTTCGGCCATGATATGAATAAAAGTAAAGGGAAATCACATCATCATATGGTAGATCTTCCCTAGAACAAGCCACTTGTGGAACCTTGTTCATCCCAGGGAGAGGATATCCATTGAATCCTTTGTGTAAGGGGAGTGGGAAGTATGAAGATTACATTAATAAAGATCAAAGCTTTATAGTAACAAATGAAGATAAATGACAAGTAATAATAAAGCAAAATAATATAGGAGTAAATCAAGGGTAAAGGAAGGAGAGATTATCAATATTGGTTTTTCTCTATCTCCCGGGGGATTTTCCTAGGTAATATCTATTTAGGAATAGATTAAGGTAGGATTAGGGTATGAGAGAGGATGGTTTTGAGTGTGTTTTAGGACTGTAAAGTTGAGTTTTCATTTTGGCAGAATAACAGTGCTCGAAATTGTGTACGAAAATGGGTAGAGAAGGCCTCTATTTATAGGCTGCTGTATGCTTCCTAAAGAAGCCGCCCGGCGAGATCTCTTGGCAAATGAAAGTCGGGCATTTGGAGCGACCACTGTTTGGCGAGGGCCCTTACTCGGATTTTGCAGTTGTGACGGGGAAAAGGATGCTCCCTCGTCTTCATCGTTACTTTCAACATCGACTACTTACTCCCTTGTTGCTTCTGTAGATATGGCCGGAGGAATGAGAAACCCTCCAGTTTCCCGTCTTGATGTTGGGGTCTCTACGTCGGGCATGATAGTGAGTGGATTTGTTGAAGGGGCACAAGCTGGTGCTCGTTAAAGAGAAGTTCGTGGTCAGTCTCATAGGGGCACGACTCAAAGAGGGAGGTCGAGCATACCCAGGGGGAGACAAGTGAAGACCGGAGAGCCTATGACCCTAGATTTGTATGATAACTATAAAGTATCGAGGAATGAGCCCAAACCCCAAGGCACAAACGCATTCAAAACACGAATCCCAAGGCGCAAACGCCTCCACACTCATAATTTCACCATCACCAGCATTATCTGTAGCCCGGAAGGCTTTAAATTACCCGGTCCGGAAGACCATATAAATCTCCAAAATCATTATCCGCAGCCCGAAAGGCTTTAAATTGCCCGGTCCGAAAGACCGTATAAATCTCCCAAATCATTATCAGCAGCCCGGAAGGCTTTAAATTACCCGGTCCGGAAGACCATATAAATTTCCAAAGCGCGTCCTCATCATATCACCTTAGACACCACCACCACGTCCTCACAAATGGACCTTAGCGGTCACATAACCTCGTGGCACCACCACGTCCGCATACACTCACGATTACAAGACTTCGAACTACGATCGTGCTTGATTCCCACTGGGATATGTAGGAATCCTATTAAAGGGTCCAACTAATCGACCTAAATGGGGCCACTACAGTGACACCGACACGTCCACGCACGAGACTCAATGAGAAGACATAAACACATCCTCAAACACGCAACGCACTCCCTCACACGCGAACTACGATCGGGCCCGATTCCCGCTAGGTATACGTAGAAATCCTATCAAAGTGGTCCACCACCGACCCAACCGGTCACACAAGCAGGACATCACCATGTCCTCACAAATCGATCTTAGTCGTCACATCACAACAGACACTACCACGTCCTCATAAACCGACCTACACGGTCACATCCTCTCCCAAAGACGCGATCCAGTTAGGACCCTTATCTTATCGACGACTCCACTTCCTCTCGTAAGTCACGCCGAGGGCTTCTATAAGTACCCCAATCTGATCGCTCCCCATCGATGCACGGGAAATACCGCACTCACATAAACATGATCACGAACACCCTTAGCCTTCAAAAACCCCAAAACCACCAACCAAACCAAGGGGGCCTATCTTGGATAAAAAGTACAAAGGATTTTGTAGGAATTTTGGAAATTATGGAAATGGTGGCTTGTGTGTGCGACACACTTTTCCCCGTAAATAATTATTACAAAATCCTCTTAAAGTCCACGATATTCCCTTAAATCCAGAAACCCAAAAAGTGGTAATGGCAACCGTGTAGCGCGACATACTTTGCCATTTTCTCGACCCCCTATAAATAGAGGGCTCCCCCTCTCATTTTTAGACACACATCCCTCTTCTCCTCTCTCTCCCAGCCTTTAGGCTTCCCCTCTAAGACCCTTCGGGGCAATCCCGGTCCCTTTCGGTTCCCTTCGGGGCATTTCGAGGCCCCTCGTGGTACTTCTCAAGCCCCGCCGAGCACCGGCCGAACGCTCTCGAGACGCCTCGAGCTGCCCCGAGGCACTTCCGGCCTCGACGATCCATCCCGAAGCCCCGCTAATCCATCCAGAGGCATTCTCGTCCATCCCAAGAAGTCCTGCCCTTTCCGAGCACAACCGACTATCCCAACGCACGTCGGAACTCTGCCCGAGCGCAATCGACAATCTCGATGCATGACGAACCTCTGCCTGAGTCCTGTCAATGACCCCTGCAATCCCAATGCAGGACGAAACTCTGCCCGAGCACACACTCCGACAATCCCGAGACACACCGAAGCTCTATCCGCGTACACCGCGCACATCCCGATGCATCCCTGGTCCGTCCCGAACACTATTCAACACTCAAACACTATTCCCTGGAAGACAGACACGAACGAACCAACATTGGTAAGGCTTACTTCCATTTCAATACATAGCGTACGATGTAGACATTATATATAGCATGCATTTTTAAAAAAGCACATACACACACACAACTTTTAAAGAAAGAAGGGGTACCGAAAGACTCATTTTTACGAGGCTACTCGGGTGCAGGTGCGCATTTACTATGCCCTTCCCGAGGAGTAATCTGACCTCCGAACTCAAAAATCTCATCACACAACAACAGTTTTTAAACTAAGCCTTTTTTTCAATATTTTGGGCTAAATCAAAACGGCGTGGCGACTCTACGAACGAAAATGCAGCGAGTCACCTCCCGACCAACGTGCAAGATGTCGGGGCCCGCGCGCGAGCCAGATCCGGGTAATTTCAGGTATGTAAAGGTACGTAAAGTAAATAGCAATATCAACGGATCAAACGATCCGAAAGGTAAATAGCAATCAACAAACCAAACGGTTCGGACTATGAAAATGACGGTCGACGAACCGAATGGTTCGGACGGTAAATGATGTAAAAGTAAAAAGGGGACTCGATCTCCATTTTAACCCTAAATTACTTCTCTCGAGGGAGAAAAGATGATAGAGGACTAAAACGTATCGAGACCCGTAGATGGCGTTTCATCTACATTTTGGAAACTTTGATCGGATCGAAAGTAGCGTATGACGCGTAAAACGAGGCAAAGTGGAGTTTGAGAGTGAGAGTGTTACCAATGGCTAGGTGTTGACTCTTTGGCTCAGGAGGACGTATACGGGATACAAAAAGGTGTTTGAAAGGAGTTTCAGGTGTGTTTGGCTTGGAAAACGTAGTTTTCATGCAAATTGAGGCATTTTCGAGGATCAGAGGGTGTTTAGGTTGCTGGAATCGAGGAGTTTTCGGAGGAGTAAATATTTTTGGGCCTTATTTACTGAAGGGGAGGGACTGTATTTATAGGGGGTGAAACTGAAGAACAGGCCGTCCGGCCAGATCCTCAATTTCAGGGACCTCTCAGGTATTTTGAGATTGGCTGAGACTGATTTGTTCATCCTGAAGAACAGGCCATCCGGCCAGTCACTCAATTTGAGGCCATTTTAGTCTTTTCACCCTTGAATCTGATTGATGGGGATGGGAGGAGGCTTGCATGCTGGCCAAGTGTCCTAGCTTAGTCACTAAGATATCCCATTTGCTCCTTTAAGTCGGGTTTTGACTGTTTTCTAAATAAATGTCCGAGAAAATGTCGAAACAGTCTCAAAAATTGCATTTTTCTGGAAAAGTGGTATCTTCACGTGTACGAACGTGGGTTGAATACACTTTGGATTTTGGATGCACGGGGCAGTCCTGGAAACTCTCGTTAACTCAGAAAGTGTGAGTTAACGGATTCTCGTTAACTTGGAAAGCGTCAGTTAACGGATTGTAACGATCCGGATTTGGGTACTTACACTAATGACTAAAGCGGCAAAACCGTCCTAGACCTATGTAGGAGTCATCTTCCTTGTCATAGAGTGATGAAAAATAAGAAAATCCAACAGTCAAGACCGAGGAACCCTCCTCGGCCTGATGCCTAAACTGTCAAAACTACCATGTGATCAAGGTCGAGGAACCCTTCCTCGGCTTTACTCAAAATTATTCTCTTAAGCAAACAAACAATATAGATCCAATCAAGCCAAGCAGTTCATATATCAAAGCAGTAAAGAAATACGACGAAGATTAAAGGGAAAGCATTTCATTGATATTCAAAGAAATGAAGTACAAAAGTTCCATGACATTACATCAGAAATGAGAAAATTCTAACTATCAGCAGACCTAAAAAGATCTTTCTGATCGGCCGCAGGATCAGGGATGATGACTTACTGAGTCTGAGCCTCAGTTTGAATTCCATCATTGGCTGTCTCCTCAGCAATAGTGTCCCCCCTCATCCTCGACACTCAGGTTATCGTCCGCATCCTTTCAATAACGGCATTGATATTCTGGGAATCGACAGCAGGAGGAACCCAAGCAGGACGGCCAGCTTCCTCGTCATTTGCAGCAATTACACCCAGAGCATACTCAGAAAAGGGGATGAGGTAATGTAGGGACCTGGCCACCTCATCGTAAGAATCTTGGGTGTTAAGCTGGGCAAGCTTCTCCAGATCTAAGCCGAGTGACGTATCGGCCATGATTCTCTCTGCCTGATGCAAGTAACCATCAGAGAACATTGTTGCCGTCTCCTCGGCTATAGCATCTTGGAAGGCCGAGCTAGCCTTATACTCTGATAGAGCATCTTCTATTTGTAAAGGCAAGCTGGCCTCCATATCTTTGAGCCGGGCTCCAATCATCTCGGCCTCCTCCGACTTGGCTTTGAGCTCAGCTTGGAGCCCCTCAATAACGGCTTGCACGGCCTAGCAGCTTCCTCGGCCTTGGCACGCTCCTCTTCAGTGGCCTTCTCAGACCTGGCCTTGGTCACCCTCTCGGTCTCAAGCTCCTCCCTCAGAGACCTCAACAAGTCTGCTGCCTTGGCCTGCTCAGCCTCATTCTTCTTCACTTGGTCCTCCAGTTCTTTCAACCTGAGGTCCACCGCCTTGTTCTGAATGGCTTCATAGGCAGTGATTGTGCAAAGCTGCAGCAAACAACGAAATTTGTCAGTTATAAGTAGACAAGTTATAAATGAAGAAACAAGTTACGATGAGACATACCTCTACAGCAAGAAGGCCCTTCCTGTTAGCAATATTCTCCTTGTTCGGTTGAGTGGCTATCATATGATCAAGTGCATCCTCATCCATAGCACGATAGACCACAGCCCAGCCCAATCTGAGCTTAGGGCCAGTACGAACTAACAAATCCAAACCCCTCAGAGTGGGATGGAGAGCCAACTTTCTCACAACCTGCTCGGTCTCAGGGTAAGTCGTCACCGTATGGGCGGTGAGCTCTTGAGAAGGAGCAGCATCAGCAACCTTCTTGGAGGGAGGTTCCTCGGCGGAGAGATCAGTACTTGGGAATTTTTGGCCTGATCGCCTTCTCAGGGCTGTCTCCTCGGCCCCAGACTGACCGTCATTACTCACAGCCTCCTCGGCTTCCACAGTTGGAGTTTGGAGGCTATGCCTCTCTCCAGTTGCAATTCTCTTCTCGTCATGAGCCTCCTCGTCAAACCCTCCCGACGGTTTTAGGGGTAGTGCCGCTGCCTCCTTAGTAGAAAGGATCACTTGGCGATGAGTGGTATCCTCCTGCCTTTTGGATATGGCCGAGGAGCGAGAAGCCAGCCTCTTATTTCTCAAAACAAAGAAGGGGGCCGAGCTTCCTTTGAGACATCTCTTGCTCCTGCTCAGGCGTCAAAACTGCAAATACAGAAATGGATCAATTAACATTCATTATGAGGAAAGAAGAAGCAAAAATGAAAAACTTTTCACAAATATGTAGAAGAATTACAGCCGACGACTCCATCCACTGTTAAGCACTGGTCGTCATTGAGTCTGGAAAAGTCACAGTGGGCATGGAAGACCAACCCTGGATGTATCCTCCAATCCGAAAATCTATTACCTCTTGTGATAGGAATGAGGGGAGCTACATCGTCCATGGGTCCAGGCATAATGTCGGCCTGGACATAATACCTAGGATCACTCTCTAGAGTGGACCAACATAAAGTACCTACCTCGGCAAACTGTTTCAACCTCTCTATCAGCTGGCTACTCCACTCAGCTCTCCATATTATTTTGGGCACGCCAGGCGACTTAGAAGGAGAGGGGAACTCCCGGCCTTGACAGCTCTCCACTCGAATAAAGTGGGTGTTCCACCCAGCTACCTTGCTCGACATGGGGAAGATGAGTCTTGGCTGATTGGGATCACTCCTAATCACTATCAATCGAGAATCAGGCTTATAGCTAACGGTAAAGAAATAATGAAAGGCCGATTAGCAGGGTTCAAAACCTAGGCTACGGCATAAAACAACAAAGCCGACAAGGAACCGCACAGCATTGGCCCCGAGCATAGCCGGGACAACGTGCATATCCTCTAAGAATTCATTTATGAACGGATCTAGGGGAAGGCAAAGACTCTGTTGAAATTGCTTGTAGAAGAAACTGACATGGTTTAAACTATAGTAGAAGTCAGTAGCAGCCTCCTCAGTTTCAAAAAGGACCCAATGTGAATAACTTAGATTGTACTCATCCCTCAGAACCCCGCATTTGGCATAATTTCCTCTATCATGGGCTCCCCGACCTTAGTTGACCTTGGTCTAGGAGAATACGGCCTTCCTCGGTTATTCCTTCCTCGGTCTCTCACCCCTCGGCCTCTTGAACTCTCTCCCTCGTCAAAGGCATCCATAATGTTTGAGGACGTCGAGGGCTCTGATTGACGGGCAGCACCACTTCCTCGTCTCACCATATCTACACAATGAAACAACAAGGATCAGAAAGTGAGCACGACAAGCCTAGGCCGAGGAGGAGGGAACCTTACCCAACAATGGAGGACACTCCAACGGATGGCACTTCAAGTAGAACAGGTTAATATGGTCAAGAATCTCAGAAAAACCATGGAACATTATCATATTGGGGGAACCCTCATCTACTCAGTCAATTCTGAATCGACTTGGATATCGTACGTCCTCTCTAGGGCTTTTATACCTCGTCAATATCTCCCCCATCTCTCCCAACTTCAACATCAGCCGGGGGCCGTCGGTTCGTCGGTAAACCCTCATATTACAATTATGATATCCATAGAAGGAGTTGGATTCACTCCTCCATGTCCTTGCCATTTCAAAATACGAGGAGGGAGATGGGTCTCAACAAATCTCAAGAAAAAGCTTCATATAACCAACAATGGCGGTTTCTCAAGAATATGAACATTCAGAAACCCAAAAAACACAAATCAAAGTGTAGAAAGCAGCAAATGGAGAAGAGGTTATACCTTAAATCAAAGATTGACGAAGATGGAACTAACAAATCTAACAATGGTAAGAATCTGGGCAATGGAAGCTCAAGAACACAAAGGGGCGCTTAAACCTTGCTTTTGCTCCTTCAAATTCACGGGATGATAAGAAAAATGAAATTGTAAAGAGATTTTGTTTTTATACCCTCAAATATGGGTCAGATTCGGAGATAAAACGGGTCGCACCGGGTCAAGCGCCGTCCTCTCTCATCACATTAAATGCAATAGAGGTTTCCCAAGATACATGTCAGACATCGTGCGCTGTTCCCATCATTGTACTATTTAACCGGCGAAAATATGAAGCGACACCTGCCACGTGATGCCTGTTCGTATTCTCATAGGCCGAGGTAGAGCTCACTTCCTACTCGGCGTAGCCGAGCTAGAAAGTCGGGGACTACTGAACGGTATAAACCTAAGTACGAATATGGGCTGGGCAAGGCCCAAGAGGATTGGGCCCTAAACATAATCCATCAAGTCTCAGCTACGAGGGAAGATTTGGGCTTCCTCGTACATAGCTACCTCGTCATTCCTTAGACCGACCAAGGCCCAAACAGGCGACCTAACCAAGGCCCAACTCAAGTGCCGAGGAGAACCTCCCTCCAAGGCCGAGGTGATCCCCCTTGTCGACGAGGAGGCCTCCTCGGCTATCAACCATCAAGACTAGCTCTCCGGCTATTTCTTATTCCTTCCCCGGCTCATCATAAGCCGGCTAGGCTACGTATGACGAGGAAGGGGCCATCTCGGCTATCGTGCAGCAGTTTGGACAGTCCTATTCAAAATAGGAGATTGAGCAGTTACAATCTTCCTAGGATTGTAACCACCCCACTTACCAAATTCAGGTCCAACAAGGATTCTTTAACAAATATAATTCTCTTAGAATTCTATCTTATCTCTTAGCAATCCAATTCAACATGGATTCAACATTATTCTGCCTATAAATAAAAGTCATAATTCACATATTTTGGTACGTTATCTTTTTTACCCTAAACTCTGTCAAATTGATTTCTCTCTAAACAAATACTTACTCTCACGGTGGAGGGTCTTCGCTGGAGAAGCTCCGGCTTAGTTAACGTGTTTATCGTCTATTTCAGGCTATTCAATTGCCGGAGTACAACCGACCGCTGAATTTGGACTGATTCAATCTTTTTGGCAGCATCAATATATATATATATATATATAATTTTCCCAACATACTATCTGTTTTTAGTGCTAACCATAATGAATTAGCATGGTTTAAATTTTCTTTTATGGATGATAAAAAAAACGGCCGTATATTTTTATTTGACTATGACTAAAAATAACAGGGAAATTAGTGCTAGCAGACGGCCACAAATTCAATATTTAGGTTTGCATGTTTAATCCTTGTTTTGGTCAAATTTCAACAAGTGTATTTTGATGAGAAGAAAAGTGACTAAAGTGATATGAATCTAGGTACAATGATTATCAAGTTGAATAGAAATGGACACAAGATGTTTGTTGACTAGGGAAAGCCCTTGAACAACTTGTTCGCCGGCATAAAACCCCGGGAGGATTTGGCTCCTGCCTTGACCGAAAGTTTACTAAGTGTTCTTGAGGATTACAGTACTATGAGCGTATTGAAAGAGACCTTAAGCTAGTGAATCATGTGTGTGCAAAATACAGTGGTATGTCTCTTTTATACCTCTCCACAACGGCTAACTACAAAGAGAATCATGGGCCTATAAACTCGGAAAAGAGGTTGATCCAATAGAGATATTTCCGCCATTTGCTGTTTGAGGGAAAAGATAAGATCCGTTGCTGAAGAAACGTCTTTGACTCAGTCTTTGCTTCCTTTGGCACGTTCCCTATAAAATAGGAATAGCGTAACTGTGTCCCAACCTGTAGAGAACCAAGTTGTAAAAACAGAACAACTCAAGTTGTTAGTACCAAATTGTTTTAAAGCAAGTTGTAAACATGTTGACTGAAAATGTAGGGCCAATAATCCTGAAGAAATTTTCAAAATAGTGAGGACAAATGGAAATAGAGCATGAATGAATTTTACGCCCTGTACATTTCTTGATTGCCAGTTCATTTGGTTGAGAATTACAAATAACAATATTTGGTTTTGGACTTAAATACTTCCGTTGTCCCGAAATTATCTTCTTTTTATATATTTTTTTTATATGAAGATACTTTTAGCAAATAAATTTAGTTTAACTTAATTATTCTAATAAAAATTTAAATTTTGTTATTTATAAATCATTATAATTATTATTAATAATATTTTTAAATGTTAATTATGATAATTAAATTATTTTAAAATTATCTACCAAAATAACTTCGTGTTAACAAAAAAATAATAATATAGTAAGATCATGTCGGAATATAGGAAGGGAGTAATTGATAATTTTGAGAGAAGATGAAGAAATTATGTATATTACTTCATATAAATAATATTACAAAGAGAGACCTCCATATATACACCTACAAAGTTTAACCCTAATTGGCTAAAGAAGGAAAGAGATAATTAAAGAATAAGATATACACAAATACAATCAAACTCAATCTAATACAATCAAACTCAATCTCCTAGAATATTCGGTATAATCATCCGAATATATGTGAATATATTCGGATATCAACTCCTACACTCCCCTCAAGTTGGCGCATGAAGATTACGAATGCCCAACTTGCCAACCAAAAACTGAAAATGGACAGAGCCAAGAGGTTTGGTGAACAAATCCGCTACTTGATTTGCAGTTGATATCGAGTGAGTCACAATATCTCCAGAGGCAACTCTTTCTCGAACAAAATAACAATCCATGTCAACACGTTTTGTCATTTCATGAAACACATGATTGTTTGCTATGTGACACGCCGCTTGATTATCACAAAAAAGGCGAGTGGCTTCGGGCTGTGGTGCCTCGAGTTCCTCTAAAAGCCATCGTAGCCAAATAACCTCACTAACAGTGGTAGCCATGGCTCGATATTCCGCCTCTGCTGACGACCTAGACACAACTGATTGCTTCTTTGTTCGCCAGGAGATTGGAGCTCCTCCTAACGAAACAAAATAACATGTGCAAGATCGCCTACTCATAGGACATGCACCCGCCGGTCACAATAGGCGTCAAGCTGCAACTTGCCATGCGTAGGAAGAAATAAACCTTGGCCAGCAGTACCATTAAGGAAGCGGACCACACGAACGGCTGCATCCATATGTGTGCGCCTAGGTGACGAAACAAACTGGCTCAATCTGTTGACAGCAAATTGAATATCCGGCCTGGTGACTGTCAAATAAACAGTTGACCAACTAACCTGCAATACTGTGAGGTGTCAATAAGGGGGGCTGTCATCATCAGTGCTGAGGCGTAGGTTTTGCTCCATAGAAAAATCACTTATCCATCCTCCTTGACATCCACTCTCCTCAAGAATATCAAGAGTGTACTTCCGTTGGCTAAGTACAATACCCTCTGGCGATCTTGCCACTTCTATCCCCAAGAAATATTTTAAATGCCCGAGGTCCTTGATGCTGAATTTGTCATCCAAGTACTTCTTTACGTCTTTAATCTTGAGAACATTATTCCCAACTAGAAGCACATCATCAACGTAGATGAGAGCAGTAATATATATGTCACCCCTTTTATAGATAAAAAGAGAGTGATCCGCCCGTGACTGTCTGAAAACAACCACAAGGAGAGCATTAGTGAACTTCTGGTACCAATTTTGCGATACTTGTTTAAGACCATATATTGACTTCCGAAGCTTGCAAACTCTAGTATCCCCTTCCTTTGCAAAGCCTTGCAGTATTTTCATATACACGTCTTCCTTTAAATCCCCATGAAGAAAGGCATTATTCACGTCCAACTAATGGATTGCCCAATTTCGTTTGGCTGCCAAGACAAGGAGGGTGCGCATAGTGACCAGCTTTGCAACCGGAGCGAAGGTATCATGATAATCTATCCCTTCCACCTGTGTGAAACCCTTTGCTACTAAGCGTGCCTTGTATCTTTCTATTTCTCCATCTGGCTTATATTTTATCTTATAAGCCCATTTGGAATCAATAGCCTTTTTATCTTTGGTCAACATCTCAAGAGACCATGTACCATTAGCTTCCAAGGCTTCTATTTCCCTTTTCATTGCCTCACGCCATTCCTGGGTTTTCACAGCCTGATGATAATACTTAGGCTCATCACGTGAAGTGATGGCCGCAAGAAAATCCTTATGAGGTGTAGAAAAACGTTCATAAGAAACATAGTTAGATAGAGGATATACCTTCGAGATTACTGAGTTGGAATTGGGAGGCGGATGGTCTATGGAACCTGGTAAGTCAACAACAAAATCCTGGAGATGTTTAGGCTGCTGTTTGGGATGTAAACTTTGCCTATTTCCTGGTGCCAGTTGTTCATTGACATGTTCAGGAGATGTGAATTATGCAGATTGGGTTGATGAGATGAGTAATGCCTTATGTGTGAATTTTGTATATTACTTCATATCAACAATATTACAAAGAGAGTCCTCCATATATACACCTACAAAGTTTAACCCTAATTGGCTAAAGAAGGAAAGAGATAATTAAGGAATAAGATATACATAATTACAATCAAACTCAATCTCCTAGGATATTCGGTATAATCATCTGAATATATGTGAATATATTCGGATATCAACTCCTACAGTAATGTATTAGAGATGTTACATGTCCTTTACATTTGTACAAGAGGCATCATTATCCAGCTTTATGAATCTTTTACTTGTTGGAGTAGAGTGCCTAGCGCTGGAGTAGAACCATGACAGGCGCCACACAGAACCATGGAGGCTCTGATAATAACCAAGGAAGGGCGATAGGAACTCATAGGGTGCTAGGGGCACTAGGGGGCGCACGAATCCAGAGCTCTGCATGATCTCTCGTGTATTTCAGGATATACTCTCTTCTCCCTTTATACATATATTATCCTTATTTATTTATATCAAAAAATTAGTGTAATTATAGGGATTGATAATGTATATCAAGTAGTTGACGAAATTGTAGAGATTGATAGCGTAATTGTAGTGATTGATTTGTATCAAGATTAGATTAATATCAAGATATGTAAGTTGTATATAAAGCCATTGACGCATTGTAATGAAAAGAGAAAAATTCTTCCCCTCGCACTCTTGATTTCTAACTTGGTATCAGAGTGGTGATCTTAAAAACTTAAACCTAAACACAGCTCAAAACAAATGGTTGCCGAGAGTAATGAGAAAAAAAACCCCTGTTGGGTTTTATGGGTCCATGCGCAGCGGAATTAAGCATCTAATTAACACAAAACCCAAGAGCCTAGGATCCGTTCTATACAATTAACTTGATACCTATGAGATAGAAATAACCAACCTTGAACGCTTTCCGTTCTTGAGCTATCGAACGATTTAATAATGTGATTTCGAATCACAAACTTCGTTCTTCAGATTGCTTGAACTCTAGGCCTTGATCGTTGAATGAGTGAAGACCCTCTTTCGGTATCCACACCTTTGAATGAACCAAGAATAACTTCTTGAAGATTGCTAGATCTCTTTAACCTATGAAGAATATTGAGAATATATGTTGTGATTTTATTTTCAGAAATTCGGCAAGATTTTTAGGGTTGATAGACCTTCATATATATACTACATTAGTACGGTATATGTTTCCTAATCAAATTAGGAAACCAGTCTGTGAAACCGTCTCAGGACCTGTTATGTCGCACGACCACACGAGGCACATGGCCTAGTTGTGTCGCACGACCAGACAAGGCTGATGAGGAATTTCTCAATCATTCTTTCTATGGTTTAATCAATTCATTCTAGTTGTGTGTGACCCAATAGGATTATATTATGTTGGCAATGAGCTCGATCATATCGACTCTCATAAAACATAAGCGGACTCTAGCAAGCCATTATGTCTACCCAAATAATATAACGTAAGAGTTCACGTTTCCAATGGTACACTTCCATTTCTCCCTTTGTCTCACGATGTTATATTGAACACAAGTCATGGTCCTCGTCAACTTGTCTTTGTTCAATGCTTTCTTGATTCCGAGTATAATGATAATCCAATCGCATTGGGGTATAACCATACACTTTCATCATTATCACTCATCGAGGGGCCCAAGCAAAACATCTCTCTTTCGAGGGACAAATTCCATCTTGACTTATCATCTTTCCCATCATGAATCCGATGATGCCAAAGATAGCCTTTATAAATATCGTGTTAAGATATCGTTTGACTAAAATCAAACATGACTTTCATCAAATGTAAGATCATGGTAATCTCAGGTCTAGGAACTAAATGAAGTAACTATATGAGATTTAATTATGACATTTGACCATGACATAAATCTCTTACGGGTCAAGTTCAGTCACTTGTTCTCTAACAAGTACCCATAAATTTAATGTGCATCTCTATGCATATAATCATCATATGATTATCCATTAACATTTATGCTAATTATTCACATAATAATTAGAGACGGAGATTATTATAAACAAATATACAAAACATATAATAATCAAATAATAAACATCTCATATAATAATAAATAATGTCAACACATAAGTCTATCAACTGTAGGCCTAGGACATAACACTAACACCCCCTACTTCCTTTCATTGAGTGATAATCCCAGACAGATTCTCACTTATATCAATTGAAAGGAGAAAACTATGAAGAATAAACTAGCAAAGATGAAAACCGGGTTCATCGATGGAACGATTGATCGTCCAACAAAGACGGACGAACTAGATCTTTTGCGGACGGTGAATTCGATAGTGGTGTTATGGATCTTCAATACCATTGAAATGAACCTTCGATCCACGGTGACTTACGTAGAGGAGGCAAGGATTTTGTAGGACGACTTGGAGAAGAGATTCTCGGTTGACAATGGGCTAATGGTGCAACAGATCAAGTGTGACCTAACCAATTGTAAGCAACATAAGAACGAGAGCGTGGCTGCTTACTATAGTCGAATTAAGAAGTTGTGGGATGAATTGAATGACTATGACAAGGTTCCGACGTGTTCTTGCACCGGATGCAAATGTGAGATCAACTTGAGGCTCACTCTGTGAAGGGAGGAGGAGCGAGTGCTTCAATTTGTTATGGGACTCGAGACACCTAAGTTCGAGAATGTAAAATCAAGTATTTGAAACTCATATCCTCTTCCCAACATAAACAAAGTTTATTCAATGGTGGTGAGAGAGGAGTGTGTCAAAGGGATACTACTAGAAACAGGGCTTTTACCGACGAAAATTTATCGACGGAAAAAATTCATTTACCGAAAGAATTTAAATTTTATTTGCCGGGAATTTTTTTTTTAAATTTCATTTCGTCCGTCGGTAATTGATTAATTTCCGTCAGTAATACCGGCGGACGAAGTCCGTCGGTAATATCGACGGACATTTCCGTCGGTAAGAAGCCCTATAAATATAACCTTTTCCCCTTCTCAGCCATTTACGCCTTCAGTGAATTAGCAAATTAACAAAGCCGAACCCTACCTGGTACAACGCCATTGCCGAGCCTTCGTCGTTCGCCCCGCCGTTCGCCGTCGCCGGTTAGTATTCTCTAACTTACTTTCTCTCTCTCAATTGCTTTCTTTCTCTGACTCGCTTTCTCTCTCTCTCTCTCTCTTTCTCTCTCTCTCTCTCTCGTTAGTCAGTCACAATCATAGTCCCCATCCCCGTTTCGTTCAGAAGTCGCCGTTGAGAGGTAAGTCTTTGTTTTTTTTCTCTCATTTTTCATATTTCCGGTGATACGACCATTTTTTCCGTCCCCTTGGTTTTTGTTCTGAGCATATTGTTGTAATTTATATGTTTTAGAGGATAAAGGAATATGTTTAGTTTGGTTTCATAAAAGTTAGAAGAAAGCCCTTTGCTTTGGATTGTTTAGATGGGTTAATCGATATGTATCTCTCAGTTCTTGCTTTCTTGTAGATGTATTATATGTGTTTATTTTTTTGGATTAATTCTAATGATTTTGACTTTATATTTTGATGTTTGTTCTGTGCTTCTACATTGATATCTAGTTGTAATATTCATAATAGTTCTTAGTTTATCATTTCTATTCAGTTAAAACAACCTCTTTGGCATTCCTTTACTGCTTTTGGTGTAGTACGCGCGTACATCTTTATTTACAGTTAAATTCATTTTTCTCAAATGTTTTAACTCCGCTAAAACTCCAAAAAGAAGGGTATTGAAATTGATTATCGCGCGGAGATGTTTTTTTGTTGAAAAAGATTGATAAATTATAAAATTCATATGACTTCACCTTATTTTAGATTAACAATGCTAATGAAATTGGTACAACTCTATTTATAATTATGCTAGTCTCTTACCATGGGCACACCTCTATTTTCTCCTTTTTAAATTGAAAAATGTGCTGAAGGGAACATTGTTAGGGCTTAGATGTATCCTGATTGCATATCATTTGTTTTGAAAATTTGATGTTAATCAGAGTGTGTGCAACTTGGTTACTGTATTTAAATTCTGACCCATGTTCTGAACTGTTGATTGTTTACTGCTAGGTATGTTTCTTTATTTTGGGTACAACTGTTTACTACTGGTTCTAGATCCCATTTTGGGGCGATTGACGGCATCGCGGACGGTGATGTATCTCGCCTACGTTTGAGCGCCTGATATCAATCCTGGCACCCTAGATGCACCTTAGGTCGGATCACACTTTTTGATCAAGCATTCAACTGTTTACTCTTAATTTGTATTAGATGGCTTGTGTAAAGTCAAAGGGGGAGGGAGGGGGTGAATGTCTAAAATTAGGAAGACTTGGATGGAAGTATTGTTAAGAAATTAAACTCCTAATCATTGTCTAAAATTAGGAAGAAAACTCTTAGTGGCACTGCTTATAGGGTATTGTGGTTGGTGGTTAACATCTTAAAATATAAATAAGATGAGAGTCTTTCTCACCCACAGCTATCAAAATCCGTCCATCTTTGATCAAAAAAGATAGAGCAAATAAGTTCTCTACTGTTTGAGCAAAGGATTTTCTGTTTAATAAGAGTTTTTCCAGTTTCACTGTCCTCTTCTCTCTAAGGATCTCAAATATCACAGCCATGTTTGTGACAGTGTCTGTTTTCTCTTCACTGGTGTTATACTGTTACCTTGTTTTTACTTGTGACCGTATAACACCAGTGAAGAGTAAAACAGGCACTGTCACAAACATGGCTGTTATGTTTGAGATCCTTAGAGAGGAGGACAGTGAAACCGGAAAAAATTCTTATTAAACAGAAAATCCTTTACTCAAACAGTCGAGAACTTATTTGCTCTGTCTTTCTTGGTCTAAGATGAGATAGGGTTTTGATAGTTGTGGATGAGAACGACTCTTATCTTATTTATAAATGTTAATTTAATTCATCATTGTAAAATTATATATTTTAGAACAAAGAATTAATATTTAAAATTATTCACAATATTAATAATTTAAAAAATATGATAGATGTGTGTGTTAATTCATTATTGTAAAATTATGCATTTTACGGTAATGAATAAAAATTAATGTTACGACGTGACGTTGTGACGGTTGAAACACAAAAGCTTAGAAACTCGTTTAAGAATCTTTAAATTATCATGTTGAAGTCAACATGTAGTCATCGATTCTTAAATTGTCCGTGTGGACAGTCTTGAAATGCACGATTATATGATTTTGTAAATGTCATCATTGTCTATTAAAATTACTTGAATAGTCGATAGTTGAGATATTTCGGTTGCATTAATCCTATTGTTCTCTTAGTGTATACTAGACATATATGGTTGATTACACACTGTCGATTCTAATCGATAGTGTTTGATTGACCTAGTCTACGTCGTGCACTTGGAGACCATGGGGTTATGCTGCCGAAATTTCTTGATTTTCGATTATAAAGCAAGTAGACAAAGTGATATTTACAATTCATACGTGTATTTCGGGATGGGATAGAAGCCAACCCAATTCTAAACCTAATGGACATGAATTGTCCTTTCATCCTAGGGAATGATATACTTTACAACAAAGAATTAAATATTAATATTTAAAGTTATTCAAAATATTAATAATTAAAAAAATGTGATAGATGTGTGCGATAGAAGCCAACCCCAATTCTAAACCTAAATGAAGTGTCTTGTTGCTTTTAAGTTTGTAATCCAAATTTAGGGAATTGTAATGCGTTAATTACATCTAAACTGTTAATATATTATGAAATGCAGGAGTTAATTATGTCTAGAGAAGATCGTAGTTGGTTGGATAATCGTAGTAATCCCGGTAGAAGGGGTGTCAGACCTCAATTCTTAGAAGGTTTAGAACATTTCGTGGAGTTTGCTAGAGCGCATCCCCAGTGCATGCGTGATGATAAGATTAGGTGTCCATGTAAAAAGTGTAAGAATAGAAAATATCTGAGTGTTGGATGGGTAAAGAAACATGTTTTGGAGGCAGGGTTTGTTGATGGTTATAAGGTATGATGGGTAGCGCACGGGGAGCGTTATGTGGTTGAAACAAGTGTTCGCAATTATCCTACTGTATCACGTGGTCCGCCAAGGGAACCTGAACATTTGATTGATGAAGAGGAGTCGTCTGTCGGTTTGGATGATATGGTTCGAAATGCAGCTGGCCCAGAGTTTGATTGGAACCCTAATCCAACAGAGGCACCAAATCCCGTTGCAAAGAAGTTTATGGATTTAATGGACTCTGCAAATGAGAAAATTCATCCTGGTGCAAAGGCTACAGTGTTAGAGCAAGTGACTGAGCTTCTAACTATCAAGGCTGATACAAATATGAGCCAGCATACTTACGATCGTATCATGTCATGGGGACAACGGATACTACCCGAAGAAAATAATATGGTTCAAAATTTTTTTGAGACGAAAAAGTTGGTGGGGCAGATCGGTCTTGGGTATGTTAAAATTGATGCTTGCAAGAATCAATGCATGCTTTTTTATAAGGAAAATGAGGGCCTCGATTCATGTTCAATATGTGGACTTAGTAGGTATAAGCCACAACGCCGTGGTAGTGCCAAGCACAAGAAAAACGTGCCTCAGACGCAGTTGCGTTATATGTCGCTAATTCCCAAGTTGCAACGAATTTATGCATTGAAAGAAAGCTCAGAAGCCATGCGTTGGCACAAAGAGTGTCCTCGTGAAGAGGGTGTGATGACTCATCCTTCTGACGGTGAAGCATGGAAACATTTTGATGCCACTTACCCTGATTTTGCTGCGGATCCTAGAAACATAAGGCTGGGGATATGTACAGATGGGTTTTCTCCATTTGGACCAGGGGCAAAATCTTATTCATGTTGGCTTGTTATAGTCACAAAGGTATAATCTTCCCCGTGGTTATGTATGACTCGATCCTTATATGTATTTGAGTTTGTTCATTCTCGGGCCTTCGAATCCGTGCAAAAACATTGATGTGTATCTTTGACCTCCGATGGATGAACTCAAACATGTGGAATGATGGTGTCCAGACATGGGATGCTTTCAAGTTGCAAAATTTTAACATGAGGGCTGCAGTGATGTGGACAATTAATGACTTTCCTGCTTATGGTATGATGTCGGGATGGAGCACATATGGGAGATTGGCCAGTCCGTATTGTATGGAAAATACAGATGCATTCACACTTCAGCATTACAAGAAGCAGTGTTGGTTTGATTGCCACAGACGGTTTCTTCCTAGTGACCATCCATTTCGTAAACAGAGGAATCCTTTTACCAAAAATAGAGTTGAGCATCGGGGCCCCCCTCCTCATCTGAGTGGCGAGGATATTTTTGAGCAGGTGTCTGAGGTGTCTGATGTCGGGTGGGGAAAGTTGTTTTCAAAGGATAGACCAGACGGATTTGGTAAAGACCATAACTGGATTAAAAAGAGTATATTTTGGGAGTTACCTTATTGGAAGATGAACTTGATAAGACATAACCTTGATGTCATGCATATTGAAAAAAATGTGTTTGACAATATTTTCAATACAGTGATGGGTTTTAAGGCCTCAACGAAGGACACAGACAAGGGTCGGCTAGACCTTGAAGCGATGTGCAATCGTAAAGATCTCAACATTGTTAAAGTTAATGGAAAAGATTTCAAACCAGTTGCTCCCTTTGTTCTGTCAAGAGAGGATAAGCAACGTGTTATGCAGTGGTTGAAAGATTTGAAACTTCCTGATGGGTATGCATCTAATATTGGCAACTGTGTGAATGTGGAAGAAGGGACGCTATATGGGTTGAAAAGTCATGTTTGTCACGTATTATTGGATAGGTTGCTACCCATTGCATTTAGGGACATTCTCCCTAATGAAATATGGGTTGCCCTAACAGAATTGAGTGAATTCTTCAGAGCATTGACTTCCAGCACTCTTCGTGTTGAGGATATGAGAAGACTCGAAGAGAACATTGTGGTGACAATATGCAAGCTTGAAAAGATATTTCTGCCATCTTTCTTTGATTCAATGGAGCATTTACCAATTCACCTAGCTTATGAAGCTAGAGTTGGAGGACCTGTTCAAGCATGTATGGATGTATCCATTTGAACGATTTTTGGGGAGTTTGAAAAAGAAAATGAGCAATAGAGCAAAAGTTGAGGCATCTATGTCTCGAATCGGTTGATTGTCGATGAAATTGTGTCGTTTGTTTCAACATATTTTCACCCCGACATTGAGACAAGGTTCACTAAAGTGGGACACAATTATGATGGGGGAGTCACTGATCCTGATGGAAAAATTTCAGTTTTTTCTTCTCCTGGTCGATTCCTTGGCAATAGAAAGTGCACGCGTATGCTAAGCAAAAAATAATTAGAAGCGGCTAAACTCTATATTCTCCTTAACAGTGCTGAGGTCGAGGACTACTTGAAGTAAGCATTCTTCATTTGTTATTAAGTAATGTTAATCCTAATAACTTTAATACGAACTAAGAAACTTTATGTTCTCCTTGAATGCAGTATGTTCGAAGAACAGGCTGGAGACATTGCGCCTGAATTGATTTCAATAAGGACAGACAACGAATTTCCCTCCTGGTTTAATAATTATGTAAATGCCAATTCATTAATTCAATGTTTTTAATAGAATTTGAAGTATGAGTTTTTTACTATCTATGTATTTTTATTTAGATTTCGAACAACCGTGGAGATGCAAAAGCTGCGAGACTACAAGCATTAGCACACGGTCCGTCCTTAAGAGTGAATGTATATAAGGGATATTTTGTCAATGGCTACGTATTCCACACCGAAGAATATGGCCAAACGAAATCAACTTGGAATAGCGGGGTCAATCTCAAAGGAAATCTCGAGTATTATGGCGTATTGAAAGAAGTTATTGAATTGGAGTATTTTTTTGGAAATTCTGTAGTTCTTTTCAATTGTGAGTGGCGGGACGCTGAGCGAGGCATTACAAAACATGGCACTTTTGATCTCGTTGACTTAAAGCATTCTTCTAGGCATAATGGTGATGATGTGTTCATTCTTGCATCTCAAGCACAACAGGTGTATATGACCCCCTACCCCCGTCGACGAAGAGAGTCTAGCGGATGGTGGGCCATATGGAAAACCAAAGCAAGAAGCACTTTTGATATACCATTGCATGCAAAAACGTCTACTTCAGATATTGATTCATCATTAAATGATTGTTATCAGGAAGAGGAAATGACTATACCTCCGATTATTTTCTTGAATGATAATGTCAAGGAGGAAGCATTAATGGCCGAAAACACCCGTCCACTAGGGGAGGAAGTCACTTTCAATGAAATCGAGTATGAAAATGTGGAGGATGAGGAAGGAGAAGGGTATATATCTGGGTTCGATGATGAAGATGGGGAAGAAGACGACGACGAGGAAACTAGTGAAGAAGAAATTGAATTTTGTAGTGATAGTGATCAAGATTGTAGTGAATGAATCAGTTTAGTTTTAATTCAGATAATGTTTTGTATATAATGTTTACATTTTATATCACTTATCACTGTCCAATTTGTCTGCAATTAATAGAATCATTTTTTTCCTCTCTACTATGCTTTTCAATTTTACTTGGTTACTCTTACATGCTATATAATATTACATCTATCTCATGATTTGGACAATGAATGCTTCCTACTATTTAAATGCAAACATAGTGTATATTGGCTGCAAACATCTTACTCCACCACTACTATCACGTACAACCACTATCACTATTACTATACCACTACAACTATTACTACTACAACCACTACTACCACTACTATTACTAATACTACTACGTATACCACCACTACCACCACCACTACTACTATCAATGCTAATACTATTACCACTACCACAACTACCACCACCACCACTCCACTACTACTATCACTACCATGGCCAAACTGTGTGATTTGCTGAGAACTTTTTCAAAGCTGGGAATCAAGCATTGTTCATTCCAGATCCACTACAATTACAAGAACCTATTTGAAGAACACATAGAAAAATTCAAGATTTTAAATCTTGAATTTTGCTGTGTGTTCTTCAAATAGGTTCTTGTAATTGTAGTAGATCTGGAATGAACAATGCTTGATTCCCAGCTTTGAAAAAGTTCTCACCAAATCACACAGGGGCCAGCGGTAGTGATAGTAGTGGTGGAGTGGTGTGGTGGTGGTGGTGGTAGTTGTGGTAGTGGTGATAGTATTAGTAGTGGTAGTATTAGTAGTGGTAATAGTAGTGGTAGTAGTAGTGGTGGTGGTAGTGGTGGTATACGTAGTAGTATTAGTAATAGTAGTGGTAGTAGTAGTGGTAGTAGCGGTAGTGGTGGTGGTAGTACGTAGTGGTGGTGGTAGTAGTAGTGATGGTGGTAGTGGGACTCTCTTTTCACATAGTGTATATTGGCTGCAAACATCTTACTCCATAATTTGCTTGGACATGTAGTCATTATTTTGAATGCTTCCTACTATTTAAATTTTGTTCTACTTGATAATATTTTCTGTCTACATATATAATATACTAGTTTAGATATGTCGGGTCGAGGTGGCAATCGTTCAAAGAGAGGGAAGGTTGCGAGTTTTGTCCATCGTCTTGTTTCACCAAGGACGGGAGGGAACTTCTGATTCTGGACGTAGTGATGATGATTTGAGTAGTCCAGGTATTGATAGCTCTAGTGTTCCTGTTAGTGAACCATCCGGACGGGTTAATTTGGACGCAATTATTAATGAGGAAGGAAAAATAGAAATATCCATCTCTCCCAGTGGCCAGTAAGTATTATTTAATTGTAAATGTCATATATATAATGTTTACATTTTATTATTGTCTTTTTATTTGTATATATATTGATATATTGTTTTTCAATTAATATCTTAATAGGTTTATACACGGTGGTTGTCAAGACCCTGCTCGATGGTTTGGGGATTTATTCAGTGGGTATAATTTTGAGGAATTTTATCCCACCCCAAAGTCAATATCAAAAGATGTGTACGATATCTGGTATAGCCAGTTTCGGATAAAATTACTTAATTCTCTTTGGCATGTAATCAAACAAACATATTTTGTTTCCCTTTCCCTTCCCTTTTTCCCAAGCGAAACAGTTTCCCTTTCCCCTTTTCCCCTTTCCCTTTCCCCTTTTCCCCTTTCCCTTTCCCCTTTCCCGTTTTGCTTTTGGTTGTTGGATACAGTTTTCCTTTATTTGATGTTCAAACAAAACATTTTCCCTTTCCCCTTTCTCCTTTCTCCTTTTCCCCTTCCCCTTTTCCCTTTCCCTTTCCCATTACCCCTTACTCCTTTCCTGTTTCGCTTGATTTGGATGGTTGTTTCAAGCGAAACAGGTTGTTTGTGTTTCTTTGTATGTTGGGATTTGTTTAAAACATGTTTGACAGGTTTACAGGTGGTTTAATAATAAAATAGAATTATTTTTTTTTAAATCTGGACAAATTACCGACGGAAATTTCCGTCGGTAAATAATAAAAAAAAAAATCTCATTACAGACGGAAATATCCGTCGGTAAATAATAAAAAATTAAAATCGTTACCGACGGATATTTCCGTCGGTAAATAATTAAAAATAAAAAAAAACTCATTACCGACGGACATTTCCGTCGGTAATGTTTTAGATTTCCGACGGACATATCCGCCGGTAAAATTTAAGTTTTTCGACGGATATAACCGTCAGTAATGGGTTTTATTTTTTTAAATTTTTTAATATTTACCGACAAAAATTTCCGTCGGTAATCTCCGGCTATGGCTCCGGCAAACCGGCCGGCGTACCTCCTTGCCGACGGACGGTTTTCGGCGGAATTTTGGGTTTGCCGACGGACTATCCGCCGGTAATACCGACGGAATTGATCCATCGGTATTACCAACCAATTAATTTCGACGGAATTCGACGGACGAAATCCGTCGGTAATTCCCATTTACCGACGAAACTGGGGAATTACCGACGGAAATTTCCGTCGGTAAAAGCTCTGTTTCTAGTAGTGGGAGCGTGCGAGAGGAGTGCTCAGAACCTATGAGCTTTGTTGTGCGCACCAATACTAGGGTCAAAAAATCCAGGGGGGAGCGCAAAGAGGTGGGGAATGTTACTTGTGGATATTGCAAGAAAAAGGGACACAAAGTCGACTCTTGTTTCAAGCTTGTGGTACATCCGAAATGGTGGGGTGAGCAATTCTCACGAAATGGAAAGGGAAAGAAAGGGCAGAATGTCATGCAACCACTGGAGGAGCGAGAGGGCACGAGTCTTTTAGCGCTCGAGCCAACACTGTATAAGTTAATGATGATGATGGCGCAGAAATGACATATGTAGAGCGCGCTCAACTCTTGGGACTTACAATTGAACAGGGGAACAGCTTCAAAGCCATGGTGCAGACCAACGTCAAAAGTAATAAGCGCATGAATGGTAAGATGAATGATGAGCATTGTCTAGTGGATAGCGGGCTAATCGACATATAACAGGAAACCTTTTGTTGCTTGCCAATGTTCGTAACATTGAGTTCAGTAGAGTAGGACTGCCTAATTGAAAGTACATCATTGCCACAAAAGAAGGCAATGTTAACATTGAGCCTAAACATATTCTACAAAATGTGTTATATGCTCTGTCATTCAATTGCAGTATGATGTCTGTCTCTCAGTTACTTTGTGAATCAAATAATTTTGTGTAATTTTCTGACGAACTTTGTGTAATACAGGACCGAACCTCGAAGACGTTGATTGGTACGGGTAAAGAAAGCAAGGGGTTGTACTATTTGAGTAAGTGTAGCGAAGCAGGAGTCTGCAGTGCTAAGGAACTTGCAAAGCATGAGTTATAGCATCAACGGTTGGGACATCCATCAAGTAAAGTAGTTAGTTTGCTTCTTTTTGTTAGTCGGAATAGTGCTAATAAAGATGTTTGTGAAATTTGTTGTAAAGCCAAACAAAATAGAGATAAGTTTTTGCCTAGTGAGAGCAATTCTGTAGAGATTTTTTATTTAATTCATATTAATCTTTGAGGCGATTACCGGACAACTGCTTTAGGTGTAGCAACTTATTTTTTAACTATTGTGGATGACTGCTCTCGCACTATGTGGGTATATTTGATAAACTCAAAAAGTGATGCGCCTCACACTTTGAAAAATTATCTTGCCATGGTTGAGCACCAATTTAATAAATGTCTCAAATTGGTACGAAGTGACAATGGGAAATAATTAACATGTCTTGAAAAATATTTTTCTGAAAACAGAATTGTGTTTCACACCACATGTATTCGCACTTCACAACAAAATGGGAGAGTAGAAAGAAATCACCATCAAATTTTGAATGTAGCACGGGATTACGGTTTCAAGTTGGATTGCCTAATAGATTTTGGGATGAGTGTGTTTTGACGACCGGGTATTTGATTAATCGCACCCCTTCAAAATTGTTGCATGGGAAAACTCCGTATGAAATCATTTTTGGCAGAGCACCCACTTATAAACACATTAGGGTTTTCGGCTCTCTTTGTTATGCCCATTATTCACATCGTGATAATGACAAAACCCTAGCCGTGAATCCATCTAATATGAATAGATTAAAAACATGAACATAGATTTACTAACCTTTGTTGCGAGTTTGTCTTTCGTTAAACGAATCGTAATTCACCTTGAATCGTAGAAGAAACTTTGATCTTCTCCTCGTTCTCCCTTGTGATGAATCAACAATGGTAGGCCTTCAAGCTTTAGGTGATAAAGCAATCACCCTCTATCGATAATCCACACGCGAACGAACCAAGATATCATGTTGGATTGCTAGATGATCCTCGATCGTTGAAACTCTTTTCAACAATCTATGGCTATTATGGAATTGAATCTATGGTGTTTTGATCTTTGAGTCGTAATCAAAATCAAGAAATTTGTGTTTCTCAAACCATAAATTTCGTGTGTCTTGGCTGAGGAAAAGGGGCTATTTATACTTTATAAATATCCCTAACCTTTAGGGAGAAGAACCCTATTCCAAGCCAATAACGGATCTGCTGAGCTGCAGCCATGCACGGGCGTGCACTTAAATATGCATGGCCATAAACCCACTTGCACATTCGTGCAACAGATCCAGAATTATTTTTTCCAAATTTGAGCCATTTTTCAATTCGTTTTTCCCTATAGAAATTATATTTATGTTGATAGTGAGTCGAAACGTCGATCCTCACAAGAGGTAAGTGGTCTCTAGCAAGCCATTACGTCCACCCAATTAAATATAACATCAAAGCTTGATTTCTTGATAGATCATTGCCACAATCCCTTTGTCTCACGATGTCATATTTAACATAAGTCATGGTCCACGTCAACTTATATTGTTAAATTCTTTCTCGACTCTGAATATGTTGATAATCCAGGTGTATTTGATCTCTATCAAATCTCTTGAGTGTGGCCACATATTTCATCAACACTATTCATCGAGGGGCCCAAGCAGACATGTCTCTTTACGAGGGACAGATCTTATCTTGACTTATCATTCTTCCCTACAAGAATCCAGTCGTGCCAACATAGCCCTTATTGCTATCCTATTAAAGATAGTGTTAGACTACATCAAACACAACGTTCATCATGTGAAAGACGATGATAATCTCAGGTACTAAGAATTCTAATGACACGACTATCATGAGATTTAATCATGACATATATGACCATAGATCATGTCATAAACCTCATAGATGGGTCAGTCCAGTACCTTATTCTCTAACAAGAATCCATAAGTGCAATGTGCATCCCCATGCATATAAACATCTCTATGATTATTCATTACCAACCTATTCTAGTTATTCACAATAACTAGGGACACAAAATATTATAATAAACATGTCAAACATATAATACTCAAGATAAACACTCTCTATTATAAATGGTAAAGACAATTACATAACGGTATTAGTTATGAGCCAAAATAACTATAAGTCTAGGGCATAACACCAACAACCCTTTTGGAAATAAAGGATGGTATTGTATTACCTTGAGGAAAACAAAACACTTGCCTCACGTGATGTTGTTTTTGTAGAATCCAAATTCCTCTTTCATTGATCAGAGTGATAGTCCAAATGAAAAGGTTATTGGTCCTGATTTTATTTTTTATAATCCTGATAAGACGGTTATTGGGGAAACTTGTGCTTCTGAGTGAGACGCAGAGGTTAAAAATCATGTTGGAGCGCCCCTTGTGAATTATGACCACACTGATGAGGCTCCCCTTGTGCCTGATGAGGCGGCCCTTGAGCATGATGAGGCGCCTCTTGAGCATAACGAGGCGCTTGTAGCTTCAACTGAGGCGCCTAACAGTGAGTATGTTCCAAGTGAAGCGCCTGCACCTACTATGGAGGAAGCATCTAATAATTTGGGCATAGGAAAACGGACAAAGGTTCCCTTCTCACAGTATACAAGCACTGAGTATGAATTAAGCACATCTCAGACACACAAGTCTTCAGATACTCGATATCCTTTATCACATTTTGTCAATTGAACTAAATTCACTTCTGCACATCGTTGTTTTTTTTGTCGCAATTGTTACAGGTGTTGAGCCTAGAAACTTTTGCAAAGGCTGTAGGTCAGAAGAATGGAGGGCAGCCATGAGCAATGAGCTTAATGCTATAGATCAGAATGGGACATCGGATATAGTGGATGCTCCTATTGGTAAAAAGGTTATTGGGAACAAATGGGTGTATACAATCAAATATAAGGCAGATGAAACGGTGGAATGATATAAGGCGCGACTGGTAATTCTAGGTAATCGTCAAGTGGAAGGCATATACTACACAAAAACCCTTGCTCCAACGGTCAAAATGGTTACAGTACGAGTGATCTTGGCTATTGTCGCGGCCCATGGTTGGGAACTTCATCAAATGGATGTTCACAACGCCTTCTTACATTAAGATCTGAGTGAGGAGGTATATATGAAGCTTCCCTTGGGGTATCAACCCCATATGTCCAACAAAGTATGTAAGCTCTGAAAGTCCTTGAATGGGCTCCGCCAGACGCCTCGTTGCTGGTTTGCTAAGTTATCTGATGCATTGAATAAGTACGGGTTTGTTCAATCGTACTCATATATTTGCTCTTTTCTTATCAGAAGGACGGCATCGCCATACATATCTTTGTTTACGTTGACGATTTTGTCATTGGGGGTAGTGAATCTATTGCCATTACTGACTTTAAAGATTATTTATGTCGTTGTTTCAAAAGGAAAGATCTTGGGCGCTTGAAGTATTTCTTGGGAATAGAGGTTGCACGCCACACGAATGGGATCTTGTCTTAAAGGAAATACGCTCTTGATATTATCTCCAAAGCTTGTCTTCTTGGTGCACATCCGACGAATACTCCTATCGAGCAAAATCATCGGTTGGCTTTGACAAACGACGATCTCTTGTCTACCCTGAACGCTATCGACGTCTCGTGGACGTTTAATCTACCTCACTATCACGAGACCAGAGCTCTCTTAGTGTGTTCATATCCTTGGACAGTTTATGAAAACACCCAAGCTTGCTCATTGGCATGAGGCTTTACGAGTGGTTCGCTATCTTAAGGCACATCTTGGCCAAAGGATTCTATTGCGCGCCGACTCGGATCTTCGGCCATATTCCTTTTCTGACTCTAACTGGGCCAACTTCCCCATTACTCGTCGCTCTTTAACGGCGTACTTTGTGTTATTGGGTAGTTCTCCTGTGTCATAGAAGACTAAGAAGCAAACCACCATTGTTCGCTCTTCGGCCGAAGCTGAGTATCGCTCTATGGCAAGCGCACGTGTGTACTCGTATGGATGCATGGTCTCTTGTTATCGTTTGGGATCACTCTCTCAGCTCCTACGACACTCTTGTGTGATAGTCAGTCATCTATTCAGATCGCACATAATTCTGTTTTTCATGAGCGCACTAATCATATCGAGGTTGATTGTCACCTTATTCGTGATGCCATTTAGTCTTGCCTCATATCTAGGAAATATGTTCACACTTCTGCTCAGTTAGCAGACATAATTACAAAAGCGCTTGGGACTCGACAATTCAATATCTTACTTGCCAAGATGGGCGTTTGTGACATTTACGCTCCAACTTGAGGGGGTGTTAGAGGAGCGCCCTAGGCGCTGAAGGAGAACCATGACAGGCGCTACAGAGAACCATGATCTCTCGTATATCTCGGGATATACTCTCTTCTCCCTTTGCACATATCTTGTCTTTATTTATATATATTAAGAATTTAGCGTAATTGTAAGAATTGATAGTATATATCAAGTAGTTGGCAAAATTGTATGGATTTATAGCGTAACTGTAGGGATTGATTTGTATCAATATTAGATCAATATCATATCAAGATCTCTAGATTGTATATAAAGTCATTGACGGCATTGAAATGAACAGAGAAAAATTATTCCCTCTCCCACTCTTGTTTTCTAACTTGTTATAGTTACCACTTGATCTAAAAGCTTAAGTTGTTAAATTGTGCCTTAACAATGTATATCAACGTTTCACAATCCCCCTCACGTGTGACCTGATTGCACACGTGGGAAGATTACAAACATGCCACATTGTTTGGCATGCCATATTTTAAACATGCCACATTTTCGGGCATGTAAACATAGTGCAATTTTTGCACAATTAAATCCGGATAATACTGCAATCGAGTGAAATCGAACCCGGGACCTTACGCTCTGATACAATGTTAGAGTTAACACTTGATCTAAAATTATATATGTAAAATGTTATATAGTAGTATAATATATGAAATTAACCAAAAAGGGAGTTCAAAATCAAACTTAGTGTTAAAAAAAAGGGTGTCAAAACTAGAATGTTCTAATTATTTTAGTGCTTAATTTATTTTTTACTTTTTCTAAATTTAAAGGTAATATAATGTTTATGTCAAAAAGACAAGGGAATGACCTTTTGTTTACGATGTGCATGGATGGGTGTTTTGTGTATATGTATGTGCGCGTGTTATTTGTACATATGCGTGTACCCAAAGGTTATTTTCACGAATTATTACTTTGTACTCGTATGTGGTAAACCCTAACTTCTTGAGCTATATATCAGTGTGTTACGACATTCAATAAAACTAGTCTCAGCTCATTTTGTCCCATTTTTGATAATCAGTTTATTGTAATTCAGGGAATGTAATAAAATGATGCTATTTATTAACGAGGAATTTGTTTTCCTTCAGGTTTATTCACTTGCAATGCATTTCTATCAATTGTTTTGTTTTTCTTTTATATTTTTGTTAGAATTACCATATTCAATTACTCCGTCCCAAAATGTTTGTCCCATTTGAATTTTTTTGTTGAACTTTGACCACAAATTTATGAGAGATTAATCATGTTCATGAAATTCTAAAAGTTGTTATTGATAATATTATTAATGGTGAATCAATAGAAATTTTTAAAATTTCATGAACATAATTAAATTTTCATATATTTGTGGTCAAAGTTCAACAAAAAAAAATCAAATGAGACAAACATTTTGAATTTTGAAACGGAGTGATTATTATATTGGTTTGCTTACTAATTTGATTCGGACCGGACAAAAAAGGGATGATGTCATATGTTATGGAAATAGGTAATACTAATAAAAATAGTCCAGTAGAATTTATTTGTGTTGGCTTTCGAAGTCCGATAACCAATAAAAATAGTCCAGAAGAAATTGGGCTAAGCCTTTTAACAATTTTAAATATAAAGACTCGGCTTGGCTCAGTTAGATGTTGCTCTAACAGCCCTTTTTACAGGTTGAAAAAATTAGAAATTAATGTCATAATAAGAAGATCAGAAAGTGTTGTCTTGTAAATCATTCATACAAAGTTACATTGTATTTGAATAAGTTACTACCAAAGCAAGTGTATTTTTGTTACAGCTAGAAAATATAGTTACTTAAACGTAAACTGTGCCACGCCAATATAAAACTGATCTACACTTTGAAATATCTCACACGTCGTAAAATAATCGTCTATTTTTCAAAAGAAATTATGTGGGAAAAGAAATACTAATATCATTTTACTTACTTTCCGGAGAAGTTCGGTTCCTAACCAATCAACTAGTTAAACACTGATTTTTTGTAGTTGTTAATTTGACCACTTAATTGTAACTTAGACAATTGAATCGCAACCGGACATTTTCTTTTTCAAAATTAGCAACTGATTTGCAATTATATCATTTCTTACATGTTTTGCGTCTAACTTGTGGCAGAAATTAAAGGGTGACCAGATTGGCAAGTACAAAAAGATAACTTTTTGATCATATTAAGATGAATATATCTAAACTTAGCTACTATTTAACTACTAAAATATTTTAAATAATGTGCATTTATATGTATTTTTTTGAGACTAAAATTGTTCAATTACAATAGTTGCAATCTAGTTGTAATTCAGTTGCAATAAGTTGTGATTTAGTGACCAAATTAGCAAATACAAAATATCAGTCTCTAATTAGTAGCTTGATAACCGTTAACCTCTTTTGGTGCCCAAAAACAGCAGCTAAAACATGAATTTTCAATAGTGACTGGATCAAATGGTTTTTTTTTGTGTTTTCTCATTTATCTCCTTATAATTTGTATTTCTGCTCTCGTTGTCAACTGATTTTAAAATAAAGTTCACAATCGTACATAATCATATCATTGTGCCATGTCTACTATGGTACCTTCAAAATTTAACAAAACCCTCTTGGAATATTGTTGCATCATCTGGTAAATAGTAATAATATGGGAGAATATGTTAGAGATAAAAAAGAAAATTCACCAAATATTCAGCTATCTAAGTGGGTATTGAGTCAACTTAGGAAATTTACCTTAGTTAGAAGTATTCTCCAATTAGAATTATATTTACTATATTAGAATCCTAATCATATTAGGTTTTGTTATTACATTATTTACTTCCTCTTGTTCTTGTTATGTATAAATAGGACCTTTATAATGCCAATAAAACTTAAGATATCTTCTTCAATATTTATCAAAGCTTACATGAAACCCACCAATCATTTCGTACATATTTCACACAAGCCAATTAATTTATAAAGGGTATCAATCGTCGATTCATGCATACAAAAGATTTACTAGACTTTAAAATCAAATTAGACGGTTAACATTTCAACAGCTATCGGAATCCCAATTTTTGCAACACCTTAAAAAAAAACGGTTTTACTCCATTATCCTCTTTAATTTTCCTTTCCTTTTATTCATTCTCCATATATTCTTGTATTATCACTATTTTTTTCTTCCTTTTCTAAATTTATTCTTATTTCTTTTTTAATTTTTTTTTTTTTTTACATTTTTTCTTTAACGATGACATATATATAAGAATTAATGTTAGCCGATTTCATATTATATTGATACTAAAGCTTTGTTGTTGTTATTGTTGTAAGCAATGTAGAAACTAAACACATATTTTTTTAAATGTTAAGAAGTCAAATATGACATTTACTATAACCAAACCAAACAAAGTAAGTACAACATACTTCTGCGCTATTCAATTTGTGCAACTAAGATCTAAAATCGTACTGCATAATTAAGTCAAAGAAAAAGAAGATGTCTGTGATTGGTCATTTCATATCTGTGGTTGAAACCTCTTGCATGTCATTGGGCCAGATTATATATTCAAGTACTGTCCGACCCACATGAACGGGCCCAAACATGATAAGTACCCTAGTGGGCCCATCTCCAAACCCAGCATTGATGCTTATTTGACAAAGATTGTATAAGTAGTTTTCATGTACCATTTTGGCCAACCAAGGGTATTGGAACATAAATATGCAGTCTAAAAGAACTTGCATTTTTTTAGTATCAATGAAATGACACGTGGGGTCCTCCTCCACTTGAAAGTAGCACACTCTTTTCCAATCCAAATCCAAGTGGAAGAATGATTCAACGCTCACAACTTTGTATAAAAATAAAGAGATATGGTTTGAGTTAAAGCTCGTCTAATGGCGATTGGTTATTTTACACACATTATTATTGAACCAAATAAATCGAACACGATACGAGTCTAGCTCATCAATAAGAAGTAGACGAGCCCAATTCAAAAATTAACACGGAAGCCCGAGGCGACAAATATTCAGCCAGTTATTATAAGTATTCACGCATGATCTCCTTACAATCTAGATGCTGATGTAACCACCTCTTCGAATCTGATCTATAAATTTTTATGAGATCGGTCAAATTTTAAGTTAACTAAAAAATAAAAATCACACTATTGAAGATATATATTTTTAATATGACATACTCCCTCCGTCCCATTAGTATTAGCACAAACACTGTTTGCGCGGGAATTAAGGAATATGATATTTTAATAAAATGTTGTGAGTGTAAAAGAATGAGTGGAGAGAGAATGAGTGGAGGGTGTAATAAATTATAATGGTGTTGTGAGTATTAAAATAATGTAGGAGAGAGAATGAGTGGGATTGGATGAATATTTTATTAATATAAAGTTTCCTTTTTGGGAGTGTGCGGATATTAGCGGGACGCCCAAAAAGGAAAGTGTGCTAATATTAGCGGGACGGAGGGAGTATATAACATATTTTTCATATTAATAATAATGATGATATTAAAGTTGTTGATGTTGATGATAATACTAGTAACATTGTAACAATAATAATAGCAACAAATAAGAGTGTTTAGATAAGGAGTTTTTATCAAAAATTACCTTAAAAAGATATTATTACAAAAAAAAAAATGTAACTTGTAATATTACCAAAAGCTACTTCTTTTTTTTTAAATTTTTTTGGCCTTTTCAGTTAAAATAACTGGTAAATACGATTTATCAGTTATTTGACAAATAAATGCAAAAAATAAAATAAAAAGTAATTTTTTGTGTTATTTAAAGAGTTTTTTTGTAATATCCAACTTGAGTGATTATTTTTTTGTAGTATTCATATTTCAAAAGTAGTTTTTGATAAATGCCCCTTTATATAATATTAGATTTTAATTATCCACCAACAATAACAAGTCATAATATTTTTAATTCAGAAGGGCTCCAAACAAAAACAAATCCAAAATTTAGCTAGGTTACTTGTCATAAACATATAATGAGATAAAGTATTAAGTTACATATGTAAATATTGAAAAAAAATATTGTCAAAGACATTTTTGGCGAGTTTATTATGGTCCTTGTTTCAATTTCAAGCATTTATTATCATAGTCATGGTCATGGGTATTTTTGAATGTTTAGGTTTTAAAAATTAGCAAAAACAGGATATTATCATGATTAAAAAAAAAAAACCATTGTAGGGGACTCTACGGATGACACATATTTAATTTAAGGATCAAATAATTATTTAGTACAAGGGTATTCTTGAATATTCACTGACCGAAGGGAAAACTGAAAAAAAAAAAAAAAAAGACCAGCAGGACCAAGCTAATAAAATATATATTAATGAGAGATCAAATTAATAAAAAATGCCAAATTTAGTGACAAAATTACTATTTAATCCTTTTCTATATACTGTATAATTTACATCATTATGTATAAATAAATATAAAATTTTATGTACAAGAATCAAACTTAATTAAAATTATTCGTATTTTTTGTGTAGAACCACATAGTACACGTAACTAGTTATAAATGTATTTAGCTCTACGTATGAAACTCCAATATATACAAAATAATTTAAAATTTAGATTTTCAGTATTATACGTTAAATGTTACATAAAATTTTCATATATTTAATCCAATATATTTCATCAATATTTGTATGATATGTATCGACAATTTAAAGTGCTTTTACCATTCACCTTTTTACACCAAATACATTGGGGGAAATCATCGTAGATTTTTTTTTAATTTATTAAGCACGTTTCGTTTTTAAAAACAAAATAAACAATCATTCATTAATTGCATTGAAAGCATGCCAAAATCTGGGGAAAAACGCGTTTCTCCGTTGCTTATGGAGAAACGGGGCAACATTTGTCGCGCGACATACTTAGCCACAACAACTGGATATCACTTTCATCAGTTCTGGATATCCAGAACATTGAATATGGATATCCAGAAGCTTTGGAAAGAATATCCAGAAAAAATATTTGATTTCTGGATATCCTTTCCAAAGCTTCTAGATATCCATATTCAATGTTCTGGATATCCAGAAGCTTTGAAAAGGATAACCAGAAAAAATATTTGGTTTCTGGATATCCTTTCCAAAGCTTCTGGATATCCATATTCAATGTTCTGGATATCCAGAAGCTTTGGAAAGGATATCCAGAAACTGGTTAAGTATGTCGCGCGACAAACGTTGTCCCGTTTCTTCGTACGCGACGGAGAAACACGTTTCTCCCCAGACCGAATCTGAAAACATTTAGCGAGATAGCGTTCCACACAATTTGAAGACTAATCTCATAAAATAAGATTGTCGTATAGACGAACAATCCTATAAATACAATCAAACGAATTGTTATTAGATTGTCTAACATTGAACCACATTACAATTTCAAATAGTCTCAAGTAACTTGCCTTTAAGATCACCCAGTGTACCAAGATATATCATTGTTCGTGATGCCGTAAACTTTTCACGGTTATCTCTGATAGTGATGCCTTCTCATAATCAAATATAATGACTTGTGACACCCAAATGCTTATCCAATTATAACTTGGATATTGCCCAACTCGGGCATTCAGAATCCGCACACGAAAAGAATTTGGCGTTAAAGTCACAACAAATTAAAGCATTAGAGCCGGGAATGAGAACCTAATCAAGCATCACAAGCAGTATAAAAAGAAAAAAAAATGCAATTATCACATAATTCCTTTCAATAAAATGGAGTGAAACAAGAGGTTTCCGACAAAGGGGAGAAGACAGAGGCTCTCGGCAGAGAGAGAAAATATGTGATCATGTATGAGAGAATAAGACGTTTTAAAGCCATTCAGAGAGCCTCTTGTGGGTTTTGCATGAATTGAGCAAGTTTATTGACAGAGAAGACAATGTAAAGGCAAGTAATAGTAAGTACTGGAGGCTTCCAACAATGGCTCTATAGTCATATGTGTTATATATAGGCATACCAGACGAGTTGGTGAGGAATGGATAGGGAGCCATCGGTGTGGATAAGGATTTTGAGTCAATCATTTATTGACGGGTGAGAAGATTATGAATATATTTGGTTTGAGAAAGAGGAATACCTTTAGGGTTGAGATGAACCGATAATTATAATATAATCAACATAGATTAAGAGATAAAGTCTGTTACAATTTTGGTTGTATATATACAAGGATGGATCGGCTAATGATGGTTTGAAGCCATAAGAGAGTAGATAGGTTTGAGCTCGGTGTACCAAACTCGAGGTGCTTGTGTAAGGCCATAGATTTCTTTGGTGAGACGACACACGTGGGTTGGATTAGCTTCATCAACAAAGCCGGGAGGTTGTGTCATAAACACACTTTCATGCAAAATACCTTATAAAAAGGCGTTGATGATGTCAAGTTGGCGGAGGGACCATCCTTGAGACATGGCAAGGGATAGGCGAATCTGAATAGTGACAGGTTTGACAACTGGACTAAAGGTTTTAGAGTAGTCAATAATGCCAGGACGTTGGTGAAAACCTTATCCAACAAGGCAAGCTTTTTATTTCTGAATGAAATTGTCATGATTGTAATTGATACGATAAACCCATTTGCAACCAACAATAGGTTGGGCTTCATGAGTAGGAATAAGAGTCCATGTTTTGTTTTGCGTCAGGGCTTGTAATTCATCTAGTATGGTTGTGCGCCATAGAGGGGAAGAGAAAGCTTGTTTAGTGGTGTTAGGAAGGCTGGTAGGAGAAGATAAAGTGGCAAGGTTGGCATATCTTGGGTTAGGTTTGACAATGTTGTTCGAGAAGCGAGTAACAATGGTACGGATTGGAGAGGCTAGGGTGGAATAATGAATATATTAATCATTGGTGAAACTGAATATTTGAAATTCAACAGACCCGACTTTACCGCCCTTGTGCGAGACTGGGAGTGGTTTGTGTCAGAAATGCAATATTTATTTTTTCTTTGCCTTTTACTTTGCATTTTAACGAACAAATAAAAAATGATATGATATCATCTTGAGAGTTAGTTTGTGAGGTCAGTTGGGAGGGAAGTTGTGAAACAGGTTGTTGTTCATGTTGCCGAACAAGTGGTGCAGCTGGTTTGGGCAGATGGTGTAACAACAGGCGTTGGACAAGTTTTCGATCAACTGGTGTAACAAGTTGGTGAACAGGTTGATGAGCAAGTATCTGAGCAGGTGTCTGAACAAGTTGTCGATCAGATGTCTGAACAGGTTGGTTAACCAGTGGTGGCTGAGGATTATGGGAAGGAGGAGTGGATAGGATGATAGGGATACTTATTGAACACTATTTAAAGGGAGTAATGGTGAAAGAGCAGGTTGATGTGGTGGTAAGAGAAGGATGAGGAAACTTTGTTTCAGTGAATTTGACATAGCGAGAAGTGTAGACACGGTTAATTCTGGAATCAAGGCAATGGTAGGCACTTTGAGTGGGGGAGTAGCCCACAAAAATGCAAGGGATTGATTTTGGGGCGAGTTTGTGGGGAGTGTAGGGCCGAAGCTATGGATGGCAAAGACAACCAAAATTATGGAGTTTGGAGTAGTTGGGAGAAGACGAAGATATGGGGAGTCATTGTTGAGGGAGGTGGTGGGAAGTCAATTGATAAGGTAGGTGGCAGTAGTGAGGGCAAAGGTTCAATAAGCGAGAGGAAGATTGACATGGGGTTTCAACTTTATGACAATGACGTCTTTTGGCATAGCCATTATGTTCAGGTATGTGTGGATGTGAGGTGAGGTGGTGTAGACACCCCATTCTT
Organism: Adenophora triphylla var. japonica; assembly: GCA_022495995.1. Lineage (NCBI taxonomy): Eukaryota > Viridiplantae > Streptophyta > Magnoliopsida > Asterales > Campanulaceae > Adenophora > Adenophora triphylla. The sequence goes on from JAFEMH010002593.1 coordinate 71,935, forward strand.
AACCATATAATTTCATTATTACACTACTCTTTGTCTCTTTTTTATGTTTTGATGAAAGCATATTAGTTTCGTCATGTTTCGTTAAGTTTCTAACTAACCTTGTTAGTTTTGAACCTAACTGACTAACGGAATAACTGAAGAGGACAGAATAGTCAATTGACTAGTTGTCCCGCGCGGGACATACGTGTCTCGCGCTAGACAACCCCTCTACAGAATGTGCAGAATCACTTTCCTTCTCCGTCTCAACCTATTTTCTTGATAAACTCTTATCCAATCCGGGTCTCTACTGATTTGAGAGTTCTGGAACCTTCCTTCGGTGGAATCCTATCTTAGTGATCAAGTAAATCAACCCTTATAAATACTAGATGACTTTCAGTATTTCAGAGGAGGGTCGACAGACAATTTACTGGTTTCTCTCCTTGAAAGATTCCTGTAAATCACTCATAAACAAACACCCAAATTCGTCCATCAACATTGTTGATTGACGAACATAAGGCTCAAGCCTAAAATCAAGGCGAAACTCTATCCAAATCATTTTTCGACCGAGGAAGGAGGAGGAAAAGACTTAGAACCACGTTCTTAATCAAATACTCCCTAAACACAAGGTAAACTCCTACATTTTTACTTTTTTCTTTTCAATCCCTCTAATTGCTTTTAGAGTAGTGTAATCCCATCAATAGGTTTAGCCTAGAGTCCCTTCAATTCATGGAGGCGATCTCGAAGCATACAACCCGACATTCCTAATTAAGAAATTAATTAGAATTTTCTTGTTCTTATTTAAATATTATATTGTTTAATTGATAATCCCCCTTAAGCAAGCCCGATCTTCGGATTTGGTGGATGCGGTACTCCCTTATCTTCCAAATCCATCACTTAAGCCCCGACCCCAAATCTTTCAAAAAGGTTTTTCTTATTGTTTTCCTAAATAAATAATAAGTGGCGACTCTGTGTTCATTAAAATCGCATCGCTACAGTTTGACGACTCCGATGGGAATTTAAAATTAAAAGTGGCTTAGACTTGCGTCAATTAAGGGGGATTTTCAAAGAAAAAATCATTTTTATTCAGTTTTAGGCTAGTCTCGCACGAGACAACTCTTTGCCTTACGCGAGACAAAGCATCTGTAATCCGTTTTGTTTTCTGTTTTTCCTTGTTCGTTTCGAGATTTGAGATGAGATTTGAACATGCAAGGGGGATCCCAGATTACAGTGTTTGCAGAGTTCTTTCATCTTAAGGCCTCCCTTAAGACGTAGGACTCAAATTTGTATTTTATTTAAATGTTGATTCTTATTTAAATTGCATGAGATTGGTTTTTTTTATTAAAGACCGATCCATGAAGGATTCGGGAGTTGTAATTTAAATTAATTTGTTCCCTCTCTCTCTCTCTCTCTCTCTCTCTCTCTCTCTCTCTCTCTCTCTCTCTTTATGTGGAACTACGACGGCCTGAGTCTTCCTAATTTGGGAGAAACGTAGGCAACCACTTGGTGCGGCCATTATCTATTTTTCTTTTAGTTTTCAAAAAAAAAACTTTATATTTTACTCTATCACCTAGAATTGACTCTCACACACGTGCACATCATGATATAACTGTCATTGCACTACATACCTATTATAAAACTTGGGACCCACACTAAGGACGGATGACGGTAATCACCTAATCGTCGATCTCTCCAAAGTTGGATCATCCCACCTCTTGTTTTCAATTCTCCTAGATTGTCAATATCGCGAGGAGCCTAGCCGTAAACCCTGCATCAACCACATATCATGTAGATTTATTTTTTAGGACACTTCGTGACCGGTCGGTTTGATCTTGGAGTCTTTGTAATCTCTTGTCAAGATCGTTTTTTGTGCAATAAGCCATGGAAAAGAAATCAATAAATTGTCGCTTCGGATTTATCCCTTCGGAAAGGTCCCTATGATTGTCCCTTCGGATTTGCCCTAAAGAGAAAATTTTCTTATCAAATTTATTGCACAAAACACGATGTTACTTGAGATAACTTCGACCCCTAGGTCCTTAGGCTTGGATTTTGAATGTTAAAAACCCCCAAAAAGAATTTTCCGTCCGACCAAAATTAGGATTAAAATCAGAAAAAATGTGACTTCCAGTGGTGTTGTCTCACGCGAGACTGCTTGTCCCGTGCGAGACAAGTGTTCTGTCTTTTCGTGTTTAGGCCAAAACCTTCAAGCCTTCATACACCCTATTCAGCCGACTTATTGGGACTCGATCATGGTTTAACACAGTTGCTACACATCAAGGTTCATCGCCAAAGCTCGACACAATATCTACTTCTCTTCCTGTCACCGAGGCCGAAATCAAGGAAACTAAGGCCGAACTCATCTAAGCCCTGTTTAAGATGGATGAACAAAGTAAGAAAATTGATGAGCAAAAGGCCCAAATGGCCGCCCTCATGCAAGAGCTCCACGAGATGAAAGTCAAGAAAGAAAGAAAGCAAAAGAAGAAAGATGGATCCTCCTCCGGTGAAGATGAATCCTACCCCAAAAAGAATAGGAAAACCAAGAATTCAAGCAAGAAAGAGGAAGAATCCGATTCATCCTCTTCCTCATCCTCCTCCGATGATGAGGAGCATATCTCCAAGAGTACTAAGACCAAAAAGGAAGGTAGTGATGAAACTACTAAGCTTGGTAATCATGTTACTAAGAACTACCTTGAGAAGAAACTTGCAACCCTTGAAACTTCAAAGGGATCATTCGTCCCATTTGATCCCGATGCACTTCAACAATCCATCACCAAGTTTCCTCGCAAGTACAAGACACCCGATATTGCAAAGTTTAATGGCACTACTTGTCATCGAGCTCATGTTGAGCCCTACACTTGGGCTATGCTTCCAATTGGCCTTGATAACATAATCTTGGCCCAATGTTTTCCTCCAACTTTGGAGGGGGCTATAAGGGATTAGTACATGTCTCTTCCTATGACTACAAGGCTTGACTGGTCGTCTGCATGTTTAGTCTTCCAAAGGCAGTTTGAAGACAACTCCACTTACCGCCCTACTAGGAGGGATCTTGAACAAACCAAGCAACATGCAAATGAGTCTTTTGCTGATTTTGCTAGAAGATGGAGACTCAAACTCACTGAAATCGAAAGACCTACTCTCAAAGAGAAAATCCACATCTTCCTCCAATACCTCCGTTATAAATTTCAAGAGAAGCTCGCCGGTAATTACTTTCCTAGTTTCAATGAACTTCATGTGTCCGGAATTAGGATTGGTGACTTCCTAAAAAGTAAAAAGAAGGAAAATACTTTTCGCTACAACAAGCCCACCACAAGTAAGGATGCTTCAGTCAATGCTATTATAATCAACCGCCCCAACACCGGCAAGTATTCTGCTATTCCTCCTCCCGAAAAGAAAAAGAGACACTATGACAAATTTGAAGGAATCACTCAAGAAGAAATATTCGATGTGCTTGTCAAGAATGAAAAGATCAAACCAAGGGAAGGTGGTCCTCCTAGGAATACGGGTCCTAATCATGCTCATCACTTATTCTGCAAGTACCACAACTTCACCAGCCACGACACCAACACTTGCCACCACTTGAAGGACGTTATCCAAGACCTATATGACAGTGGAGGGTTAGAACGTCCCAACGTCATCACCAATCATGTCCCTCATAATACATGAAGAAGATGAAGCTCCAAGAAGAAATCTACACTTACACTTTGGGGCTACAACTATCCTCTCACTCTCTCCTTTGATAGAAGTAGATTAGGTTTTAAATTTCCAAGTATGAACTCAAAGAGTCATTCTGTCTTTTTAGTACTTCTCACCTCCTCTAGTTTGTGTCATCTAAACTATCGAGTATATTTTTAATTTCTCCGTTAATCAAAGTCATTTTCTTTTCCTAAACACTTTCCCTAAGGTTGTTCTACCTCATGAGTATCGTTTAATTCATGAAAAATAATGGACCCTCCATTCCCTAAATCATCGCAAAAAATAGAAACTTCTAAACGATTTTAAGAAGAAAGATATCATTAGAAGGCTTAAGGGCTAAACATTACCCCTACTGAAAGTCAAAGGTCAACAAACGAAGAAAGCCAAAAGTGCTGCTATTAACCTTCATTTCAAGAAGAGTGAGGCTACTCAATTCAAAGCTTTGAGTGTACAAAAAAAAAAAACTCTCAAGCTTTCATCACCCCGACAACAAAGGTGAAACTTCAAATGCATGAAGGACTCTCCCACAAAGAAGAGGAGTCAAATGATACCAACAAAAGAAATGAAGATTACTCAACATCCTCTTACAACAAGTGAAGAAGACTTTCAGTATCAAGAAAAATGTTTACCTTTAAGGCATACTAATGATTGGCTTTCTTCTCAAACTTATTTAGAAATTTTTAGATGATGCACGGTTCATTAAAAGGTAGAACAACTTTTCTAGATCTTTGAGCCAAGTAGCATTTTTTGTTGAGTCTAGGGGCTTCCTGTTAGCCACTCTCATACACACTCTTGAAATCCAAACATCAAAACTGGGGCTTCCTAACCTTTCCTCCCCCAGTCAATCTCTACTTCAACCCTTCAAAATAATCAAATCTGCATTAGGAGTTTTCCTCTTTGCTTCTCACTCTCATCATTAAAGAATACACTTCTCCAAAGAGTTAATGCTTGGATCACCTTCCAAAGAATAGAGTTCGTCTCTCCTCAACTAACTTGAGATCTCATTTCTCTCTCCTCAATAAGATTTTCTCCACTGAGTTCTCTTCGAGTTAGCATACTCTTTTCAGAAACAAAAAAGGAAAAAAAAAATGAAGACGCAAAAGAGATGGCCGCTAGATTGAAAACCCTAAAGGGCGGTCTAGGTAAAAACCAGGGTGCGTCACAAAAAAAATAAAAAAATCAAGGACAAAGGGAGACTATTCTTCAACCTTCTTCATCGAACATCATCCGATCCTCTTCAAATCAAAACAAACAATGAGAGCCATCTTCGATCATCTTCAAATCAAGAGAGCAGCCTCACAAGCATGTTCTAAAAGTCATCTACCACATTCAAACAACTTGGGGCTTGAAACAGGAAAGAGACTTAGACATAAAGCCATTACGGCAATCGACAGATTTGTAGTCGTTTACCTTCTAGAGACACGATTCAAGGGAGAATTAGGAATGAAGATTCACAACAGGCCTAGATGTGTTCACACAAGGTTACTCATCAAAATCTATAACAATGAAGAAACTGTATTGTACTCTTGCACGAGACAATCTCGTGACCAAGACAACAGTTCTGCATAAACCTGATTTGGTCTCAACTTGTCAAACACAAGTTCACTCATATAGTTCACCCATCTCAAATATAAATCCATACAAATGTCCTTACATGTCTATATACCATATACTCATACATAAACTCACCACCAAAATGACCAACCAGTATTTTATACGAACTGACGTGGGCACCACCACATAAGTCCAGTTAAACAACTAAAATCCGAAAAATCTATTTGGAATCTTTATGTGCTAACAGGTGCAAAAAGGTAAGAATCATTCGGGTCCATCCGAGACCAGCATGCATATATCCTTGCATTACAGGAGTTGACAAAACCTCCACCTCAACCGACAACCTCAAAGTCTGTGGCGGCAACAACGACAACAAAGTCTGTGACCTCGGCAACAACAGCGACACTTGTGACCTCAGGTGGAGCATCAAAAAAGTCTGCAACCTCAACAAACTTCAAAGTTCGTGACCTCGGCAACGTCAATAAAGTCTGTGACCTCAGCAACTTTAAAGTTCGTGACCTCAGCAACAACGACAACGTCAGTAACCTCGAGCGGCGCATCATCAAAAATGGATATTTTCAGAATTGGGTCAAGTCCTTGATTCCTCGGTATGAATTTATCCATGGTTTGAAAGCACTCAAACAACCTCAGCTACGTCAGAAACCTCAGGCGACGCACTTCAACAACTTCATCAACAAGCCGGGTATCATCGGAATTGGGTGAAGTCCTTGATTCCTCTGTACGATCTTACCTTTTCTTTCAAATTTGCTTTTCAAAATGCTTTTCAAAATACCTAAAGCATCCTTTTAGTATTTTGGAGTCGAACTATGTTTTGATCTGATTCTTCGATGGAGATACGTAGGCAGCCGTGCGACACAACCATCCCGATGTTCAGAATGATGTCTTTTCTATCGACAACATGACTTCTTCCATAAGACTTGTCGCCGAGGGGCTCTGTAGATACCCGATTCTGAACCAATAATTTCATGATTACACTACTCTTTGTCTCTATTTTATATTTTGATGAAAGCATATTAGTTTCGTCATGTTTCGTTAAGTTTCTAACTAACCTTGTTAGTTTTGGACCTAACTGACTAATGGAATAACTGAAGAGGACAGAATAGCAATTGACTAGTTGTCCCGCGCGGCACACACGTGTCTCGCGCGAGATAACCCCTCTGCAGAATGTACAGAATCACTTTCCTTCTCCATCTCAAACTCTTTTCTTGATAAACTCTTATCCAATCCGGGTCTCTACTATTTTGAGTGTTCTGGAACCTTCCTTGGGTGGAATCCTATCTTGATGACCAAGTAAATAAACCCCAATAAATACTAGATGACTTTCAGTATTTCAGAGGAAGGTCGACAGATAATTTTCTGATTTCTCTCCTTGAAAGATTCCTGTAAATCACACATAAACAAACACCCAAATTCGTCCATCAACCTTGTTGATTGACGAACATCAATGCTCAAGCCTAAAATCAAGGCGAAGCTCTGTCCAAATTATTTCTCGATCGAGGAATGAGGAGGAAAAGACTTAGAACCACGTTCTAAACCAAATACTCCCTAAACACAAGGTAAACTCGTACATTTTTACTTTCTTCTTCTCAATCCCTCTAATTTCTTTTAGAGTAGTGTAATCCCATCAATAGGGTTAGCCTAGAGTCCCTTCAATCCATGGAGGCGATCTCGAAGCATACAACCCGACATTCCTAATTAAGAAATTAATTAGGGTTTTCTTGTTCTAATTTAAATATTATATTATTTAATTGATAATCCCTCTTAAGCAAGACCGATCTTCGGATTTGGTGGATGCGGTGCTCCCTTACCTTCCAAATCCATCACTTAAGCCCCGAACCCAAATCTTTCAAAAATATTTTTCTTATTGTTTTTCTAAATAAATAATAAGTGGCGACTCTGTGTTCATTAAAATCGCATCTGTACAGGTGGGAGATGCCTTTTTGTAGGAGTGTAGGAGTAAGCTTGAGGTATTCACCACCGTTGTTATAAAAGATTTGGATAATGGGTATTTTGAAATAATTTTCAACAAGGGCCTTAAAGAAAAGGAAGGTGTAATAGGTGTCAGATTTGTGTTTGAGAGGGTAGTGCCATGTGTATTTGGTGAAGTGATCCATGAAGATGACATAGTATTTAAAGTGATTATAAGATGTAATTGGAGATGTCCATACACCGGGAAAAATTAATTCAAGAGGAGCATTAGAGACAAGAGTAGACGTAGAAAAAGGAAGTTTATGCCTTTTATTGATATTGCAAAAATTACAAGGGGAAAAGAAACTCGAAGAAATATCTAAGCTAATTTTTTTTTAAAAAAAACAAAAATAATAGGTAGAGCTGGATGTCCAAGTCGGTGATGCCAAGCTTGGATGGAGGTGGGAGAGCGGAGTGAGCTTGAGTTGAGGACGGATGCGAAAGGTAGATGGTTCCGTGAAGAAGAGTGTGGCCCGTCGAGATTTCCTTGATAAGAAGAGAAGGATGAGTGAATCCAATGATGACATAATTATCTTTTCAAAATTGAGAGACGGGAAGAATATTACGAGAGATAAGAGGCACATGTAAGACATTATTGAATATAAGAGAGGTAATATGAGAATAAAAAGAGAATGAGCCTATGATGGAAATAGGAAGAGATGAGCCATCTCCAATAATGATGTCATCACTACCTTTATAAGGACTATGCAGAGAAAGGTTGGAAAGATCATTGGTGAGGTTGTGGGTGGCTCCACTATCAAAAATCCAAGAAGAAGGCAGAAGGGTGTGTGGGGCGGTAGCCGTGTTGGCTTGAGGAGAAGAGCAATTTATGTTGGGACGAGAGGAGAGGGTGATGGTGGGAGGGGGGAACACAACACTTGGGTAATTCCTTTTAAATTGGCGCATTGAGAAATAAAATGACCAACATAGCAACAATATTGACACTTACCTTTGAATAGAGGCAGGGTTAGGTAAAGAAGGATAAGAGGAGAGGGTGTGGTTGTTGTTGCGGGAGGAGGAGTTGGGGTGGTGTTGGGCGATATGGGCTGAAGAGGGGAATGGGGCGGAGGTAGGGTTTTGTTTAAGGGAAAGTTCATGATTGATGAGTTTCTCATGGAGAGCTTTAAAGGTGATGGGTATGTCACGAGCACGAATGATGTCAATGACGGGTTTGTATGTTTCATAATCGAGACCTTTGAGAACTTTGGCTATAATATCTTTGAGGTTCATAGGTTTGCCCATAATGGCAAGTTTGTCGATGCAAGTTTTAATGGATTGCATATAGTCGGATATGGTGAGGTCGGATTTGGTGAGAGATCATGACGTTCTTTGACTTGCAGGATGTGACCTCGAGATGGGTTATCATAGGTGGTTTTGAATATTGTTCAAGCTTCTTTAGAAGAGGTGGTTTGGATAACTAAAAGAGCAAAAGTTGAATCTAGGGTTCCTTGGAGAGCACCGAGAATAAGGCGATCTTGGCGATTCCATGTGACTAAAGCGGGGTTAGGAGTTTCCTTACCATCGGTGGTGGTTGTGGCGGGGGGTGGGGAGGGGGAAGCCATCAATAAAATTGAGAAGATCAAGTCCAAAAAGGAGGTTTTTTGGGAAGCCCAAGCAAGATAGGTGAGTGGTTTACATTGAGAAAGGTTGACAAGAATGATGGGGTTGTTAGGGTCGGCCGGGTTGGAGAGGGTGGTGGAGTTGAAGCGGCCATTGGTTGGAGAAGAGACGGCGTAGAGGGTGTTGCCGAGAGTGGGGAATTGGTGTAGGGTTTGAGTGACAGAATACTTAAAGGAAAGACAGATCACTAGACGAATGATGCCATACGAGAGAATAAAAATTATTATGAAAAGTTGTAATTATATTATTGAAATAAAAAGAGTATATTTACAAGTGTTTTGAGTAATGCTCAAGCTATTATAGACTATTCTATATTAAATGAAATAAGGAAAGCTATACAATGAGTCCATTTTGGGGGAAACTTGTTTCTCCATAAGTTATAAAAAGTCCACTTTGTAATTTTGAGTTTCGAGCGTAAAACATTGAGTTTCGAGCTTAAAACACTGAGTTTAGGCGTTAAAATACCTAGAAGTTAAAACATCGAGTTTAGGCGTTAAAACACCGAGTTAAGGTTAGCAACTAAAACATCGAGTTTATGTCTTAAAACATCGAGTTTTTGTCTTAAAACATCGAGTTTATGTCTTAAAACACTGAGTTTTTGCCTTGAATTTTTTAAAAACAAGACTTTTTATATGTTTGGGGGAAACAGAGTTCCCCCAAAATTTTCTGCTATACAATTCTAAAACTAGAATTTTAAACTGAAGGAAGGTAAATATTAACGGGAGAAGGAAAATAATACAATTTGTAAGAAAAATAAAAAAAATATATCAAGAATAATTTTAACGGGAGAAGAAAGATAATACAATTTGTAGGAAATATAAAATAATATATGAAGAATAATTGTTGACCATCTTTGATATCATTAATACCATGATATGATAGATCCATAAAGCTAGACGTTAATATCAAATTGACATTGCAAATTGAAATGAAAAATAAAAAGAAGAAAAATATGCTATTGGTATGTTTGGCAACTTCAATTTCAAGACTTGGATTTGGAATTGAAAGAACAAAATGAATTTCGTGAAACTAATTTAACCCTTTCAATTCCAATTCAATGAATTGGAATCGAGTTGCCAAACATACCCTATGAGAAATTAAGCGTAATAAACACCGGTGGAATTGAAGACGGAGAAGGGGATGCCGGAATTTGGGTATTCTACAATCACCGGCTACGATTGCAGAGACAAAAAGAAGAAGACGATGCTTTTCTCAAGGAAAAAGATTGTTGTCGGTTCCTTCGAGGGAGAGAAAACTAGCACGTATCATGTTTAACTAACTAAATTCCACACTTCAAATTAATTATGCTGTTTATAACAACAAACAAAAAAACTAAATAAGAAGTTGAAACAAGAGTGTCTGAATATATAATTTAGAAAAAAAAAAAAAAAAAAAAACTTCATTTAGACCCTATTTCTTTGTCTTGGTTCCTCAATATAGACCCGATTCCTAGGGTGAGCCATGACCCACACTAAAAATTTTCAATTTTTTTACCGAGAAATACTACAAATAAATTTGCCATGAAATTGTTGTTAGTTTCAGGTTTGCCCAGATGGAGACCTACCTGTTTTCTTGTACTGAGTTCGATTCCTCGTTTTTGCATTTTAAAATTATTTTTTTCCCATACTATAATTATTTATTTCATTTTTTAATGTTCTAAAACATTTGTTTGCTTCAAAATTTAAGAACTACCATTTTGGCAAACGAATAAAACATAGGAGTATATTATTTTCCTTCTAATCGAACTTTGTAATTTTCTCTACCAAAATAATGCATACTTATTATTTCATTTTTGGATGTTCAAAATACTAGTTTGCTTAAAAAAATTTAAATAATAACATTTTGCCAAAAAAAAAAAAAAAAAAACAAAGCTTATATTTTTACCCCTTAGACCATCCACATTGGTGACTCCCATTGGGAGGTCACCAACACCATGGGTCAACAACAAAAAAAAATCACTAAAATGCATGACCTGGGCGAGGCAGCCAATCGAGGTTGGCCTAAGTTGGATCACCAAAATGGGACACATGTCATTCAATAATTGGGTGACATGTATTTATATAAATATATATTTAAAATTAATATATTTTATATAATTATATAAAATAATAAAATAAAAATATATCAAAATTCATATTTTTTTATATAATTGTATGAATAATTATTTTTAATAATTGAACGGGTAATTTTAGAATATTATTACTAATACATTATTTAAAATAATAAAATGATAAGTATTTTAGGTAAGTTGAAGTAAAGAAAAATAAATATTTTATTAAAAGGTTGGGTTGGGTCACTAATGTGAGTATAAATTATATAAGGTTGGGAGTGTTTATATGAAAGTGAGTGAAATTAATATTTTATTTGAGGTTGAGTTGAGTTGGGATCACTGATGAGGATAGTCTTACTCTGATTTAATAACTCTGATTTAATAAGGTCATTAGGAAAAACAAATTTTTGGCCCACACTAAATAAAAGTTTTGGATTTGCCACTAATATTAAAGACAATTTTAGGTTGTTTGGACGTAAAACGTTTTTTGGAAAATGTTTTTCGTAAAATAACTCGTTTTTCGTTGTTTTGTTGTTTTTTGAAAAACATTTTTCATATTTTCCGGTGTTTATTTGCTTTTTCGAAAAATGTTTTCAGTAAAATAACTCATTTTTCGGTGTTTGGTTGTTTTCCGAAAAATGGAGAAAACGTTTTCTGGATAACATTTTACGCCCTTCCTAAATAAAACGACTTACGAATTTTTCCTAAGTAAAACATTTTCCGAAAAATGGTGTCCTTCATGTACAACTCATATTTCACAAGGTACAACATTCTACTTTCTTATAATAATAATAATAATAATAATAATAATAATAATAATAATAATAATAATAATAATAATAATAATAATAATAATAATAATAATAATCATAATAATAATAATAATTATTATTATTATTATATATATATATATATATATATATATATATATATATATAAATTCATAATCATAATAATTATAATAATCATAATTAAATTCCAACTCCTTGCTTATTGATTCTAACATGTTAATACCCAAGCAAGGGTTCTCAATTATAATCATAATAAAAATAAAAATAATAATCATAATCATAATCATAATATATATATATATATATATATATATATATATATATATATATATATATATATATATATATATATATATATATATATATATATATATATATATATATATATCAAAAATATTTTCATTAAACAGATGAAAATATTTTTTGAAAAACATTTTTCTTCCCATACAGTCGAAAATATTTTACGTCCTTCCTAAGTAAACGACTTACGGATTTTTTCTAAGTAAAACATTTTCTGAAAAACATCTTCATTTTTCGGAAAAATATCTTCATTTTCGGAAAACACCTTCATTTTTCGAAAAACATAGAAAAGGAAAACATTTTCCAAAAAATATTTTATGTCGAAACAAACGGAGCCTTATACGGAGGAAATTTGAAAATTCATTTACTGCAGGAGAGGTTGTTTAGATTAGGGCTGAACAAAAAAAATCGACGGATCGGACCGGACCAGACCAATGAAAATCGGACCAATCCAATAAAATTGGTTTGATTCTGGTTCCAAATTTATATGGAACCGATTATTTGGGTTGGTCCTGATTTTTGAAAAAATATATATGGTCCTGGATCGAACCCGGACCGGACCGATTATGTATATATTATGTATATTATACATATATATATATTTATTTATTCATACTTTCAAATTCCTAATTTCCAAAAAAAAAATTTGCTGCGACCTTATCCATCCAGGGACATTACAAGTTTACAAAAATCCTAACCCTATCATATCTCTTTCATTTCCGTCGTTTGGTTTTCTATCCCTCTCTCTCTCTCTCTATGCTTTTCCCTTCTCTCGTCTTTCTCTCATCTCATTCTCATCCCTAGAAATCAAATTGATTTTTCATGGCGGCGCCCTGATTTCGACTCAGCTGTCCAACCACGGCACCACCATCGATCTCTACCGACGACGCAGCTGTAATGGAAGTAATTAATCTACGACGCAGATCTGTTTTTTCGTGCGAAATTGCAGAACATCATTACTCTGTTATTTTGCCTCTCAATTCTCCAATAAAAGGTAATGATTTAATGAGATTTTGATGTTATATTCTCAGTCTCTACCTCCATTCTACTCGTATTTTCAATTTTCTTACAATTTTGCATCTGAATTTAGTTATTAGGGTCTGAATCATGCTTATGTTTTTCTCTTTTGTTCCTCTATTTCAGTTAATTTGTTGTATGTCTGAATATTTTTATTTGAACTTTGTTTATGTAATGGTCTTATATTTTGGTTTCATGAAAAAAATAGTTGTTGCATGTTTTATCTTTAGAAAAATATACTCCCTCCGTCCCGCCCGAAAATGCCCAAACCAAACCTCGCACGCAAATTAAGGAAAATGATGTAGGAAAGAGAAAAAGTTTAAATGTTGTGAGTATGAAAAATTAAATATGAGAGAGAATGGGTGGGAGGAATAGTTAGGAGAGAGAATGTTGTGATTGTAAAAGTAAAGTAGGAGAGAGAATGAGTGGGTGAAATAGTAATAAAAACTTTCCTTTTTGGGAAAGTGCCTTTTTAAATGGGACGCCCAAAATGAAAATTTGTGGCTTTTCGGGCGGGACAGAAGGAGTATAGTAGTGTAACTTGTGTAACCGATGAAATCGGATATGAACCGAACCATTGGAATCGGACCAATATGACCAGTCCTGTAATGTAATGGTCTTGTCCTGATCCTGAATTTATGCAGAATCGAATAATTGATCCGGTCCTATTCAATTCGAATCGTGAACGTGAACACTGATGTAAATGTCGACGATAAGAGAGAGAGAGAGAGAGAGAGAGAGAGAGAGAGAGAGAGAGAATGTTGTGACTTGTGAATTAGTTCTAGGAAATGGTTTGAACTGACCAGATAGTACGAATAAAAAGCAAACAAATGAATTTCATTCTATTTAAGGTAAGCCCATCATCACATTTGACACCCAGACGTTGTCGGGAACATGCAATTTTTCAGCTTTTTCGGAAACCCCACCTCCAAATTAATTGAGGCATTTTAACCAATAATTCCCCAAACGCATCGACATATGGAGGCTAGTTATGAGAGACTTTCTGAAGTTGCTCTCTTGATTGAGGCTCAGAGGAAGAAAGTGCGGACTCGTGTTCGAGTTGAGAGGGCACTTATTAACATAGGTCTGATGGAGGCTCCAATGAGGATACCCGAGATTGGGATGAGGGAGACTGACATCCTGGACAAGAAGAGAAAGAACACTCGACGGGGTCGAGGTAAAGGGAAGAAGAACAAGGAAGACTCAGTGAATGACGACTGATAGATCTTTTCCTATGATTCCCTTATTGCCATTTGCAAACACAATAGTTTATTAGGCATTTTATAATATTTTAGATCTTTATAGCAGGTTAGCAGAGTCAAGAGTAGACCGTGCTTGAACTCATCAAGAAGTCTTTTAACTTGTAATTAACAAAGATATGATCTTAGAAGTTAATCAAGACACATTTCATGAAAATTTCAGATGTCTTATTGATGCTTAGGACGCATTTCATGAAAACTTGATTACCCTTTATTTTTTTATTGTTTAGATCAAACCATATATGGCTGCCTACGTTCCCCTTTTACAAGAAAGACTAAGGGGCTCAGGTCTTCGTAGTTCATTCTGGTGAACTATCGGGATTAGGTCTTTTGGCCCTTTTTTTTTTTTATGCGTTTTTGCCTGACCGCCCTTTTTGGATTTTCACCTAGTCAGAGCATTACTCTTTTGCACCGAGATTTTTTTTTTTTTTTATGTGCAACCCCGTTTTTTGCCTAGACCGCCCTTTTTGGGTTTTCGGCCTATTGGTATTACTCTTTTTGCACTAAGATTTTTTTTTTTTTTTTTTATGTGCAACCCCGTTTTTGCCTAGACCGCCATTTTTAGGATTTTTCAAATTTAGTCGGGACATTACTCTTTTTGCACTAAGATTTTTTCTTTCTTCTTTTTTTTTATTTTTTATTTTCTTCTCTTCTTTTTTTTTATTGTTGTTTTTTATTGTTGTTTTTTATTTTTTTTTCAGACATAGTACCTTCGGAGCTTATCGCCATTGACTGGGTGGACAAAGGGATTGCCATCCAGGTCTGCAAGCTTCATGGCTCCTCCCGATAGTATCTTCTGTACCACATACGGGCCGATCCAAACGGGTTCCCATTTTCCCAAGGGGTTGTCTCTGGTAGGGGGCTTTACTTTCAGAATCAAGTCACCTTCTTTCATGTCCCTAGCCTTGACCTTTTTGTCAAATGCTCTGGCCATTCGCCTCTGGTAGGCTCGGGTGTGCTCCATGGCCTTGAGCCTTCTTTCGTCGAGCAGGGTCAACTCATCATGCCGGCTTCGTAGCCACTCTACTTCGTTGACACTGTTTTCCAGGAGGACCCTTAATGACGGGATTTCCAACTCCACTGGCAACACTGCTTCCATCCTGTAGGTTAGGGCAAAAGGGGTTTCCCCCGTGGCTGTTCTGACAGACGTTCTGTAGCCCAGAGTGCTAGGTGTAGCTTTTCAGGCCAGTCACGACCACGGGTGGCCATTTTCTGGATGATCCGCTCGAGCATCTTATTAGCAGCTTCCACGGCTCCATTGGTCTGAGGTCTGTACGGGGATGATTTGTGGCGAGTGACTCTGAACTCTGACAGCAATCTATCACAGTCCCCTTCAAAGTGTGACCCGTTATCAGAAATGATCTCATTGGGCACCCCGTATCTGCACATTATGTTTTCTTTGACAAACTGGGCCACCTTCTTGGAAGTGAGGATCTTGTAGGACTTTGCCTCTACCCACTTTGTGAAGTAGTCGACTGCCACTAACACGAATTCGTGCCCATTGCTTTCTGTCGGAGCTATCTTCCCTATCACGTCAATACCCCAAGTTGCAAACGGCCAAGGAGTCGACATGCAGTACAGGTCATGAGGTGGAAGGTGATTGAGATTGGCAAACCGTTGGCATTTGTCGCACTGTTGGACATGTTGAACGCAGTCTGTCTCCATGGAAATTCAGTAATAACCCATCCTGAGGATCACTTGCATCAGGGTTCTAGCATTCATATGAGGACCGCAGGGACCATTGTGGACCTCAGTCATCAACTCTCTGGCCCTTTCTTGGGTGACACACAGAAGGAGCGGCCCTTGGTACCGTTTCTTATAGAGATCGTCCCCTAGAATGACATAGTGGGAAGCTAACCGTTTTAGGGCTTGCAAGCTCTTGGCTTTAATGCCTTCTTTCGGTCTACCTTCTTCATCTCTAAAGGCTGACTCTCCATCTTTGAGGAACTGGTAAATCTGATTGTACCAGGGTTCCTTGATAGGCTCGGGTCCCAGGTCTATTTCGCAACAGAAAGTCGGGGCTTCTCTTCTACCCACTCTGAAGGGTTTTATGGCCTTTCCCTCGGGGATCTCTACCAGTGAGGCTAGAGTAGCTAAGGCATCTGCGAATCTGTTCTTATCCCTTGGCAGGTAATGGAAGGTCACTTCTCTGAACTGCTCAGTCAACTCCTCCATATAGGCATGATACTTTTGCATGTTAGGATCCACAGTCTTCCACTTGTTGGAGACCTGGTTGATGATCAGGACTGAGTCTCCATAGACCTCGAGCTCCTTGACATTCCTCTCTAAGGCAGCTTCTAAACCAGCAATGCAGGCTTCATACTCGGCGACATTGTTCGTGGCAGGGAAGTTCAACTTGATGGCAATTGGCGTGTGCTCATCTTTTGGGTCGACCAGTAGCATTCCTACGCTATTTCCTCTTTTGTTAGCAGCCCCGTCAAAGAAAAACTGCCATCGGCTTTCAGACTCGACTACAAAGATCTCTTCATCTGGGAATTGGGGTTCAGGCCTGCGGTCCTCATTACTAGGGAAGTTTGCCAGATGGTCTGACAACGCTTGACCCTTGATAGCCTTTCTCGTCACATAGTTGATGTCATACTCAGCCAAGAAGAAGGACCACTTTGCTAGACGCATCGAGAGGGAAGGCTTGTCGAAGATATACTTGATGGGGTCCATTTTCGAGACCAAATTCACAGGGTGGGCTTGCATGTAGTGCTTCAGTTTACCGACTACCCAGACCAGTCCTGCACAAGTCTTTTCACATGCTGAGTAATTGAGCTCACTCCCCTGTAGCTTCCGACTGAAAAAGTAAATGGCATTCTCTACCCGAGAGTCTTTCTTCTCCTGAGCAAGCATAGCCCCAACTGCCGTATCAGTGACAGTGAGATAGAGCAGAAGAGGTTTCTGTCTATGTGGGGGGCATAGCACCGGAGGATGTACTAAGTACGCCTTGATTTGGTCAAAGGCATCCTGGCATTCCTCGGTCCATTCTGTGTCTACATTCTTCTTCATGAGCTTGAAGATGGGCTCGCACATAATGGTCAAATGGTTGACAAAGCGGCTGATGTACTGCAGCTTGCCCATAAAGCTTTTGACTTCTGTCTGGGTTCGAGGTGGCCTCATGTCCATAATGGCTTTGATCTTTCGGGGGTCGACTTCAATCCCTCGCTCCGTGACCATATACCCAAGCACTTTTCCCCTTGTCACTCCGAAGGTGCATTTGGCAGGGTTTAGTCTCATGGAATGTTATCTCAGCCTCTCAAAGAACTTTCGCAGGTCAACAAAATGCTGTCCATCCTCGCCTTTGGAGTGGATTATCATGTCGTCGACGTAGACCTCAATCTCCTTGTGGATCATGTCATGAAAAAGCGCAGTTGTTGCCCTCTGATAAGTAGCCCCGGCGTTCTTAAGCCCAAATGGCATCACTGTATAGCAGTATGTTCCCCACGGTGTGGTGAAGGCTGTCTTTTCTTGGTCCTCCTCGGCCATCATGATCTGGTTGTAGCCTGCAAAGCCATCAACAAAGGATTTGACTTCGTAGTTGGCAGTGACGTCTACCAGGATGTCTATGTTTGGCAAGGGGTAGTCATCTTTGGGGCTGGCTTTGTTCAGATCCCGAAAATCTACACAACAGCGCACCTTCCCATTGGCCTTGGTTACAGTCACAATGTTGGATAACCATGTCGGATATTCGATGACTCTGATGAATCCTACCCGCAGTAGCTTCTCTATCTCTTCTTTGACATGTAGAGACCATTCTGGCTTGATCTTCCTCAGTTTTTGCTTTACTGGCTTAGCATCTGATGCTAGAGGGATTCTGTGCTCCACTATCGAACTGTCTAGCCCCGGCATATCCCTATACAACCATGCAAAGACGTCCATGTATTCTCCGAGCGCAGATTGACCAGTCTGTCCCGTTCAACCCCCTGGAAGAAGTTTCCAATCTGTGTCTCTTTAGGTTCTTTGACAGTACCCAAGTTAACACTTGTCAAAACCTCCTCGACAGCTTGGGCCCGATTTTCCTCTTTGTCTGTAACCTGCTTGAAGATTTCTTAGATGTATTGTTCATTTAATGTGTTTGCATCTTGTTCAAATGATTCATTATTAACTGTTGTTAAGTTTTGAGTTAATTTATCATTTGTTAAGTTGGCAATAAGGGGATACTCAGAAAGATCTGTCATTTCATTCAAAGCAAGAGGAAAGATGACATTGGTTACATATTCATAATCCTCAGGCGTGAGGCCTTCAGATGACTCGGAGGACTGGAATTCAAAGATTCCTGACTCAACTGTATGGATGACAGGGTGTTTGACACGACTGGGTTGAGAAGGACGGGGTACCAATCCAAGATCCGTGATCATTTGATGTCGGCTGGCTATCGGCCCTGAGAATGTCTCCCAATTCTTCAACGACATCTCTGTCTTAGTCACCAAAGTGCGGGGATCAAAAGGCTCTTCATCACCATCTCTAATTATGGCAACTACCTCGTCATCTGAGCTGAAGTCGATCAAATCCGGGATCTGCGCTTCTTCATCAAACAACTTTTGCAAACACAACTCACTGTCTTCACTACCGACAGCTTCTATCTGGCTGATCTTCGAAAGAGCTAACTCAAAGGCAGAGAAATCCATTACCCCGTATGAGAAGAGTGCGGACTTTTTGAAACTGTCTGGGTTTCCTTTGAAGGCATACTTGTTCTGAACAGTAGTGGTAACCCCAGGAATGTCCGGCAAGTCAAGGAACATTCTCCGAACAGGATTTGCTAGCTTTCCCCTAACTTTCTCAAGGTTTTCCAGAAGGGTTTTTCTCAAGGAGATCTGGCGATCACTTTCATCGTATTGGGTCCCACCTTTTGTGAAGTAATGGGCCAGAGACAAGCTGTAGGGATGGAGATGAACCCCTTCACTTTGTTTCCCTGGAACTGTACCTTTAGCTTTTCTGTCATCCCGAGAGTTCGGTTTGTATCCCAAGCCATATCTGGTAGCCTGTTCCTTTACATCAATGATAGCATTGCGACCCTGGAGTCTTTTACCCAATCCAAGCCCCGGAAGGTAACCCATTTTTCTCATCATTCGCATGGCAGGGGGGATTTTGTCAGAGGTAGTAGTGAGGTCAGTGTAACACACTTGTGCCTTGGAAGAAGCTACAGAGAATCCAGTCAAGGCAAACCCTTCATCATCATGCTTGATTTCCAGTATCGGGATACCTCCAGTGCTGGTTCCTTCCACCGTGACACTGTCTCCATAAATAGTGGTGATAGTACCATCACTTGACTGAAATTTGACGCATTGGTGCAGAGTAGAGGCTACCCCATTTATTTGGTGGATCCAAGGTCGTCCCAGCAGAGCGGTAAATGAGATCGGAATGTCAATCACTTGGAAGTCAACATCCATGAACTTTTTCCCAAACCACAACTGGAGAGTAGAAATCCCCAGAACTGATCGTGCAGTGGAGTCATAGGCTTTAATAGTCTGACTAGAAGGCTTCAAATCTGTGAGCTTCTGTGATGATGTGTCGCCATTTCGCGGGAAAAAATTCGATTTTTCGCGTTTCTTTGAAAAAAACCAAATAAAACCCGGGAAAAAGAACGGAGTCGCCACGCCATTTTTGTTTTAAGGGCCAAAACTTTGAAAAAAAGCCCGAGATCAGAAATTTGGGTTCGGAGGTCATGTTACACGCCGGGAAGGACGTTAGTGTGCACCCGGAATGCCTCGTAAAACGAGTCTTCCAAGCTGAAAATCATTTGTGTGTGTGTGTGTGTGTGTGTTTTGGCCAAAATAATTTGAAACTCAGAAAAGTAAAAATTGGGATATCTTTTTAAGACTTTAAACTGATCCCATGATTTTTTGGAAGATTTTTGGATTGAGATTTGGTACTCAAAAGACCTTTTGAAGTTGAGAGCCACTTCTGCCAGAATGAAAAAGGCAGTGGACCTTTGATTTTGAGATGGATTCAAGGATCTTAAAACTTCATAATCTGGATAAACTCAGAGAATGAAAGTTGTTCCAGACACCTTAAATAAGATTTTTCCGAAGGAATTTTCCATTTTGGAGAATATTTGAGGGGTCAAAACCTTCTGGAAATCTCAGATATGCAATCTGGATTTCCAGAAGCTGATGAACTAGCCTCTAAAAGAAAATTTGAAAAGAGGAGTTTTACTCACCCAATAAATAAAGTAAAAATATGTCTGGAAAGCTCTGGATGTTGGCTACAAAAAGTGTTTTGTAGTTAACACCAAATTCCAAGTTTATCTGTGTCCAAAAATTAAGACAATGGACTGGGATCTTGGAAAATTGCTACTGGAGAGCAACTTCTCAAGAAAGAAAATATGATTTAAAGGGGGGTTTTGCATCCATGCTTGTCCCCATTTCCCTAGATTTTGGTTAGTGATCACTTGACATTTTAGTGGTGAATCAACTATACCAAACCATCCTTGGGGTACATTAGGACTAAGCACTTCATTTGCTTGGGAAGGGGATTTTTATCCTTTGAAAATGAGATTTGATGCTTGAAAATGTTTTTTAGGGTTTTGAAAATGTGTTTTCTTTGCAAGAAAGTAAGAGAACTTGAAAATAATGTTGATCTTGGTAGAAGATCATCCATGGAGATGGACTTCCATGGTGATCTTCTTAGATCTAAGGCAAAAGATGAATGAACTACATTTTGTAGTTTGCAAATGCATGCATGGATGAGAGAATTTAGGATAAGAAGAGGGAGGTTATACCTATCTTCCTTGAGTTTGTGTTTGAATGGATTCAAGGCTTGAATGTGTTTAGGGTTTGAATTTGAGAGTGAGTGTGAGTTGGGAAAGATTCAAGAGAAAATGGTGACAACTCAAGTGAATTCTCACTGTTTTCTCTCTATATTTCGCCAGAGGTTCAGTGCAAATTGTGTTGTGGCTCCTTATTTTTGTGACTGGAGGGCTCAATTTATAGCCCTCCTGAAATGACAAAGGTATCCGCGCGGACAAGGTTGGGTAGCGTGCATTGTTCATTAAATGCAGCTCCGTGCTTTGGACAGAAGAATAATCTTTTGAAAATTCAAATTAAATGTACCGGTTTATGTTCCAGCCACTTCTATTTTTGGTTTTCTTCCTTTGTTTTGCTTTTTAAGATTCTTTTTGAGGTTTAACCTTAAATAACAATGCCCACTTTGCCCTTGCTTTGTTAGAAAAGTTAGGATTGTTAGGAAATGTTAGGAATGTTAAAACTTTCGTTAATTTTCTAACGAAAATACTAACAAACTCAAATTGGAGCACTTACAGTAGCCCCTCGGCGACGGTGCTTTCGAAGGAAGCGGGGTCGTCGATAAGAGTAAGGCTCCATATTTGGCGGGATGATCGAGTGATCGGGTGGCTGAACCTATTTAATAGGCTACCTACGTATCCCTAATGGGAATCAAGCCAGTCGTAGTTCGGGTCTTTGACCCTGGAGATGATGGCGTTTTAGGTGCCTCGAACCTGATGAGCGAGTTACGCGGTCGGTTCTTTGGAGAGAAACTCTGTTGGGGGTAAGAGATGACCATTTTCGGTCGATGGCTATCCGCTCCGGGGGGATAGGAAATGACCATTTTCGGTTTGGTGGCTATCCGCTCATGGGGATAGGAATGACCCTTTTCGGCAGTGGCTACCCGCTCTGGCTGGGATGATTGCGATTTATTGCTTTCCTAGTGATAGCGTTTTAGGTGCCTCAAACCTTGGAGATGGTGTTTTAGGTGCCTCGAACCTTGGAGATGGCGTTTTAGGTGCCTCGAACCTTGGAGATGATGGCTTTTAGGTGCCTCGAACCTTGGAGATGATGGCTTTTTAGGTGCCTCGGACCTTGGAGATGATGGCTTTTTAGGTGCCTCGGACCTTGGAGATGGCGTTTTAGGTGCCTCGAACCTTGGAGATGGCGTTTTAGGTGCCTCGAACCTTGGAGATGATGGCTTTTAGGTGCCTCGAACCTTGGAGATGATGGCTTTTTAGGTGCCTCGGACCTTGGAGATGATGGCTTTTTAGGTGCCTCGGACCTTGGAGATGGCGTTTTTAGGTGCCTCGAACCTTGATTGTGAAATGGCCTTTCGGTGGACTTTGTCTGCTGCCGAAGGAGAGGGTGACCATTTTGGTCGAGGGGCTGGACCTAATGATAGGCTACCTACGTATCCCTAGCGGGGAATCAAGCCCTTTCGTAGTTCGAGATCTTCTCGAGATTTCGTTGGCTTTTGGGATTCCGTTAACTTTGCTGGGGATTTTGTTAGCCTTTGCTGGGGAAAATCAGACGTATTCGTCTGGGAAATCGGTCTTACGTTTGACTGCCGGGGGTAATTTTGATGAAAGATACGGGATTCCGTTATCTTTCTCGGGGAAATCGGTCTTACGTTTGACTGCCGGGGGTAATTTTGATGAAAGATACGGGATTCCGTTATCTTTCTCGGGGAAATCGGTCTTACGTTTGACTGCCGTTTGATGATTTTGATGAAAGATACGGGATCTCGTTATCTTTCTCGGGGAAATCGGTCTTACGTTTGACTGCCGTTGGTAATTTTGATGAAAGATACGGGATCTCGTTATCTTTCTCGGAGAGATCGGACTTACGTTTGACTGCCGGGGGTAATTTTGATGAAAGATACGGGATTCCGTTATCTTTCTCGGGGAAATCGGTCTTACGTTTGACTGCCGGGGGTAATTTTGATGAAAGATACGGGATTCCGTTATCTTTCTCGGGGAAATCGGTCTTACGTTTGACTGCCGGGGAAGATTTTGATGAAAGATACGAGATCTCGTTATCTTTCTCGGGGAAATCGGTCTTACGTTTGACTGCCGTTAGATGATTTTCTTGACAAGGGGCTGACTTTGGTTAACTTTGGTTAACTCTGTCAAGTTGGGGACTGAATTGCAGAGTCCCAGATTTTTAAAGGGCAAAAGGGTCATTTTGACCTTAACAATCCTATCCGCGCGGATAGGAGCGTGTTCCAGAGGGTTTTAATGAGGGCCAACGCCCTTCCTCTTCCCCATTCAGTTTTTCTGAAATTACGAGAGCAGAGAGAGAGAAACTGCAAAAAAACCTCCATCATTGGGCAAAAAAGCTTCGAAATCTTCCGATTTTCTTCGATTTTCGAGCAATGGAACACGGGGAAGGTGTTTTTCAAGGCCAAGGACGTGGCCCGGTGGCGGAGAGACGATTGGAGCTCGTCCGGATGAGGAGGCATTATACTCTTTCGCAATCGATTGCGGAGGAGCCATACCCCGATGCTTGACAACATTGGGCCACCGATCCGAGTCTCCGAACGGTATTCTTCGAATCCTTTTGATTCCTTTGTCGATTCTTGCTTGAAATTGAATTTTGGGTGATTTTTGAATTTTTTTTTTTTGAAAATTTGAACGATTGATGTTCTTGGCTTTGAATCTTGATTTTGATGCTTTGCATGTTGTAATGAGTATATGGGTATCCCAAAATATGCATTTTGCTTGGAGAAAGAATTGGCCTTTTCGCCATTTTTTTTTTGTAAATTCGAAAATTATGAATTGTGAGCTTTGAATATTGATCTTATATGATTTTTTGATTTTTTTTTTTTGAAAAGTGGGACGGATTTTTCCTCCCGTTGATTGAATGCATGTTATTTTATGAAAACGGGACGGAGTTTTTACTCCCGTAGGAATGCATTTTTTTTTTTATGAATGCATGTATGCATGTCTTATGAAAAATGGGACGGAGTTTTTACTTCCGTAGGAATGCATTTTTTTTTTTCGATGAATGTATGCATGTTATTTTATGAAAATGGGACGGAGTTTTTGCTTCCGTAGGAATGCATTTTTTTTTTTCGATGAATGTATGCATGTTATTTTATGAAAATGGGACGGAGTTTTTGCTTCCGTAGGAATGCATTTTTTTTTTGATGAATGCATTGGGATTTGCTGAAAACTGTCTTTTTGTACGAGAAAAATGGGGCTATGCTCATTGTATGCTGTTATGCTGTCGAATTTTCTTTGAAATTTCATGATGCATATGTATGCTTTTTTTTTTTTAGTGCAAATGCAAAAAAAATTTTTTTGACATTTTCTTTTTTTTTTTTGTTTTATTGCAGGGTGGAAACAACTACGTTACGGAGCAGCTGAACAAGATGAAGACTCGAGGATCGGTGGAGTCTGTGGTTGACTTGTAGGACCGGCTTCCGAATGCGGGCCGAGGAGCTTTGCCGAGTCCGAGACAGATTGTTGTTGAGACCGGACTTTGGGAGTTTGTTGAGTGCTTGAGGGGACTGGTCAAGTTCCCTAAGAGCAAGGGCCTGATGTTCGCTTTAGCGCAGCACTGGTGGGATGCGACCCACACGTTTCACTTCTTCTGGGGCGAGGCTACGGTTACGCCTTCTGACTATGCTGCGATCACGGGTTTGTCCTTCAATGGACGCAGCATTGAGTGGCGGGATAGCTACAGCGATGCAGATCTACGAGTGCTCTTCTCGGGATTTTCCCTATTCCCAAAAAGGGGATGGGGATGGAGTATGCGGTGGTCTACGGGAAGATTGTGGAGACCATTGTGAGTTACGAGGCCGGGAGGAGAGGATAGGCGCCGATCGATTGCCGGGGCCTTCTTATGGTTTGCCTTTTCGAGCACCCTTTTGGACATGCTGAGGGACGGCAGTCTTTGCCTTGCCGAGGTCCTTGGAGGACATGGAGATGGCTGGAGATGTCTCTGGGAGAGGCCGGGCCGGCGAGCTTTACTTTGCTCTTGATGTACAAATGGAAGGCCGTGAGCTCCTTGTCTTGCTTTGAGTTTGCCCTAGAGGTATAAGCTCTCTTTTGCTTTCCCCATTCTTTTTTTTTGAGCACACACTTTTCTTTTGCACCGGATTGATTGGATTTTTACCTTTCGCAGTATGGGCGTTGGAGTTTTTCCACGTCACGATGTGGCGGCGGCCGGCGGAGTACGTCGGGCGTATCCGGCCATGCATTCTTGGTCCAAGCATGCCCGGAGAAGATAATCTCCAGGGGGCGTACGACTCGTGGTACGCGGATTGCCTTCCTTTGACGGAGAGGCCGAGACGGATGAGAGGATGATAGTTTATCCACAGGATCGCTTCGAGGTGGCGCACTCGAAGGGCGCCGAGATTTGGACCGTGCGGCGGAGGATTACGAGAGGTCGACTGCGATGCCTATTATGCGGGAGAGAGGGTGACGCGCCAAAGATGGCGTGAACTCGCCTTTGAGGACACCGGCGGAGCCTCCCGCCGATATGATGCACCCGAGTGACGGATCCGTGACTGGGATGACTACCGAGCCGGCCGGCACTTCTCGGCATTTGTGGCGGCGAGCCGCACCCGTATTTGTCTTGAGGAGGCCGAGGATGCCCTGGGTTACGAGATAGAGAGGGGCTTGGGATCCCGCGGTACCCTCGGACGGATTTTTCATATATCCGGGATGGGGTCCGATTGAGGGTGCGAGATACCTCGGCTGAGCGGCTTCCACGAGCTTTTCGGCCTCGTCCGGAGTATGAAGAGTATGGCTTCTCTTTCTTTTTTTCTTTTCTTTTGTCTTTTCTTTCCCCTGTCATCATTTTTTTTATTTCGACGCTTTTGCTTTTGTGCGGTTTTCGGAGGTGGTCGTCGAGAAGCCGACGAAGCAAGTGATCGAGCTAAGAGATTCATCGGGAGGATGGTCGCTTGCGGGGCTCCTCGAGGCTAGAGCGAGGCGACCACGGCCGGCGCACAGTCGGGCGGGGAGGCTTCCCTATTCGTTCGAGACTTCTTCAGAGACTCCTCTGTCTCCTCTCATTGATCCCCGCGCGGTGCCGCTTCGGATCACGTCATTCTCGAGGATCCACACGGGCGGGGACACGTCTGCGGCATGGTGGGTCGTCTTCGTACGTCCGTGAGTCCGACGCCTTCACCTTCGGATATGATTTTTTCGCAGATCTCGGCTTGCCCTATCGTAGCGTGCGGTTGGTCCCGACGAGCCTCTTTCTCGGGAGACGAGGACGATTACGAGCCCGAGATTTTCGTGGCTCCCGAGGAGGCGGGCCCGAGTCGCAAGAGGGACCGGGGACGAACGTCGGGCGCTAGGGATTCGATTGATTACCCCCACGATTTTACGAGATTTTGAGATTTATGACTCGGGATTGAGATTTTACGGCTTATGCACATTTTTTCTTCTTTTCTCTCTTTTTTTGATGTAATAATTTAGGATTATTGATGTTTGTTTGTTTTTTTTTTTATGCACACTCCTTTTTTTTCTTTTTTTTTTTTGGAATGTAATAATTTAGGATTTTATTTTATGAATGCAATGCGGTATGAATGCAAATGTTGCATGAGCCTTCTTTTTTTTTTTTTTTTTTTTTGGGCAAGGGTGTTAGTGTTTGGTATATGGACTGGTTTGGGGAGGGTTTTTGCACGGGTTCCGAGCAACCGGGACGGAATATTCCTCTTTTGGTGTAGCAACTTGGACATTGCAGATTTTTCTCGATGAATGACAATCATGTCCGCGCGGATGAGGAGTCCTGCATCTGACATTGTCCTTTAATTTTGCTTCAGATCTGGTCTCACTTTATTTCAAATTCAAATATCCTCTTCAACCTCCAGTCCAAACAGTCATTTTCGGGGAGAAAGAGAGAAAATCCATGGAAAACCTTAGAAAAGCTCCATCAAAATTGTCCCAAGAATCCCAAATGTCATTCTTCAACAAGTTCAAGGATTGGTCCCGGGAGATTATGCATGAGAGGAGGTCCTTCTTTGAAGAAAGGTACAAGGTGAAGTGCTTATGGTCTCTCAAGGAATTGATTCCGGATTACGGTCTTTTGAGGGCTTCTTCCTCATTTTGGGACACTATGAGGCATGTCTTTTGCCTTTCCTTCAACGAGATTGTTCCGACTGTCGAAGAGTTTCGGGCCTTGCTTGGTGGTCCGGAGGTGGAAGAGATAGCGGTTCCTTTGCCCGGAGGGGCTTTTTTCGTTGACAGATTGTGTGTCCTCCTTCATCTTTCCCCGAAGGAAGCGCAAGGTATGATCCGTGGTCCCGATCATTTTGATATTTCCGGCCTTCCCGATAGGTTTAGGGGCCTAGGCTTGGTGGATGATGCCTATTGGGATGCCTTTGCACTTTGTATGTTTGGCACCCTGTTCATGGTCTATTCTTTTGGGATTTGCCATCGGTCTTTGCTGGATGTTGTCGTTCACCGTCGCACAGGCGAGAGATGTCGTTCCTTTGATTTTGGGAGAGACTTTTCATGCTCTCGATAGGGCGACTACCGGGAAGCGGTATATGCACGGGGCAGCCCGTTCCTCTTGACCCCGTGGGCGATGGAGCGTTTGGGGATTCTTCGGGAAACTCGACATGATCGAAGCCTTGGACATTTGCCGGGGAGGGGGTTCTTTGTGGATTTCGATGATCGGGGCTCATGGGAGCGTTGGATGGGCGGGTCTGCGGGCGAGAGGATATCGAGATGGTCGGTGCCTTGTTGGCGGGTGGAGACTCGCGAGTGCTTCAGACGGGTCTCATGTGGTCATGCTTCCGGGGCTTTCTCACAGCCTTCTATATTCCGTCTTTGGTTACGAGACAGTTCGGCTTGGAGCGAGTTCCTTTGGAGAACTTTGATGATATAGCTATCGGGGTGGTGGCTCTGTTTTTATGGATGATCCTTCGGTGTTTCCCTTTCTTTCCCGAGCATGGAGATATGACATTTTTCCTCGGGTTATCCTCGGTCGTCCGAGGCCGGTGTTCTGACCACTTGGTACTGGATTGGTACGAGAGGCATTTGGGGAGACTCGAGATGGCTATTTTGATGCGGCGTGAGGCCATTGTGGGTGCGGAGGACTGTTGTTTCGGAGAGGAGGAGGGCCGAGGCGAGAGCCAACCCTCGTGACATGAGCGGAGACGCCGTGACCGACTATGAGGCTTACGTCAAGAGACGGGAGAGGAGGGCTCCTATGCTACCGGCTAGGCTACGAGGAGATGAGAGATGACGCTAGGGCTACTAAGGCCACGACGGAGGTTGGTTTGATAGATCCTGTTCCTATACCGGAAGCTTGGTAGGAGGAATACCGACATTTTCTGTTCGAGAAAAGAAAACTCGAAGGGGAAAAGAAGAGGGGAGAGGCCGATGCGAGTGGCTTGGAGTGACTACGAGTTTTCGAGTATCCCTTTCTTGTCATAGCGAGAACACATTAGTTTGATTATGTATCTTAGTTTTCTTTTAACGAGGTTGCCGGTTGTAGGAATGAATCGGGCTTAGACTCATCAAAAAGCTTTTAACTTGTAATGAATATTTGAATTGCTTGAGTTTTCGAGACGCTTTCATGGTACGATCGGTGTATTGATGTCGAGTTTGACTTTTATTTGTGCTTTAGACCGAACCGTTTCCGGCCGCCTACGTTCCCTTCGGACAAAGGGCTCGGAGTCTCCGTAGTTCGACCCGATGATTTTTTTTTTTTTTTGTTGTTTTTTTTGTTTTTTTTTGTTGTTTTTTTTGTTTTTTTTTGGTGCAACCTGTTTTTACCTAGGCCGCCATTTTCGGGTTTTCAACCTAGTTGGGTATTACTCTTTTAGCACTTCTTTTTTTTTTGTTTTGTTTTTTTTACGCGTAGTATCTGCGCGGCTTGTCACCATTCATTTGGGTGTACAAAGGGATTTCCGTCGAGGTCACGCAAGTTGCATGGCTCCTCAGGAGAAGATCTTACGGATGACGTATGGCTCGACCCATACGAGGCTCCCATTTGCCGAGGGGGTGATACGGGTGGGGGCTTTTCTTTCAAAACGAGATCCCCTTCTCGGATCTCCCGATGCTTTACTTTCTTGTCAAAGGCTCTGGCCATTCTTCCTTGGTAGGCTCGGATGTGTTCCATGGCTTTTAATCGTCGCTCATCTAACAGGGCCAATTCGTCATGGCGACTGCAGAGCCATTCGACCTCGTTGATCCGGCTTTCCGGTAGTATACGGAGCGAGGGATCTCTAGCTCGATAGGGAGTACGGCTTCCATTCCGTATGTGAGGGCAAACGGTGTTTCCCCGGTTGCCGTTCGGCCCGATGTTACGTAGCCCCGAGTGCCGAGTGTAACTTCTCGGGCCAATCTACGCCTTGGACGGCCATTTTCCGGATGATATTTTCCGAGTCTTGTTTCTTTGCTTCAACGGCTCCGTTGGTTTGGGGCTGTAAGGAGATGACTTGTGACGGGTTATTCGGAATTACGCCGGCGGTTTTCACATTCCCCTTCGAAGTGGGATCCATTATCTGAGATGATCTCGGCTGGCAACCCGTATCGGCATATGATATTCTCTTTGATGAAGAGGGCTACTTTTCTTGAGTTGAGGATTTTGTAGGATTTTGCTTCAACCCACTTGGTGAAATAATCCACAGCTACCGGGGCGAATTCGTGGCCGTTCTTTGCTGATGGTGTGATTTTGCCTATGACATCGATTCCCCAAGTGACGAAAGGCTAAGGGGTTGTCATGCAGTATAACTCGTGAGGAGGCAAGTGATTAAGATTGGAGTATCGCTGGCATTTGTCGCAGCTTTTGACGAACTGGATGCAGTCGATTTCCATGGAGATCTAAAAGTATCCCATTCTCAGTATGATTTGCATCAGAGCTCGAGCATTCATGTGAGGGCCGCAGGTACCACCATGTATTTCTTTCATGAGTTCGGTAGCCTCTTGTTTGCCGATACATCGCGGGAGGGCCTTGATAACGCTTCTTGTATAGCATATTTCCCAAAAGAACATAATGGGAGGCGAGCCGCTTGAGTGAGAGACTTTTCGCTTTGATTCCTTCTTTATATTCCCCATCTTCATTTTTGAAAGGGGCCTCGCCATCCTTCGTGCTTGGTAGATGCTGGGTGTACCGGGGATCATTGGCGGTTCGGCACGCCCGATTTCAAAGCAATAAGCGGGATTTTCTCTTCTACCGGCTACGAATGGTTTGATGGACTTCCCTTCGGGTATTTCAACGAGGAGGCTAGCGTTGCCGAGCATCTGCAAATCATTGCGATCCCCCAGGCAAGTAATGAAAATTTGATCTCCTTGAATTGAGTTACTAGCTCTTCCATGTAAGTGTGATATTTCTGCGGGACCGGGTCCACGGTCTTCCATTTGTTAGAGACTGATTGATGATGAGGGCAGAGTCACCATACACCTCCAATTCCTTGATATTTCTTTCAAGGGCGGCTTCCAACCCGGCTATGCAAGCTTCATATTCGACGGCGTTGTTGGTGACTTCGAAGTTCAACCTTGCGCTATGGGGGTGTGTTCGTCGGTAGGATCGACCGAAGCATTCCTATTCCGTTCCCCCTTTTGTTTGACGCCCGTCGAAGAAGAGTTGCAGCGATTTTCTCCTTCTAGAGCGAAGATTCCATCATCGGGAAATTGAGGTTCAGGTCCTCGGGACTCATCACTTGGGAAATCGGCCAAATGTTCTGCCATTATGCGTCCTTTTACAGATTTCCTTGAAACATAAGTGATGTCATATTCGGCCAAAAAGAACGACCAATTTGCCAACCTCATGGAGATGGAAGGCTTGTCGAACAGATATTTGATGGGGTCTATCCTTGAGACGAGATGTATCGGGTGAGACTGCATGTAGTGCTTCAACTTTCCCACTACCCAGACCAGGCCTGCGCAAGTCTTCTCACAAGCAGAGTAATTGAGTTCGCTCCCTTGAAGTTTTCTGCTCACGAAATAGATGGCATTTTCGACCTTGGAATCTTTCTTTTCTTGAGCTAGCATAGCCCCAATTGCTGTGTCCGTGACAGTTAGATATAGCAATAGCGGCTTCTGCTGATGTGGTGGGCAAAGAATCGGGGGATTCACAAGGTATGCCTTGATCTGTTCGAAGGCGAGCTGGCATTCTGGAGTCCATTCTGTGTAGGCACTTTTCTTCATCAACTTGAAGATCGGCTCGCAGATCGAGGTCAGCTGATTTACAAAGCGGCTGATGTATTGCAGTCTTCCCATGAAGGATTTTACTTCTGTCAATGTTCGGGGTGGCTTCATTTCAACTATGGCTTTGATTTTCTGGGGGTCTACTTCAATTCCCCGCTCTGTCACCATGTATCCTAGCACCTTGCCTCGTCTTACACCGAAGGTGCATTTGGCTGGATTCAGTCTCATACTATGGTTTCGGAGGCGGCCGAAGAATTTTCTCAGATCAACAAAATGCTGGCCATCTGATCCTCTGGAGTGTACTATCATGTCGTCCACGTAGACCTCAATTTCTTTGTGGATCATGTCGTGGAATAGGGCTGTAGCTGCCCTCTGATATGTAGCCCCGGCATTCTTTAGCCCGAATGGCATGACTGTGTAGCAGTATGTGCCCCAAGGGGTTGTGAAGGCTGTTTTGGGTTGATCTTCTTCTGCCATTTTGATTTGGTTGTAGCCGGCAAAACCGTCGACGAAGGATTTGACTTCATGGTTGGCCGTGGAATCTACCAAAATGTCGATGTTTGGCAGGGGGAAATCGTCTTTTGGACTGGCTTTGTTCAAGTCTCTGAAGTCTACGCAGCACCGGATCTTTCCGTTGGCCTTGGTCACTGTTACTATGTTGGAAAGCCATGTAGGGTATTCAATGACTCTGATGAATCCTGCCCTGAGCATCTTTTCTATCTCCTCTTTCACTTGTAGGGACCATTCGGGCTTAATTCTTCTTAGCTTCTGCTTTACTGGCTTGACTTCTGGGTCGAGCGGTATTCGGTGCTCAACTATGGAAGGATCGAGGCCTGGCATATCTTTATAGGACCATGCGAACACATCTACAAATTCTTTTAGCAGCTCAATTAGGGCATCCCTTTCAGTCCCTTCGAAGAAACTACCAATCTGCGTCTCTTTAGGCTCTTCCGCCGTTCCCAGATTCACACTTGTCAAAATCTCTTCGGCAGCTTGGGCTCGATTTTCCTCTTTCCGGACAACCTGCTTAAAGATTTCTTTGATATATTGTTCGTTTAATGTGTCTGCTTCTTCATCTAGTGAATCATCATTAACGGTTTTTAAGTTATTAGTTAATTTATCATTAGTTAAAGTGGCAATTAAGGGATACTCAGAAAGGTTCATCATTTCATTCACTACAAGAAACATGCTTATTTACGGCGGTTAAAATCCGCCGTAAATAATACGCGCCCCGCCGTATATAGTATTTACGGCGGACTAGCCGCCGTAAATAGATCCCCGTATAAATCATCGCCGTATATAATATATACGGCGGGACAACCGCCGTATATACTATATACGGCGGATATACCACCGCCGTATATAAATGGAATACATACGTATAAAATGGCGTATTTGAGTGATCTTTATACGGCGGAATGTGTAACCGCCGTAAATAAGAGACGAGTCGTCCGCTCCGTGACGAGTCGTCCCAGTTGCACCCCCACCAGGTTCCCTCGTGACAACGAGTCGTCCATGGCCATTTTATACGGCGGTTACTATATCCGCCGTAAATAACTAAATAGGGACGACTCGTCCACCATGGCACGAGTCGTCCCATTTACACCCCCTCTTGGTTCCCTCGTCCCCCTTTGGGCACGAGTCGTCCCTAGGTTTATACGGCGGATTTAGTCACCGCCGTAAATAATCCTATTTTTTCCCCGACTTTGTATAACTCATTTTCCCCAAAAACACGTTCACAAAAACCAAATTCAACCTGTACACACACAATATAACCAAAAATACACAAATGCAATCAATATTTACAATCTACATATTAACACAATTAATGTTGAATGTATCCGAGACATAATAACCATTATACAAAAAGTTATTAGTTGTTGAATGTATCCAAAATACACAATGTCTAAAATCCACAACACCTATTCATTACCGTCATTTCCACGTCGTTCCATCCAACAACGTTTCAATTCATCAATTTGTTGTTGTAACTTAAGGCGTTCCTCATCAAGTTGTTGTTGTAACTGCTCCTGAAGTCGTTGGCGTTCCTCCTCATTTTTTCGGCGTTCCTCCTCAAGTTGTCTTTCCATATCTGCTCTGACCCCGCCACCGCCTCCATTACAGTGTGCGAGAAGGTTGGGATTTACCAAACACCTTAGTTTTGTTCGGACCGCCTCCCATACATCGAACTCTCCCATGGTCATCGAGCCAAACATACCAACAAAAATATTTTCACGCGCCGCGGAGAGTTTTGTTGCTCCTCACGGCTCCTCAACCGCATCATTAAGCGTTTCTTTGTAACAAAAACAACATGTTCAATATAAATGTTTTAACTTTAATTAATATTATGAAAATGAAGTTAGAAATGAAAAAAGTATTCTATAGAATAACAAAGCTGAAACGAGAAAAGGTTGAAACTTTAACTTACAATCATTTGAGTGGTTTCTTGATCTGCGGGTGTTTTGCCGTGCGCGTATGTATGAGAAAACGCTTAAGCGATCGGTTGGTAATCCCTTGTCGCCTCTCTACAATTTATAATAGAATCATTTGACCAAAAAAATATATTTATATACGATACAAAAAGAAACATTAATTGAATTGACAACCGAGAACTAAATTGAACGATGACAAACCTCTTTGATGACTTTGGAATGGGACGTTTTCCGGTCCTATTCGGGCACGATTGCTTTTCTCGATTCAATTTATTTGTTTGATATTTCTTGGAAAAAAAAAAAAGATAATATTAGTATTAATTTGACTACTTATATAAGACATTCACGATAATAGATTGAGATTAATTTGAAATATACCCGAGCCTTGGGCGTACCCCACATCGCAACAAGTGCAGCCCATTGATCCGCAACGCACCCACGGGGTGGGTGAGCCAATGCGTCTTGGGCGGATTCATACATCTTATAATCTTTGTTTCAACTGAGTAATAATATTCATAACTGAGTCAATATTCATAACAAAGTCATAACTGAGTAATACTTATTATATGCTTGTCTCACATTGTATTTCCAGTCACGCCACGCTTTAGCGAGAGAAAGAACCATAACCGAGTAATACTCCGGAGGAGCATTTGTATTTTCCTATATACACAATTCAACAAAGAAAAAAAAAACAATTGTTAGAGAATCATAAGACTTTTGACTACGTACTAGAGATTTATGTAAGAAATATGGATTACAACTTACCAGAACGTCATTCCATACGTTAGTTATGCACTCGTGGTCCATCTGAGACCACTCTCTAGTTAATGGGAAATGTTCCCCATTTTTAGCAAAAATTCCTATCTGAGTAGCTAATTGTGCCATTTCCCCACCAACTGGTTGACCATAATTATTCCATATTATGATCAATCTCTCTTTACCCCATTTGGCGGTTGGTTTTGCCAACCCTCTTCCTTTAGGGTTCGAGCCCTCACCTGGTAATAAATTTTTCCTTGGCGGCATATCTGTCATATGACAATTCAATTATAGCACAAAAATTGGATAAACCAAGTAAAGGACCCAAAAAAACAGTCTTATAATATATGTATAAGACCTATAAATTTATTATAGGTCTTATGTATCATGTATAAGACCTATAAAATGCCTAGAAACAACAACAACAACAACAACAACAACAACAACAACAGAAACAACAGCAGCAACAGAAACCTAGAAACAACAACAACAACAACAACAACAACAACAACAACAACAACAACAACAACAGAAACAACAAAGGCGGCAATGTAAACAACAACAAGAACAACAAACAAGAATAACGAAACAAGAATAAAGAATAGAATAACAACAAAGAATAAAGAAACAACAACAACAACAACAACAAAGAATAAAGAATAATAACAAAGTGAATAAAGAACAAAGAATAAAGAATAATAACAAGAAGAAACAACAAACAAAGAATGCACTTTTTTTTTGATATATAAACATGAGAAAAATAATTGAAAAGGATAAAGTCTTATAACATGTTATAATAACAAGCAATTTTTTTGCTCTATAAATAATACTTTTGAAGAAGTTGATTTCATAGAGAACCAAGCAGCCACACATTGAAGAAATAAATGGTCATGTGTCTCTACTAATCTCTTACACATCACAGACCAGTTAGGAAAAATCTATTTAGGTTTACGTCTTTGCGACAACTCCAGAGAGATACGCTTATTTAGATCAAGCGAACAAGTGAAAGCTCTTATCTTGAAGGGTATCTAGAGTTTCAAAATAAAGGATAAAGTGGGAAGCCTGAATAATCTGGGAAATAAATTAAATGCGATAAGAAAGAATGAAAAGAAAAGAAAGTACACCGGATCCTTCCAAAAATCCAAAATACCTTCAAAATGAGAGAAATGAAAATGGGAAATAGACTCGAAAAGACCAAGAAATATTTGGTACCACGGTCATTAAAATGATGAATAATTGAAAGTTCCAGAAACCCCAATCCCCCTGAATGAAACTCGAATGGTATGAGCTGAATCCTTACTACAGAAATTGGCTCCAGTTCAACTAGACTAGTAAATTGCCTACTTTCAAAAAGGTAAGAAATTATAAATGGACTTCTAGCTACAACAATTACCATGCAAATACACAGTTTATAAATTGTAAACTGACCTATTTATTGGTTATACAACTACTGTTAAGTGTCTCATTAGGTGAAAAACTGGGTCCATGAATATATGGTGAACAAAACATTGAATTGCCATGCAAATTGTCACCACTTCATGCACATCCATAATGCAATCACCACCAAGAATATAGAACTTGCATTCACGAGCACATGTACAGAACCAAATCTACATTTCTTTTGCTCTATAAATAATCCTTTTGGAAGCGGGCGGGGGAACAACAAACATGACATTACGGGGTCCCGCGGGTTGTGGAGGCCTCGGGATGGGCTCGGGATGGGCTCGATTGCCTTAGCTATGGAGGCCTCGGGATGGGCTCGATTTCGAACATATAATTTTAATGTAAGTAGAAACCTACAAAAACATTTACTTATGCTAAAGCAGATGTAAAAAGGAATTTAACTTTTTTCAAAGTAAATTTAATATGGATGTACCTCTCTACCGGATACATCCAACGAAATTGTATTGGGCCTGCTAGCAAGGCCTCCTCGGCTAAATGCACCGGCAAGTGCTCCATAACATCAAAGAAAGCTGGTGGGAATATTTTCTCGAGAGCACATAGTGTGACAACCATCCGATCTTGTATCTTTTCGAGATCGGCAAGTGTATTCACCTTTGAGGATAATTGCCTAAAGAAATTTGCCAACTTCAATGATGGCTTTTACAACGAAGTAGGCAACGCTTTTCGAACAGGCTAAAGGGAGTAGTTGTTGGAGCAAAATATGACTATCATGGCTCTTAAGACCCCAAATAGCTCTTTCCTCTAGATGTACACAACGAGATATGTTTGACGAGTAGCCATCGGGGACTTTGACTCCCTTTAGAACTTTCAAGAATGTGTCTTTATGCTTCTTACTCATTGTAAGGCGGCGGAGGCATAATATCTTTGCCGATGGAAGCTTTTGTAGATGCAATGGTTTCCGAATGTTCATCACTTTTAGGTCTTTTCTTGCTTTATCATTATCTTTTGATTTCCCCTAGTACCTAATGCAGTATGTAGCACATTATCACACACATTTTTTTTCAATGGCATAACATCAAGATTATGACGAACATGATTATTTGCCCAATAAGGCAACTCAAAGAAGATACTCCTCTTTTTCCAATTGTGACACAACTTAGGAACCTTTCTTTTCTCCAACTTGGCTTGTTGCTTCTCACCCTCTTCTCTTTTCCTCTTTTTAATAACATCTTCTATTTTATACTCTGTTTCCATATTTTCAACTTGTTTAAGCAATTTTGTTCCAAACAATAACTTGGGCTTATCTCTCACTTCATGAGTACCATCAAAAGAGCCTTTATCCTTACGAAAAGCATGACTCCTAGGCAAGAAGCGTCGATGACCAATATAACAATACTTGCCACCATGATCCAACCATCGTGCTTGAGGTCTCACATTGCAACAAGGGCAAGCATATTCACCTTTAGTGCTCCATCCGCACAACATTGCATATGCAGGAAAGTCATTTATTGTCCATAATAGTGAAGCTCGTAAAGTAAACAACTCGTTCCTTGATGCATCATAAGTTGATATACCATCTTCCCACAATTCCTTCAACTCATCAATTAACGGTTGGAGATACACATCTATCTTGTTGCCCGGCCCTTTTGGGCCTTGAGTAAGCACCGACAAGAAGAAATATGGCTGTTTCATGCATAACCAAGGTGGAAGATTGTATGGCATAAGCACAACCGGCCAAGTACTGTGAGATATAGTCATTGTTCGAAAGGATTAAATCCGTCAGATGCTAATCCCAATCTAACATTTCGAATTTCACTTGAAAATAATGGATAACGTTCATCGAATTCCTTCCACGCACGAGAGTCTGCAGGATGCCTCAGCACACCATCGTCTATTCTTTTCTCGGCATGCCATCTCATGAGTGTCGCGGTCTTAGATGACCAATACAACCTTTGCAACCTTGGCTTTAAGGGAAAATACCATACTTTCTTCATCGCTACCTGCTTGGGAAGTTTATTCTTGCCACTTGTTTCCGCACCTTCACCGCTACCCCCTTCTTCTTGTTGCTTATATCTAGAGGCTCCACAAATTTCACATTTAGTAAGTTTTTTCAGTTTCATTTCGAAACAACATACAATGATTAATGCACGCGTCCTACATTTTATAACTAAAACCCAAATCCGCAGTTATCTTGTACGCCTCACGATAGGAACTTGGCACTTTCGCTGACTGAGGCAATGCCCTAATGAAAATTTTTAATAAAGAAGTAAATCCCTTATCGGTCACTCGATAATTAGCCTTCCAGTGCATAAGTTCTACAATAAATGAGAGTCAGTAAACTTATCACACCCTTCCCACAAGGCTTGATCAAGATCTCTCAAAAGTCTAAGAAACTTTGCGGTGGATGCATCCGATTGTACGATTTCTTCAATTCTGGCCGGTTACTATCCGGCATACCCATCCCTTCATGTACCATTCGCCTCATACAATCTTGCACGCCCAATTCAATTTCAATGCCATCTTCGGTTGTCCTATCATTATTATCATTCTTACGCGCCGAAATGTACTCTTCCCGTGCCTAATCCAATTCTTGTAATCTTTTTGAAATCCCACCGCAATACAATGTGATCTCACGGTTGCACGGTCTTCTTGGTAACGATTTGCGCATTTTTTATAAGGACAATATATTTATTTAACACCAACAGACTTTGTTGAGAATGCAAAATCGAGAAAGTTGTCAACCCCAGACAAATACTCATTTGAAATTCGATTATCCAAATCAATCCAACTTTTGTCCATATATGACTTGACTTGATATTTTTAACGTTAAAATACAACCTATATATAAGACCGAGAGACACAAATTTTAGAATAAAAATAAACTCATAAACAAACATAGTCTAAATATGTACAACTTTTGGCTCGAAATAGATAATATACATTGTTGGAGCCTAGCCTATTAGTCGAACTTGGGCCCATGATATAGTATAACCCTATGACAACATTCATTCGTTCTCTCTCACAAGCCCCCCCCTAATTGAGAAGCTAATTTAAGGAACTAGGTTGATGTGCAAAAGAATATGCACATGCAACAAAAGATTTGAAACTATTTTTAGGAACTAGGTTGAAGTGCGCAACATTATTTTTTGAAGTGCGCAACACCAACATATGGACTAATAGATTGAGATTACGGGCACACTAGAGTTAAGGGAATTTACAAGGTTTGCCTTAGTTCAACAACAAAGTTGAACTAAGGCAGGGTATAAAGCAAGACTATCACCAATGAATGAAAAAAGCATTCTGATTCACAATTAACAAGACTATCACCACACAGTGGTAAAGCCACCTCAACCTATTTTACCCTAATTTTTGAAAAATGTCATTTCACTACTTTCAAATTTTAATAGGTACACTAAAAATGATATATTTTTCAATCTTGACCCCCTTTAAAAATAAAAATTGACTTTGCCACTGTCACCACAAATGAATACCAAAAGCAAACTGAACATATTTTTTCCTATAGGTAGGAGAAAAACCAAAACAGAGACAAACTGCAACATCCATCATCCATCAAATAATAAACAAGACTGCTATGTTCGAACATAGAAAACAAATTAAGTCAGCATTTACAGGATGATTGGCATGGGTACCACCAAAAAATGCAAACTCGATTTAACCAATAATAATAACAGTGTCATAAAGATGAAATCAAAAAAAGAAGATTGGAGAGTAAATAAGCACAAACTCTGTAATAAACTGTCTATTATTCTTTAAATAGGCATCCAAAGCATTAATAAATTCCACTAATAAACATATCATATCCATAACAAGGGGTCTGAATATACTACCACAGCACACCTTCAGGTACCCACATTTCAGTTCAACAACAAAGTTGAACTAAGGCAGGGTATAAAGCAAGGGTCCAGTCACTATTTCTTCGACATAAATAGAAACACACATAACTCACAACACCAAGAACAAAAAAAACCCAGAAATTAAAAGTAAATTAGAAAAGGGGAAAGAAATGTATACCTGATTGTTGTTGATTGAAGAAATCAAAGCTCAATTTCTACGGAGGAGAGAGAGAGGCTGAGTGAGATACGCTAGATCGGGAGAGAAAGAGAGGCGAGTAAGAAATCAAAGGGAGACCAAGAACAATAAAAACCAAAAATTAAAAGTAAATACCAACCGTTCTTCCAAGACCGGATTTGGAGGAGAGAAAGAGATCTTCGTTGGTTGCCACTAGCTATGGAGATTTCGTGCCCTAGGCTGGCCGCTATGGAGGAGAGAAAGAGAGGGAGAGATACCTGTGGCGAATAGGGAAATTTGGTTTCCCGGTATTTAATAACATTTACGGCGGACGCGTATAAACCGTCGTTAATAGTTAACTATATACGGCGGCTACTTATACACCGCCGTATATAACTTCGATCTCATACGTATTCATGTGAAATATACGTATTTACTTATTTACGGCGGTCTAGACCGCCGTATATATTAATTATATACGGCGGTAGACATAACCGCCGTATATATATGCTATATACGGCGGACGCGTGTCTACCGCCGTAAATGAGCGCCGTAAATAGCCCCTTTTCTTGTAGTGATTGAAGACGAAAGGGAATACAACGTTCGCTACAGACTCGTAGTCTTCAGGCGTAAGGCCATCGGACGACTCGAGAGACTCGAACTCAACAATGAGAGACTCGGAGGACTTTACAAAGGTTGACACGAAAGGACGGGGGACCAATCCAAGCTTGGTGATCATTTCCTCTTTGGTCGCGGACGGGCCTGAGAGAGTTTCCCAATTCTTTAGCGGCATCGCTGTCGGTGGCTTCACGACTCGGGAAAGGCATTGTCTCTGTGCTTCCTCTTCAAGCATTGCTATCATCTCTTTGTCTGAATCAGAATCAACCAGGTTCGGCTCTTGGAAACTGAGCATGAAGATGTAAGGATCTTCTTCCAGATATGCCGCTTCCTCCATCCCGGAGGGTTCTGACTCATCGTCGTCTGACCGCTCAATCCAGATGCGGGGACGTGTTGCGTCTTGGTGTGGTGCTGGAACTACTGGAAAGATCTCATGCCCCATGTGCGAGCGGAAAGGCTTAGTGGGTAGTTCTTCGAGGAGGACGTCCCACACAATGTTCATACATTCGAGCCGAGTCTGTCGGTGTTTGTCGACTTTTATCATGAAAATCTCCTCGCCTGGCGAGGCCAGAGAATGGGTTTGCAGAATGCTGACAAATCTGTGATTGAGGACCGGGGACTTGTGTGCCTGTATCATGGCGGTGTTCAGCGTTTCCTTCCAGTACGCCTCCAAGTGTTGGAAATAACAATTAGATTTGATGAATCGAACTTCTTCGGAGTCTGCTCGCTTGAGTGTGTTGACATAGTTGGCATCGCCGGATTCCAAAGGATGCTGGCGAGACTTGCCTCTTGAAGGATGTAGCCCCGGTGTTTGGCTGTGGGCATTCTTGGCTATTGTTTCAGCTTCGTTCCCTATGAGGAAACTGTCACCCCTTATGACTTCAAGGTCTCCCTGCCGGTTGATGAATTTGACACATTGGTGGAGGGTGGAAGCTATGGCTTTCATGTGATGTAACCAAGGGCGTCCCAATAGCGCTGTG
Source organism: Adenophora triphylla var. japonica (assembly GCA_022495995.1). Classification (NCBI taxonomy): domain Eukaryota; kingdom Viridiplantae; phylum Streptophyta; class Magnoliopsida; order Asterales; family Campanulaceae; genus Adenophora; species Adenophora triphylla. The sequence goes on from JAFEMH010002593.1 coordinate 113,246, forward strand.
AATTCGGATGGGACGTCCATTACATGGAATTTCGTCGGCACCATTTGGGTTTCAAACCAGAGTTCCAGAGTTACTGTCCCCAGAATGGGACGAGACGAACCGTCGTAGGCCTTGACAGTCCGGGTAGATGGGATCATATGCCTTTCATTTATGCGGAGGGCCCTCATCATGCTGAGGGGAAGGACGTTTACCGATGATCCATTGTCCACTAATACCCCAGGGAGTGATATGGTGTTGAGCCGAATAGTGATGTACAGGGCTTCATTGTGTCTGGATACATCCCTTGGCAGATCTTCATCGCAGAAGGTGATCATACTCCCATATATCCGAGGATCGTAAATTTGGTCCTTTTCCAGAGAAAGAGAGTCATCCAGCCGTCGGTTTCCCGTCTTTCTTTTGCGAGGCAAAGCCTTTGCTGAAGCCTCGGGGTTGCGTCGAGGTTGTTTGTAGCGGTTACCACCATTGGTCAACACATTGATTGAGTGTGGGCGCCAAACTGGCGTTTGCCTTTCTTCGTCGGTGTGCACTCGGGAGCTGGTCAAACTGAATTCTGGCCGTTCCCGCGGGGGGATAGATTTCTGATTGGCAGTAGAGTTACCCAGGTCCACAGTATTCTGGCGTCCGAAAGTCTCAATTCTGTCGTTGGCAAGGCTTTTCTGCTCTTTTACCCCTGTTTGCTTTGGGGAAGACTGGCTGGAGTAGAGTACATAATAATCAAATCCTCCAGATGGCTCCCCGAGTGTACCCACACTGGTATCATCGGCCTCGAATCTCTCCTTCAATTTTTGCTGGGAGGAAATTTTCTTCTTCTTAGGAGGACGGTCCTCGTGTATCCAGTCCTGATAGTCCCTTTCAAGGCAATCGGGACAGTCACAGATATCCCACCAAATGTGTTCTACAGCTGGTGGTGGATTTGGGACCTCAGGTTGAGCGGTGCTGGAACGACTTTGAGTGGAACTGGTCCGGGGAGATCTGCTGTTGGGCTCATCTGGAAGCGAGTGGTTGGACTCCGCCGGATAATGAGAGATATTAAGGTCCCGGGGAACAGGCATATGTTTGTCCTTCAGGGTAGCCCCAGTCAGTTGGGAGATTGTTAAGGTCCCGAAGTGGCGTGTGGCCTCTTCAATCCAGGCTTTGCCGTTTTCTGGCGTTCTTCCAAGGCTTTGATGGGCCGACCATATTTCTTCAATCAAGCTTCTGATTTTCATCACTCAGGCTGATATTTGCGGGATCATCACTTTGAGAGGGGACAACTGACAGTATGCCGAACTCTTTCGTCCCTGACTGCTGTTTGGGGGCCAGTTGCCCTGTAAGTCGACGGGCAGGAGTCCCGGCGGTGGAAACATAGGAATCTTGGGGTAGCATCTTGACGTATCCAGGGCAGTTGAGAGTAGGAGGAGAACTTTCTTCCTTCTTTACGGTGAAAGTGCTATCGGAGTTGAGGGTGACGACCAAGCCATGGCTCTTAATAGCCTTCCCAAGGCTATTCAGGCATGTTTCTAGTTGCAGCCTTATCTGTTCGGTTAACTGATTCCACTGCTGTTCTGTCTGAGGGGTCCCGGGAGGCGGAGTGACGTTGTCCCCATCGTTACCGGGTGCAGACATTACGAAACCCGGAGTCTGAACAAACGGTGAAGCTGATGACGCGCTTGACTCTTCCCAACTAATCAAACGATGACCCGGTGCCCGAAACCAAGCTTTGTGAGGAGCTACGGGGGGAAAGGACACGAAGGTTCAGATGTCTGGGAATGGAAGGAGGGTAGGTGTTTGGGCATTGGGCTCATGCAACATGCAGTTATTTGTTCACGTTTACTTAAAACATGCTTTATTAACCTAATCGGTTGGAAAAGATTGCTCTTCTTTTTCGCAAACTACTCGATCCTGGATCGGTGGGCCCCGTCACTACGTCTATAAGCCCCTCGTATTTCACCCGTATTTCGACCTCCCGGGGTGGGACGGCCCGGGCGAGGGTCCTATAGGGCAAGCGGGTCCCATCGACCGAAAGAAAACGATCCTAAAAGTCGGCGGGTAATCGAGTCTTAACGAGCATTCGATGTAAATTACGGACAAAGCCGACGTCAAAAGTCAAGATCATGTCCGGGCTCGACGAAAAGTCGGCATGATTTGGACCGATAAGCGTCCACAATTGATCTTGACTTGTCGTCGGTTAAGCCGTAATTAGGCATGGAATAATCATTAATCCTCGATGACTCGGTGTCAATGCTTTGGGAGTCGGTGTATAATTTGTGCCGGTCGAGCCGAAGTCAAGGCGCCGGTCAATATCTTGGGCAAAGTCTGCGGCGGAAAACCGACAGAACTTCGACTGATTAGGGTCCCCGAAAGATATTGAGTCGGTATGCCGACAAAGGCTTGAAAGGAAAGGTCTATACACAGACGGGGCATGACACGAGACCCGGACTAAAAACCAACCTGGTCTCGAACAAAGTGTGTCACGGACAAGTGCATGGTCGACACGAGGCTCCATGGGATGTTTGGGTAGTCCTGTGCTCATCCGAGAGGCGTAATAAGACCAAACGGACCGCGACAAGAATTTCCCCGGGTTAGGGACGTAGTGTGCAGTGTACGGTCACGTGCGCGTAGTGTTCAAGCAGTCTATATTCTTTTTCTGAGTAAAATAGAAAATTTTTTATGTGTCTTAAAAATATGATGCATGATTTTTTTTTGAAAATTTTCTTTTTTGAAAATCCTTTTTTTTTTTGAATTTTTTTTTTTGAAATTTAATGAACACATAAGCACATAAGCACAAGAATTTTCGACAGTTAGGGACATGATTCCGACAGTCAAAATTTTGACTTTCTCCGAGGCGGCCAAAACAACACGAAAAATGTGCAAAAATCAACACACACACACAAATGATTTTCAAAGCCGGGACGGAAGCTTGACCCTCAAAAGCTTTTTCTCTTTTTTTTTTTTTGAAAACGGTGATACCGGTACGTGGGATTGTTAAACCACAATTTATCCCCGACTCGTGTTAGGAGGCGATAACGGGAAGTTTAATGGTTTCCACCAATATACCAAATATCATTTTTTTTAGAAAAAGCTTAAATCCCCAGCGGAGTCGCCACTGTGATGATGTGTCGCCATTTCGCGGGAAAAAATTCGATTTTTCGCGTTTCTTTGAAAAAAACCAAATAAAACCCGGGAAAAAGAACGGAGTCGCCACGCCATTTTTGTTTTAAGGGCCAAAACTTTGAAAAAAGCCCGAGATCAGAATTTGGGTTCGGAGGTCATGTTACACGCCGGGAAGGACGTTAGTGTGCACCGGAATGCCTCGTAAACGAGTCTTCCAAGCTGAAAATCATTTGTGTGTGTGTGTGTGTGTGTGTTTTGGCTAAAATAATTTGAAACTCAGAAAAGTAAAAATTGAGATATCTTTTTAAGACTTTAAACTGATCCCATGATTTTTTGGAAGATTTTTGGATTGAGATTTGGTACTCAAAAGACCTTTTGAAGTTGAGAGCCACTTCTGCCAGAATGAAAAAGGCAGTGGACCTTTGATTTTGAGATGGATTCAAGGGTCTTAAAACTTCATAATCTGGATAAACTCAGAGAATGAAAGTTGTTCCAGACACCTTAAATAAGATTTGTACGAAGTAATTTTAAATTTTGGAGAAGATTTGAGGGGTCAAAACCTTCTGGAAATATCAGATATGCAATCTGGATTTCCAGAAGCTGATGAACTAGACTCTAAAAGAAAATTTGAAAAGAGGAGTTTTACTCACCCAAAAAATAAAGTAAAAATATGTCTGGAAATCTCTGGATGTTGGCTAAAAAAAGTGTTTTGTAGTCAACACCAAATTCTAAGTTTATCTGTGTCCAAAAATTAAGACAATGGACTGGGATCTTGGAAAATTGCTACTGGACAGCAACTTCTCAAGAAAGAAAATATGATTTAAAGGGGAGTTTTGCATCCATGCTTGTCCCCATTTCCCTAGGTTTTGGTTAGTGATCACTTTACATTTTAGTGGTGAATCAACTATTCCAAACCATCCTTGGGGTACATTAGGACTAAGCACTTCATTTGCTTGGGAAGGGGATTTTTATCCTTTGAAAATGAGATTTGATGCTTGAAAATGTTTTTTAGGGTTTTGAAAATGTGTTTTCTTTGCAAGAAAGTAAGAGAACTTGAAAATAATGTTGATCTTGGTAGAAGATCATCCATGGAGATGGACTTCCATGGTGATCTTCTTAGATCTAAGGCAAAAGATGAATGAACTACATTTTGTAGTTTGCAAATGCATGCATGGATGAGAGAATTTAGGATAAGAAGAGGGAGGTTATACCTATCTTCCTTGAGTTTGTGTTTGAATGGATTCAAGGCTTGAATGTGTTTAGGGTTTGAATTTGAGAGTGAGTGTGAGTTGGGAAAGATTCAAGAGAAAATGGTGACAACTCAAGTGAATTCTCACTGTTTTCTCTCTATATTTCGCCAGAGGTTCAGTGCAAATTGTGTTGTGGCTCCTTATTTTTATGACTGGAGGGCTCAATTTATAGCCCTCCTGAAATGACAAAGGTATCCGCGCGGACAAGGTTGGTAGCGTGCACTGTTCATTAAATGCAGCTCCAGACTTTGGACAGGAAGAATAATCTTTTGAAAATTCAAATTAAACAACCAGTTTATGTTCCAGCCACTTCTATTTTTGGTTTTCTTCCTTTGTTTTGCTTTTTAAGATTCTTTTTGAGGTTTAACCTTAAATAACAATGCCCACTTTGCCCTTGCTTTGTTAGAAAAGTTAGGATTGTTAGGAAATGTTAGGAATGTTAAAACTTTCGTTAATTTTCTAACGAAAATACTAACAAGCTCAAATTGGAGCACTTACAGCTTCAAATCCAATAAATCCATCATCTTTGCTGGCAGGACATTCATTGCAGACCCTCCATCAACTAATACTCGTGGCAACCGGCGTTCTTCCAACTGGACTGTGATGTAAAGAGGTTCGTTATGACTAGCCCCATATTTTGGAAGGTCCAAGTCAGTGAAGGTAATGATGTTTCCATTGTGGATACTTCCAATCATCTGGACGACCTCATCTGGGGTGACATCTATGGGTACCATGGTCTTGGCCAAACTTTCTTCTAGTTCAGCTTATGAGGGTATGAAGAGGTTAACAGGGACCACAAGGAGATATTGGCCTGAGTACACTTCAATTGAGTCGATCTGGGATCCTCTTTTTCGTAGTCCGCTTTTACCTTCGGCTTATAAGGTCTTTTGTCTGTTTTCGGCTCGGGGATGGCATTTCTTTTGTCACCCTTAGGCTGTTCAACACTCATCTGTCCAGACCGAGTCATCACATAGAAATTAGACTTTTCTGAGTCATCATTCCTGCATGAGGATTCCTTCAGCTCTTTCAAAGTCAGAGGCGGGCTCTTGCTGGCGTACGGCCAACTCTGCTGATTAACCTAATTAACAGCATTACCAGAGGCATAGGCGGCTTCCTAAATCTGATCCCAAGTCACTGGCTGTCTGGCCTTTTCTGAGTTTTGAATTCTTAACTGACTCAGCAACTTGCTGGTTTCAGCCTCATCCTCCTCACTCAGAGCCTTGACAGTCTCACTCAGGCTTTTCAGGGTCAGCATGCAACAGGAATTATCGTTCTCAGGATTTGGAGGTTGGCTAATGGAGTTTTCACCTGGACTTAGCAACTTTTTCAATAGAGAGGGGTCGTTTTCCTCATCACTGTCAAGCATATCCTTTCTTTCTCTAGGGGTCAGCCTTCTAACGGGATCTTTGACATTGGCCAAACACTTTCTGAAGTGGGAGATTCCATCATCAAGAAGGATTTCTGCAGGGTCAAACCTCATGGCAGGTTCCTGTTCTTTACTGTCGGGAGGATTTTTTGGGCTTTTCGGCTTCTGGGCTAACCATTCTTCCACAGTTCCTTCCGGCATTTCGACTGTGTCTTCTTCAGTGTCACTGCAGTAACTCTCGTGAGAACTTTCATCTTGACTCTGATGACCAATGAGGGCAAAAACAGGTCGGGATACTTGGCGCCATATAAGGGGTATTCTGGACTCTTCCTCCGACTTAGGGATCACCAAGAAAACATCACTGTCGTCATAAGATAGGAAGGGGACCGGGGTCGCTTCAAACTTTAAGACTCTTTCTAGAGCCTCCATACACTCTTCTTCGGACAAGGTCTCAGGTGTGACTCTTAGCACTGCAATGGAGTCTACTCTTCCTACTGGGGGTTTAGCCTCAATGACGCTTACATGTTCTAGATCGGCGGGTGGAGCCCACTTCCCTCTTTCAGCTAAAGCTTCGATCAAGTTCCTCCATTCACCGACCAAGTCTTTGTAAGGAGTGTTGAATTCTAGGATGTGGAATTCATAACCTGTTTCATCTGAGCTTGCATCCATTTTCTCTTTCGAGCCCTTGCAAAAGCTACAGACACACTTTGAAGTGACACCATCTCCCATTCCAGGTCTGTGGTTTTCTACTTCATCTTGCCCTTCGGGTTTCACTCCCGTCGACTCCAGGTTCATTCCTTATACTGAACTGTCATCATCACTGTAAATCCATCCATTCCTATTCTCATTTTCGACTGACTCTTCACTGTCGTTGTCTGGGAGATAGGCAAATTCATAGGCGTTAACGAAGTTGGAAAGGTCAGGCTGGTACAGGAATTCCAGGGTAAGGAAATTTGGATCAGGCTGAGAGGAGGGAATGAGTCTCATGGGGTAATGCAGAGGCTGCGTAACTGGGATAGCTGTGGCGTTTGCTCTCTGTTGGTAGGGAACAAAGTTGGGTCTTATCTGAGGAGGTGAGGGTGTCGGGACCCTGATGGCTTGGGACACTGGAAAGGACTGAAAAGGGATAGTCCTTGGTAAGGGATCATATGTGGATAGAGGAGGGCATTGGTTATAGGCTGGGGGAGCTGAGATGGCTGCTTCTGGAGTCTCATCTTCTACCATAACTAGGGAACCATTGGACTCAACCACTATCTGAACCCCATGACGACGGAGCGCATCAATGTGCATGGCTTGTTGTTCCTCATGGACCTTACGACTGTTTTCCAAGGCTAAGGCTAGCTCTTCTTCCCTAGTCATCTGGTTACCCAAACCACTATTGTTCTCTGTCAAATCGGCCATCCTGACTCTCTGGACTGACAAAGCTGAGGATTCTGGCGAACTGTCTGAGAATTCTGCGCTAACAAGCCGCTGACCCGGTATTCTCACCCACTTCTTTCTCGCTGCGGGAAAGGGATAGGAGAGGTTTAGACTCGGGGTAGGTGTTTAGGCTGAAGGCTCAAGCAATATGCAAATTAAGAATCTTCCAGTTTACTTAAAACGGTGTCTTTTATTTATTTCTATTTGGTTGGAAAAGGGGTTCTGCCCTTCTTTTTCGCAACTACTCTAGATCCTGGATCAGTGGGTTCCGTCACTACGACTATAAGCCCCTCGTATTCCACCTGTATTTCGACATCCCAGGGTGGACAGCCCGGGGCGAGGGTCCTATAGGGCACGCGGATCCCACCGACCGAGAGAGAAGAACACTCCTAACGGGTCTAGCGGGTCATAAGAACTTTTAACGCACGAGCGATGCGGATTATAGTCAAGGCAATGCCGGGAAAGTCTCGTCTTTCAGCCTTAACGGAATTTCGGCAGAGTTTCGCTTGCGCGATTGACGTTTTGACTTTTCGGCAATGTCCGAGAAGATAATAAGCATGGGTCGGGCGGTAAAAGCCGGATGACACAGTGTCACATTGAACTTCGTTGCATACGCTGTGCGTGAGTCAAAGTCGAAGTCAATGCCGGGCCAAGATCTTGCCAATTTTTCCTTGTCGGAATTTCGGCAGAGCTCCGCTTGCGCGAAAGATCTTTGGATTTTTGGCACGGACTTGGTCTCGACTCTTACGCATCCCGTGCGGGTCAAGGTCAAAGTCAATGCCGGAGTCAAGATTCTACCAATTTTCCTTGTCGGAATTTCGGCAGAGCTCCGCTTGCGCGAAAGATCTTGACTTCCGTTATGGACTAAGGTTTGACCTTTACGGGGATATGCAACTGGGCTATATGACACGGACTAGACCAAAAACCAACCAAAAGTCACGGTTTTTTGAAACGTGTGACACGGACTGTGCATTGGTCGACACTGGCTGCCATGGGGAGTTTGGGGTGATTCCGTGCGCGCCCGGGAGCATCGTAAAGGCATCCGTGGCATCGCAACTGAACAACCACCCCGGGTTTGAAGGACGTGCGTGCAAATTGTACAGGATATATAAGGTGCGCGTAGTGTGCGGTCTCCTAAAAAATGTTCCTTTTTGAGTTAAAACAGAGATTTTCAGAAATGTGTTTTAAAAGGAATGATTTTTCGGGACGGAGGAAAAATGCAACAGTTAAGGCACGTAAATTTTACGGAGCACAGTCGGCTTTGGGCCGAATAGCCCGAAGCCGCCTAAGGCTGCAGATTAACCTCAAATTTGTCTGGTGGAATTGCCAATGAGGCCGCCCTGGAATCCGAAGCGGATTAAGCCGTGCCGCATTGCTCAATTTTTCAGGTTCCAATCCTTTTCAGTTTCAGGTTGCTCCCCAAACATTTTAGGCACCTTTCAGCCCCAGAAGGCTTCCTGTTCAGTGTATAGAGCATGCACAATTCCCAAGAACCAAGATGCAATGCAAGGCGAAGAAAGAAAAAGCAAGCACGACAAATGGAATCCGCGACGGGAGGCTAACCCGCTTAAAGGAAAAAAGCTTTCTTTTTATATTTTTTTTCGAAAAGAGATACCGATACGTGGATTTGTTAAATCATAACTTATCCCCGGCTCGTTTTAGGAGGCGTTAAAGGGAAACTTAAGGGTTTCCACCTATATACCGGATATCATTTTTTATTTTTAAAAATGAAAGTTTTCTCCTTTGGTAAATTCCCCAGCAGAGTTGCCAAACTGTGAATGTGGGGGCCCAAATATTTTTTTGTGTTTTATTTGGATTCACTTGAGTTTGAAAACATCCGGTTTAATTTGAAAAACGGAGTCGCCACGCCATTTTGATTTCCTCAAAACTTTGAAAAAAAGGAATTAGGGTCCGGAGGTTTTGTTACCCCTTGGAAAGAACGTTTGGCGTTCACCCAAGGTGCCTTGCCGAAGCAAGTCTCCCAAGATTCCATTTTTCGTGCTTGCTTGCGTGCTTTCTTGTGTACGTGTGTTGAAAAGAGGGGAAGAATGTTCCAAGTTGTCTTCCGGACGTATAAACCATTTAGTTGGTTATCGCTCGGGATTCCTTGAATTTTTATGTGTTCGGGACTTTGATCCCGTCCTCATCTTGGACTTGTGATCATCACTATTTGACCTTGGGTCATGTGTGATCGAGAGAAGGACTCTCTCTTATGGTCCAAGAATGAGGTTCTTTAGAAAGGAATATCCTTAGCCCATCAATCCTACACCTTGAGACGATTGAGCTTATGTAGGGACTATTATGCTCGTCTCAAGTGATAATCGGAGATATAGGGTTCAAGGCTTATTCATTTCTAAAGGGATTATGGCACCTTTAATGGAAGAAACGACGTAAAGATGGGATCTTTACATCGGTCCGTTCCAAGGATGCATCAAATACCAAAGGGGACCAGGGGAAGGGTATAAAGATTGGATCTTTATGCTCTTCCTATGCTTTTCGTGCCTTAGGAAGGTCACTAAGCAATCCTAGGAAAGAGAGATCCAACCATGAGGGACATGAAGGATGCATTCTAAAATAAAAATGACATTTTTAATGAAAAAGATGACATTTTAGGTGCAAAGGATGCTATTTGGATGTAAAGAAATGATTTTTAATGCAAATGATGCAACTTTATATGAAAAGATGTTATTTTGAGAGCAAAGGATGCTTCTTTTCACATCTCCATGTGAGAGATCCACCCTAGAACAAGCCTTTTTTGAGGTCTTATTTGTTCATCCTTGGGTGGGATCCTCCATGGATCCTATGTGATAAGGGGATAGGGGTAAGATGATTTATATGTTTAAAGAAAGGATCTTTAATGACAATAGCAAATACCAAACAAGTATATAAGGATATGGAGAGCAATGTGCAATATATCACATAAATACAAGGTATGTTTCAAGAAAAAGGGGAGGAGAGGTTACCAATGATGGTGTCCCTCTTTCTCCTTGAAGTTTGCCTAGGGAAGGACCAACTTTGGAAGGCTTTGAAGAGGAGGGAGGTGGTTTTTTTGACACTCTCAGCTCACTGGAATCTTGTGGTGGTATTTTGGCAGAGTGATGTTACTGAAAATACCTCCCTAAAATGAGTAGAGGAGGTCTCTATTTATAGGCACTCTGGCAACAGCTAATGAAGCCGTGCGGCTTGAGTTCTTGCCTAATGCAGCCGTGCGGCATTATCCCTTATGACTCAGCACCTTTCTAGAATCATGCAAGGTGGCCTTCTAGAAGGGTATTTACACCGAAGGAATACATGGAATTTTAATTCCTAGTAAGTCCTTCGCCCCTCGGAAGGTTCGGAAAAGTTCCCAAATTGCCCCTGAACTTTAAGAAAGTCCAGGGAATTGCCGGGAAACTTAACCGGAAGGCATGAGCCAGATTTGGGTACTTACAGGGGGCCAACCCTGACTTGAGAATTGTCAATCTGCCCGACATTGACGAACTGATGGAAGAGGAAGGCCTCGACGTAAATGGCAATGAGGTTAGAAGACTTAGAGAGATAATCATCGAATCTCTAGAGTTTCGAGACGGTCCCGAAATGGAACCCGTAGATGAACTAGAAGAAATAATCATCAATCCTGACTATCCAGAACAAAAAATCAAACTCGGGGGCCAGCTCTCCCAGGAGGAAAGGGAAGAAATCGTCACCCTCCTAAAAAATAATCTTGATGTTTTTGCCTGGAAAGTCGAGGACATGCGAGGAATGAAAGAAGAAGTAGCCCTCCACCGCTTGGAAGTTGATCCATCTGCTAAAACCATCAAGCAGACCAGGAGGATCTTTGCCAATGACAAGGAGGAAGCTATCAAGGAGGAGGTGAAAAACTTACTAAGCGCCTGAATCATCAAAAAAGTGAAATACCCCATTTGGTTGGCCAACGTGGTAACGGTGAAAAAGCAAAATGGGAAGTGGCGAATGTGCGTTGATTTCAACGATCTCAACAAGGCCTGCCCGAAGGACAGTTATCCTCTCCCCAGAATTAACAAGTTGGTAGACTCCATAGCCGGACATCGAACTCTCAGCTTCCTAGATGCCTATTCTGGCTATCACCAGATAAGAATGGCGGAGGAAGACATTGAGAAGACAGCCTTCTATACATCTGGAGGCAACTATTGTTACATCATGATGCCCTTTGGGCTGAAAAATGCGGGCTCAACGTACCAACGTATGGTCAATGAAGTCTTTGGGGAGCAAATAGGACGTAACATAGAGGCCTACATTGACGACATGGTCATAAAGACCAAGGAGGTCAGTCACGCCCATGACTTGGAAGAAACCATTAACAATCTTCGAGCAAACAACATGAAGTTGAACCCAAGTAAATGTGTGTTCAGGGTGACTGCCGGAAAATTCTTGAGTTTCATGGTATCACAAAGGGGAATTGAGGCGAACCCTGAAAAAATCAAAGCCTTAATTGACATGAAGGAACCTACCAACATCAATGAGGTTCAAAGATTGAATGGAAGAATAGCGGCTCTTGGAAGATTCATCGCCAAGTCCGCCGAAAAATCACTGCCTTTCTTCAAGGTATTGAAGGGGGCTAAGAGCTTCTCTTGGACTCCTGAATGTACAGAAGCATTCGTCCAGTTGAAGGAGTACTTGGGATTGATCCCCTCCCTTGTAAGCAGTTCGATCACTGGCGAGATGCTTTATGTCTTCCTAGCCACCACAGATCACGCAGACGCAGCAGTACTTGTCCGAAATGATGATGGTACTCAGAAACCAGTCTACTATGTCTCCAAGGCATTCTCAAACGTGGAGAGTAGATACTTTAATGCGGAAAAGATAGCGTACGCGCTAGTTATTTCCTCAAGAAAACTACGTGCCTACTTTCTGCACATCCCATCACCGTGTATACGAATGAGCCCCTAAAGAAAATCTTACACAAGTTGGATAGTTCTGGGCGTCTTTTCAATTGGTCTATCGCTCTTACAGAGTTTGATATCACTTACCAACCAAGAAAGATCCTCCTGGTATAGCCTCTGGTTGACTTATGGTCGAAACTTCCTTCATGGGTGAACACGTCCCCACCTCCCGTAAGCATAATGCACCAAAGGAAGAAGGGTCAACCATCGAGCTCCCATCCAACTGTTGGGTCCTATACACTGATGGGTTAGCCACAAAGAATAGAAGCGGAGTTGGAGTCGTGCTAGCAAGTCCTGAGGGAGAGCACACCATCCAGGATATCATCAGATTCAAGTTTCCTGCCTCCAACAACCAGGCTAAATACGAAGCTTTGATATTTGGAATTGAGTTGGCTTCCTTCTATGGAGAAACTAAAGTTGCGGCTTCTGTGACTCCCAACTTGTTGTCAAACAAGTGAAGGGAGAGTATAACACCCATAATCCTATACTTTCCAAGTATAGAGACCTGGTCCTAGATATGACAAAGAAGCTGAAATTTTTCGAGATCAATCAGATAGGCAGGGAAGATAACCAAATTGCGGATGTTCTTTCTAAACTAGCAACTATGGATGTGTCTGAGTCCAAATCCAATCCATACGTAGTTTTTGCTGAAGAGCCCGCATATGAAAGGCTACAAGTAATTCTCCTAGATGGAGAGGAGAGGTGCTGGATAGATGACTACATGGACTACATCGAGAAAGGCCAACTCTCGAAAGATGAAACACAAGCTAAGCTTATCAAGAAGATATCACCAAGGTTCGTTGTGATCATCGGAGTCCTCTACAGATGATCCTTCACTAAGCCCCTGCTGAGGTGTGTCTATCCCAAGGAAATTGAGAATCTATTGGCCGAGGTCCATGAAGGCATTTGCGGCGGACACCCGGGGGCCAGAACCCTAGCCGATAAAATCATCCTGCTAGGTTACTATTGGCCAAACCTGAGGGAGGATGCGCAAGCCTATGTTAGAAAATGTGACAAGTGCCATAGGTACTCTGACATTCCTAGACTCACAGCAGTTGAGCAAACTCTTGTAATACCTACATGACCATTTGATATGTGGGGGATTGATATCATCGGACCCTTCCCGCCCACCCGAGGTAATTGCAAGTATGTAATAGTAGCAGTCGACTACTTTTCAAAGTGGATTGAAGCAAAAGCATTGGCCAAGATAACTGAGGAAAACGCAATCAACTTCGTCCATGACCACATCTGGTGTCGCTTTGGGGTTCCACACACTATCATTTCAGATCATGGTCTCCAATTCTCTACGGCATTCATAGCGGAATTGAGTAGAGTCGGAGTACGTCACAGCAAGTCATATGTAAGCAGACCCCAAGGCAACGGACAAGCGAAAGCAGCCAACAAGTTGGTACTAATAGCCCTTACTAAGAACCTGGAAGGAAGTGATGGTAGATGGTTGGACGAACTTCCCTTAGCCTTATGGGCTGTTAACACAACCATCCGGGGGCCAACTGGGGCAACCCCATTTGCATTAACCTTCGGTTCTGAGGCTATGGCACAGGCTGAAATGGCTATCCCTACTGTAAGAAACTCCAACTACGATGAGCAAGTCAATAGGGTCAACAAGTTCTTAGACCTAGACCTAGTGGATGAAAAAAGACTAGTTGCTCAGCTGAGAATGGTGAATTACAAGAAAAGGATCAAGGCGTACCATGACAAAAGGATCAACAAAAGAGTATTCCAAGTGGGCGATCAGGTACTTAGAAAAATTGAAGCTACTGCAGGAAGGCCGAACAAAACAAGCTCTCCCCAAATTGGGAAGGTCCCTACATCATAACCCAAGTCATTTGAGAAGGGACCTACAGATTAAAGACTAAGAAAGGGAAAGAGATCAAGCATCTGTGGCCTTCTAATAACCTGCGAAAGTACTATGATTAGTTCTAGTTTATTTTTATGTAATAGATTAGTATTTGTTAGTCTTTTACTTTTTCAGTAAGGTAGGATTGATATAATCAGTTCAGTTTATGGAATTTACTTCTTCAAGATGCAAAGCAACTACCTACTACCCAGACAACACTGGAAGACGAGGATCCTATCCTCAGCCTTCAAAGGACAAGCCAAACGTCTAGCCGACCTCGGCCTAAACGACTAACTGGAAAAACATCTAAAACCTATGTTCGAGTCACCTTCCTCGGCATAAGGAGATGAAAAAGAAGGGAAGCCTAACGTCTAGCTGAGGAATCACCTCGGCCTTAAACGACTAACTGGCAGTGTACATCTAAAACCTATGTACGAGTCACCTTCCTCGGCATAAGGAGATGAAAAAGAAGGAAGCCTCACGTCTGGCCAAAGAATCTCCTCGACTTAATGACTACTGGCGATCCACATCTAAAACCTATGTACGAGTCATCTTCCTCGGCATAAGGAGATGGAAAAGAAGAAAACATTTAACAGTCAAGACCGAGGAACCCCTCCTCGGCCTAATGACTTGAGGCAAAATTGCCAAGTATCTAATACCGAGCTATCCTTCTCGTTTTAGATAAAAGAGTGAAGTACGAGGAACCTATCCTCGGATTTCCCAAAAGTAGACTTGTACTTGTACAAAAACCACAAACAGGCATTCAAACAAACAGTTCATACATCAAAGCATAAAGTCAAAGACGATGTGAATCGGAAGAAAGTAATTATCATTAATATTCAAAGGAGGGGTACATAGAGACCTATTCTATTACATCAAAAAGGAAAAAATCCTAAGTACGATTGCCGGTGAAAGGTTCTTCAAAAAAAAGCCTGCGTCGCGGCATCAGCATTCAGCTTGGCATCAAGGGTTGAAAGGGTGACTTGCTGAGTTTGAGCATTGACTTGAGCCTCCTCGTTAATTTGGCTCCTCAGCAGTAGTCCCCTCAACATCCACTTCCATCTCGTCCTCGATCCTTTCGACTAAAGCGTTAAGATAATCAGGATCAACGGACGAAGGAACCCATGCTTCTCGGCCTGCTGTCTAAATAATATTCAGAATAGGGAACAAGGTAATGAAGAGAACAAGCTGCTTCATCGTACCCATCCTGACAGATCAGCCGAGCAATTGAGGAGAGGTCCAGGCCATGGGAGGTGTCCACCATGAGGCGCCAGGCTAGATGTAAGTAGCCATCCATGAACATGGTGGCTGTCTTGTCATTTATGGCTTCAGGAAAGGCCGAGCTGTCTTTAAAGCGATCTACGGCCTCCTCCTCCTTCGAGGGAATACTAGCCTCCTGCTCTAGCCGAGCAGCCTCAGCCCCCTCGGCTTTCTTTTATGTTTCAGCCTGGAGCTTTTCCAACTCGGCTATCTTAGCATCTCTAAGCCGGAGGGCTTCCTCGGCTTGCATCTTGGCCTCCTCCACCATCTTCTTCTCCTCCTCGACCTTTGCCGCTTTCTCGGTCTCCAGCTCCTCTTCCCTGGCCTTTAGCGAGGTAGCAGCAGCAGTGACGTCGGCCTCCCTCTGGACGAGCCTTGCCTTCAGCTTGGATATTTGCTCATCCACAGCCTTATTGTGGATGTTCTCGTAGGCGAACATGGTGGCAAGATGCAATATAAAAACAATATTAGCAACATCAACAAAAATACCAAGTGGAAAATACGAGGTGAAAGGACGAGATAATTACCTCGGATATCAAGAGGCCTTTCCTATTGGCCATATTTTCTTTGTTGTTCTTGGCCTTACACAGACTCTCCAGCAACTCCTCGTCCATCGCACGTTGAACGACTGCTCGGCCCAGCCTAACATGGGGGCCCTCCCTGGCTAAAACGTTGAGGCCTCTAATGGGTATTGGCTGGGAGGTGAGCTGCCAAGCTAGCTGCTCAGCCTCTGGATATGTCTTGATGGTATGAGGAGTGAGTGCTGGAGGAGACAAGGAATCAGCAGCCCTCTTGGAAGGACGTTCCCCCTCAGCAGCACCAGATGGCCTTTTTTGGCCAGACGTCCAATAGACGAGATTCGTCTCAGCAGCAGGAGGATCAACTTGCCTCTCCTCGGTCTCAGTCTCAACCAACGGAAGTTGGGGGCTATCGGTCGGTTGTTTGTCTTGGCTTCCTGAAGCCTCCTTGTTACGACCTCCCCGGCCGGCTTGACGGGGACGGCAGCAGCTTCCTTAGTGGAAAGGATGACTAGAAGACGAGTAGCGTCATCCTTCCTCTGATTAATGGCAGAGGTCTTAGCTGCCCGTCTCTTGGCCTTGATCGATTCCCGTGGATCAACATTCTGGGAGGCCATCTCAGCTTCTTGCTCGGCTGTTAGATCTGTATATATGAGGAGGAGACAATTATATTACGATATGGGTAAACAACAGCTTATTTTACAAGTATGAAGATACGAGGAAAGAGGAATTATAGCCTACGACGTCCTCCTATCTAAGACATTGATCCTTGAGATCAAGCTGGCAACGAGCACAATCAGAATGGTAGACCAAACCGGGATGGACCCTCCAGTCATTAAATCTTCTTCCCCTATTGACGGGGACGAGAGGCTCCAGGCCGTCCTTAGGCCCTGGCATAATCCCGGCCTTGATGTAATACCGAACATCTATCTCCAACAACGACCAATCCAATAAGCTTACCTCCGCAAACTCTGTTAACCGGGCTATCAATGCATTAGACCATTCAGCCCTCAATACTTCTTTGGGAGCAGCAGGCTGACGAGAGGGAGAAGGGAATTCCCAGGCTTGTCGGCTCTCCACTCTTATGACCTGATTGTCCCAGCCAGACACCTTGCTTGACATGGGGAGGATAATTTTGGGTTTCTTGGAGTCGCTCCTTATCACTATGAGTTTAGTCTCCTTGATGTAGCTTACTGAGAAAAAGTGGTGGAAGGCAGACTGGGTAGGCTCAAATCCTAAACTAAGACATAAGACGATGAAGCCTACGAGGACCCTAACACCGTTGGATCCTTGCATAGCCGGGACGGCTTGCATGTCTCCTAAGAATTCGTTTATAAAGGGGTCCAAGGGTAGACGAAGTCACTGCTGGAATTGTTTGAAGTAGAACTGGACATGGTCAAGGCTATAATAGAATAGGTGCCTCTCTCTCTCATCTTCGAAGGTTGGATGACCGAGATAACTTAGTTTGTACTCCTCCCTCAGCACCCCGTATTTGGAGTATAACACCTCAAGCATTAGTTCCCTGGCCTTAACTGGTCTGGGCCTAGGAGTATAAGCCCTACCTCGAACAGATCTACCTCGGCCGGCTCCTCGGCCAGATCCTCCTCGGCCCTCAGTCTGCTCTCCCTCAACAAAAGCGTCCATAATATTGCTCGACGTGGAGGCTTCACTTCCTCTTCCCGTCATATCTGCATAAAACCAAGGAAAACAAATCAACAAAATCTTCCAAGGCATCAAGACGGGGAAGATGAAGATTGCCCCTCCTCGTCATTTATAATAAGGCCGAGGAGGGAGCCTTACCCATCAAGGAAGGACGGATAAGATGGTCCGAAGTCAGGTTGAAGAGGATGATGTGCTCCATCATCTCGCCCCATCCTTGGAACAATACAATATTTTGAGACATTGCATCAACCCGGTCAATTCTCATCTTGCTCGGATAGCGAAGGTCTTCCCTCAGACATCCATACCTCGTCAAAATTTCCCCTATTTCCATCAGGGTCACTAACAACCATGGCCCCCTCTCCCTTTGGTAAACCCTAAGGTTTCCCTTGTGGTAGCCATAGATGATACGAGGGTCATGTTTCCAAGAACGGGTCATTGCTAAAATGGAACGAATGAGCAAGAATGTTCAAGAAATTTTTCAAATACAGAAACTCAAGAAGAAGCTTCAAAAGGACAACAATGGCGGTTTCTCAAAATCAAATTCAACAAAACCCCAAAAACACAAAGTAAAATGCAGAAATCAGTGAGGAAAAGCGATTATACCTGTTTTCGATGAAGATGGATGAAAATGAACGGGCGATTCAAGTGTTTCTGACAATTCTGGGCAACTCGAAATCAAGAACACGGAAGGGTTTTTGAATCTTGATGTTTTGCTCTCAATGGACAAGGGTGATAAAAAGTGAAATTGAAATAGGGGTTTTGTTTTTATACCCACACAAGTGGGTCAGATCTAAGGCAAAACGGGTATGACACCGTCCTTGCCCCCAACATTTAATGCGTTAGTGGGTTCCCAAGACGTGTCAGACCTAGTGGACCAAGCCCATCATTGCACTAGTAACCGGCGGATAATGGAACGACACGGATATTGAAGCGATATTGCTAGGTGACGCATGTTCGTATTCTTGTAACCCGAGGACGAGATCACTTTCTCCTCGTCATAGCCGAGTTAAGAAGTCGGAGGCCACTGAATAGTATAACCGAGATACGAACGTGGGCTTGTCCGGGCAAGGCCCAAGTGGATTATGCCATAAACATAATCCATCAAGTCTCAGCTACGAGGGAAGACTTGGGTTTCCTCGTATTTAATCACCTCGGCATTCCTTAGGACGACCAAGGCCTAATTAAACAGGAGAAATGAGCAAGGCCCAACTTAAGTGCCGAGGAAACCTCCCTCCAAGGCCGAGATGATCTCCCTTGACGACGAGGAGGCCTCCTCGACTATCCAATCATCATGACTAGCTCTCCGACTATCTCTTATTCCTTTCCCGACTCATCGTAAGCCGGCCAGGTTACGTATGACGAGGAAGGAGCCATCTCGGCTATCGTGTAGCAGTTTGAACAGTCCTATTCAAATAAGGATATTCATCAGTTATAATCTCATTAGGATTGTAACCACCTCCTATACAAATTCAGGTCCAACAAGGACTCCTCAGCAGATATAATCCTCTTAGGATTAATTTCTTATCTCTTAGCAATCCAATTCAACATGGATTCTACATTACTAAGCCTATAAATACAAGTCGTAATTCACATATTTTGGTACGTTATCTTTATGACCCTAAACTCTGTCAAATTGATTTCTCTCTCTATAAACAAATACTTACTCTCACGCCAGAGGGCCTTCGCCGGAGAAGCCCCGACTTAGTTTACGTGTTTGTTCGTCTATTTCAGGCTATTCAATCGTCGGAGTACAACCGACAGCTGGATTTTGGCTGATTGGATCTTTTTGGTAGCATCACTATGCTTTATTTTCTTTGAATTATTTCAAGTAGTAATTTCTTTTCATGTCTTCATTACTTCAGATTATTCCCTCCGTCCAGTCCGAAAAGCCACAAAATGGACCTCGCACGCAAATTAAGGAAAGTGATGTAGGAAAGAGAAAAAGTTTAAATGTTGTGAGTATGAAAAATTAAATAGGAGAGAGAATGAGTGGGAAGAATAGTTAGGAGAGAGAATGTTGTGAGTGTAAAAGTAAAGTAGGAGAGAGAATGAGTGGGTGGAATAGTAATAAAAACCTCCCTTTTTGGGAAAGTTCCTTTTTAAATGGGACGCCCAAAATGAAAATTTGTGACTTTTCGGACGGAACGGAGGGAGTATTTCTTAGAATCTCTAAACATACGCAGTTAGTTGTTTGTTTAAAATAATTTCTTGCTAGATTTAATAATGGATTCATAATTCATATGTTTTGATATTGTAGCATAAGAAATATTTGATTTGTTGCGTCACAAATCATTGTGTTATTTGAAAAGAAATTTTCTGGATTAAATTGAAACATACTATAGGTTAAATTTTCTTGTCTAGTTGATCTTTATAATTTTTTATGCTCTTACTTAATTGAAAGTGAAGATCGTATCCTAGGTCGTTAAGTAGGGTTAATTATATTTCGTGTTTCTGATTAACTAATCATATGAAAAAATAGATAATAATCGCAACAAGTATTTGAAGCAGATTTATTAATTACTTGTGTTCCAATGATCAATCATAGTTTCAATGGTAGAGGTTTCCCGAAACCAAGAACTCCTCTAATCTGATAAATTTTCTCAAAATTAAATCTGTCTTCGCAACTAGTTATTTTTACCTTGCTTTGTTATTTTAATCATCCACCCCCCCCCCCTCTTGTGTTTGATTTGATTTTGTGCATTAGATCTCTTCATGCGATCGATCCATTCTTCCTATACTATATTATCGTAGATAGATTAATAATTTGGGTGCTTATGAGGTAAGATCAGTTATTTTTTGAAATAATTAGGAACTTATATTTATTTGTGTTCTAAATATTAACAAGTGGCAAATTTTTTTTAAAAAAAAATCACTCTTTTAATACATATTTTGTTACATTTATTGTTTTTGTGCATTATACCACATATTATCAATAATTTCACGCTTGATTATGTAGTTTTATGCAAGTATCATACTTGATGTTTAATCATGGAAAGAAAATTGAAACAGTAATTTTTTATATTTTTGGTTTGGTGTTGATTAGACTATTGTATGCCGTGCTACAATGATTGTACGTTGCTCTAGGAATCTAAACAATCTTTGTCAATATAATAATTTTGCTTTCAGTTTTATTATATCAGATATTTTATAACAAAAGATGGTAGTAGAAGGTAGATGTTGCACAAATAAAGACAATAGACAAAAAGAATGACAAGGAATTTCCTTCATGTAAGATTTTGTGTCCTCTCTCTCTCTCTCTCTCTCTCTCTCTCTCTCTCTCTCTCTCTTAAATGGATTTTCAAACTTTTGTGGTTGGATTTACCTTTAATATTGACTAACTATTTGATACCGAGACCCTCCCCCTCCCCATAAATATAGGACACTTAGTGATCATACTTTTACACCATTTCCGTTGGAATATGTACCTTTACAAGATCAGCACATCTGAAATAAAGTTTGAAAATAAAGGGTTTTCTTGAAATGCTTTCTTTAGATCACTATGAAACAAAAAAGTAGTGTTTGAAACAAATTTACTTAATGCATTAACAAAAAAGAAAATTAATTAAAACCAATACTAAACGTACTCACAAAGTTTACTAGGTAACCTAAAATGTCTGGAATTTGCGTTTTTATAAACTACCAAAGCAAGAAAAAAAAAATAGAATGCTACACTCATTCCAATTAAAATTTGTTTTTTTTTGAGGAAATAAAACCACGTATAGTACATGTGAGTTCGCTGTTGTGCAAGATGTGGTGACATCTCTTTTTTTAGTTGTGCGATCGAGATCATTTGGCTTCACGTAGCCCCATATAATACACATTTAATCTTCATTGCACAACTCGGGAAAAGAAAAATATGACCGCATCCCGCACGCTCGCTGCAAAACAAAATCAAACGTGCGGCTACAAAATTCCTTGTCCACATTTCAAATATCATCTCCATTTGTTTCAAAAATAGTTTTTGAAAAAAAAAAAATCGTGCAAGCCAACTGAATTATAAGAATAGGGTTCTAGCTAGCAACATTACATAAGTATATAAACTTTCTCGCCGAAAAACGTTCCCAGGAATCTACTAAATAATCATGTGCTCTATAGTATAGTTATCCCTCTTAAGACACCTTATCTAGTGCACCTTTTCTCTTTTTACCTTCATTGTTTTTACTGAAGTAGAAAAACATGACTCACTTTAATAAAGAGGCTCAGAAAAGTTTTCATGAATAACATTAGCTTGGATTGGCAAGAGTTTCAAATACGTTGGTGTAAATCAGGTCCGTCTCAATAACTGTAGATTATCTATGTTTCTTGTAACTGTTTGGCAGTGATTATATCCATGACAACGGATAATACTCAATGATGGTTAATTGCATTTAAGCATACTAATACCTTTGTCCTAAGTGAATGATAAACAAAAAAAAAAAATCAAGTTAGAGAGCAAATTTAAACATTTTTTGTTAATTTATTTTGGAAATGAGGGACTAGTAATTAAAGATTTATCTTTGGGTCTTGTCTTGGAATGAATTAATATAGAAATTTACTCAGTTAATTATATATGCATGCTAACTTGCCCACAAATTGTCATCCTTTTAAGCCTTCTTCGTTAATTATCAATTTATAAGTATGCATATGTGCATGCTCCTCGATACCCATTTTGCCATAAAAATTATAATCCATATACAATAAAATAAAAATCCTTGTTTGTAATGATTTTATATATTGGATATGGGGAATAATTTAAATATACATTTTATTTTTTTTATTTTTTTTGGTAATATGTGAGTTTGGTAGTGATTTAAATAATCAATTGGTTGAAAAAAGTGTTGTCACTGAATGAATCTAATTAAAAATGATGGAGCCAAAATGACTATTTTACCCTCAATTTCTTGAGTACAAAGTTCATATCCAACATTAGTTAATCTATATATTATGAGTAAAGAAGTCATTTTGTGTAAATAAAGTTAAGAAAAGAGAAAAAATAAAATGAAACTAAACCTCGAAAAGAACAGCATACTTGTCCAAACCTCGTTTACGTGTGAAATTAACGTTTTATTTTAGATTAATGTAGCATTTTTTTAATTATATTGTAGTGAAATGAATTAAGATAGCAGCATTGAAAAAATAGGTAATATCATTGTATACATTTATTGTTGTTGTATCTTGTTTGTTTAAATATGTATTAATTTTGTATGGTGGCAATGATATTCTCTTTCTCTAGCTCTTCCCCCTTCTATTGTTAATATTGGTTGAATACAGATGATTAAAGTCAAAACAAAATAAAAATGAATATTATTTCCGTCTCAAAATAAGGTTCTTACTTTTATTTTTTGGTAGAGTAAGGTTTTTAGTTTATTTATTACTTAAAATGAACATGAGGACCACTTGTCATTCTAACAATAAAACTTTCTACCCACTTTTTCTCTTTTATTTTAATTTACATACTCACAACATTTACTTTTTTTTTTTTTTAAATTCTCATGTAAAATCAAACTAGGAACATTTTTTTTTTTTTTAAACGAAAAAAAAAAAAAAAAAAAAAAAAAAAAATGTTCCTAGTTTGATTTTACATGAGAATTTAAAAAAAAAAAAAAAAAAAAAAAAAAATTATCAAACTAGGAACATTATTATAAGACGGAGGAGTATATATTACATACCGTGGACTCTATAGAATTAGATGAAATAATTGTGACAGAAGAGAAATAGAAGTCAGCTACCCTTGCTTTTCCCAAACATGGCACATTTATTGTGTTTCTTGGCAATATAAATGTAGACACTCATGACTCATGAGACACTAAAGAGTCAAGAATAGAAGATCAAATGATATTTTCAACATAATAATTTTATGTAATTTTGATTGATATGAATATTACACACCATAGATTTCGAAGAACTAGGGCAAATAAATTAACGCAAACTAAATCAAACTCTTAATGACATAATTATGTGGGCTTAAAGGCCAAGGGTACCACAGCCCTATTCCTTGCAGCTTGAGTACACTTGCATCTGCATGCATTTGTAGGCCTCTCCATATTTTGTGGGGCAATATTGAACAGGAAAGTAATGCTTAAAAGGAGTGGATATTATATATATATATATATATATATATATATATATCTATGAGTACCCGAGCCGAAGTTCCAAGTCAAGATCATCCACCTTTGATTCACTTAGAAGACCAATTTCCAAGTTCAATTTTACAATCTCCCCTTTCTTGACACCCTTAAATTCTTTGTCACGAGTAAATCCATCAAAAAGGGTTTTCTGAGCTTTCATTTTGGCTGAATTTGCACCTCTAGGACACATATGATGGGTCGGGGCACAAACATGATCTGTGGAGCCCCATTCCAAGATTTCAGTACGAGAAACAAGCGAGGAAGGTGAAGACAGAGATGAGAGAGAAGGGGACAATAAAGGAGGTAATTTAGAATTAAATGGAGGATTGTTGAAGATTCTTTGAGGGGAAGAAGGTTGTGATGAAGATGAGAAATTAGGGTTAGGGTTAGGGTTAGGGTTTGGATCAAGATTAAGGTTAAGCAAATTACCAGGTGGATAGACTTGAGCATCTCTTGGAGGAGGGGATTGTCTTAGCCTAGCACGATCTCTCCTGTGAACATTCATGTGACCGCCGAGAGCTTGAGCAGATCGGAATTCTCTTTTGCAGAAGGTACAAGTGTAAGATCTTGGAGGCCACGAAAACCCACCGAGGAAATTATCATTATGATCCTGATTATAATGATCCCATGACTCCTTAAGATTCATGGGTCTTTTAGTATAAATGCTATGGTGTTTTAAGTCATTGCTCAAATTGTTTGATCTTTCCATGGCTTGATCCTTTGAATTGATCAGTGACACGCAGAAAGAAAGAAAGAAAGATCAAGAAAATGAAGACAAGAAAAAGAGTCTAGCTCGGATCATATCAATAAGTAGAGATGAAAGAAAGGGAACCCATGTCTTTAAAGTTTGAGAGAGAGAGAGAGAGAGAGAGAGAGAGAAGCTAGTCACTTACTACGTACAGAGAAGTGATGATGATATAGAGTCTTTGGATTTGAAGTTTGGTGAATCTTGTGAGTTATTGTTTCACCTTTTTTTAATTATTCTATTTCTTAAGTTCATTCCGATTAGATGCTTGTGAGAGAGAGATTAGAAGCCACTTGCCCTTTGAAAAACCTCAAGTAAAATGTTAGTAGTACTTAAATCATTTTAATTTTAGGATTTAAGGCTTTATTTGCTGCTATATAATATTTTCGTCTCAATTTCAGGTTAAAAATTTAATGGCAGGAATTAAGAAAAAAAAAGTGTTTTATGAAAAAAAATGTAGGAGAAATGAATTGGGGTAGAGAGATTTTTGTGGCGAGTGTGGCTAGTGAGTACATTTTGAGATAGTAACCGAAAGTATATGAGCCACCAAAAAAACGAATAATTAATCAGAAATTTGGGATAAAGGAAATATAAAATCTGATGTATGTAGGACCCAAGTCTGAAAATCTGATCATTTATTCAAAAAAACAAGCTTCAAAATCCGATTTTCTATGCAAACATCTCACCCTGATTTACTTTAAGTAAGAATATTTGGCACAACACATGCCCAATCAAAAGTTTATAAATGATGTTGGTATTAAGTCAAAGTTTGTATATAATCGATAATACTAATTATTTTTAAAATTTTAGTTTTACATAAATATAATAAACTATGAAAATAAAGCCAAAAACTTATAAAAAACGCGTTTTTTTTAACCTTAACAAAAAACGTGTTTTTCACCCGTTGCGCTCGGACTCTCTCTCTACTCTCTCTCTAAACGCAAACAGAGTTCCTCACCATTGCCGGCTCCCTCAATCGTCTTCTTCATTGTTTTCTCTAATTTGGACACCAAAATCAGATCAAATCTGAATATAAAAATCCAATTAATCTCACTTAATTTAGGGTTTTTGATTTGGGAATAGTAGTGTATGAAATTGTAATTGGTTCGTTAATTACTTCCTACTTAATTGTTGCTGAAGAATTGTTCTCTGTATTGATACCAAAAATGGTTCATTAATTACTTCCTACTTAAGATTTGTAAGATTTTTGGTTCGTTAATTACTTCCTACTTGTGTTCTTGGATATTCCCCTCTATTCAAAATGTGATTCTCCTTGTTATGGATGAATTATTTACCACTGTTTCTAACTGTTTAAACTTGTTTCGTGAACCGATCCATGTGTTTTGAAGTGTCGGTCCATGTGTTTTCAAATGCCGGTTCATGTGTTTTTGAATGCCGCTTAGTTCCAATTTTAATTCCAATTTCGGATGCCGATCCACGTGTTTTGAAGTGCCGATCCATTGTGTTTTCAAATGCCGGTCCATGTGTTTTTGAATGCCGGTGCTTGTGTTTTTGAGCCAACAAAAATAATTACCGGTGTTTTTGAGTGCCGGTGTATGTGTTTTGAGTGCCGGTGTTTGTGTTTTCAAATGCCGATCCATTGTGTTTTTGAATGCCGGTGTAAAAAGTGCTAGTGCATGTATATTAAGTGACTTTATAAACTAACACTCGGCACTTGGTTACACTAACACCGGCACTTTGTTAAACCAACACCGGCACTTGTTTTACACTAACACCAAGACTTTGATACACTAACACCGGCACTTTATTACACTAACACTCGGCACTTTTTACACCGGCACCGGCACTTTGTTACACATGCGGCTGGCACTAAGTTTCGGATAACGAGAGCTTTTAACTTCAAAGAAATTAAACCCTTTATCCACACCATTGAAGGACATTACATTTATCCAACGAAAAAACGAAGAGCTATGGAATCAAATCACACGTATATCTCCAATTAATTATGTACCAATCAATAAAGTACCAATCAATTATGTAACGAAGCAGAATTGACAATGGACATTAATGGCGGAACTAGGGCATGAATTGTAGGTTACAAAATACTCAAACTGAGTGAACGCCGGAGAACGATCGGAGCTTGGGATGGCCAGAGAAGATGATCGGAGCTTGGGATGGCACGAATTTGTAATATTAACACCGGCATTTATCATGGTTGCCAGTAATTACAAAAATGCCACCGTTTGTTTTGAAAACACGTTTTTCCTTATCTTAAGAAAAAACTAGTTTTTTATAAGACCAACTCGAAAATAAAATGAAATAAATTATTTAATGACAAAAGTATTTTTATAAAAAAAAAAATCAAATGATTATTTATTATGGGATAAAGTCAATTTGAGACAAAGGTATAGAAGAAATTTTCGAGCTTGGTCATTACACCTTACACACACAACGTATTTTATTTTATTTTATTTTTAATTTATTTTATTGTATTTTATTTTTACATAAAATATACGAATGGTGGGTATTTTGATCTGAAAAAAATGTTTGATCACAACTTACTAAAAATGGAAACCTCGTCCTGCCAGCTTATACCTTTTTGCTAAATCTAGCGGGTCTCATTTAAATTTTCTGGCCCATTCCCTATGCAAGTTAATCATTACATTCTTCCCTTTTCCTTTTCTCAAATCTATTACATATTACTAAAATAAACACCAGCTGACATCATCGTTGGACACATGGCATAACCACATTAGAAATTTTCCCTCCAAAATTCTATGATGACATCATCAATTTTAATATTTAATTAATTTAATTACTCCATTTATTTTTCATTAATGTAGTTGTTTTAGTCATCAAAAGTTACATTTATAACCAGTTGCCTTGAAAACAATTAATGATGATGGGAAAGACAATAATTAATTATCACCACCCCTTTGAAAATTAAACGATTTTTATGATGGAAAACAAAATGATATCTAATGCTAACGTTTATTATATTTTATTTCTTTTACTTTTTATTTATTCATTTTCTAAAATACAAACACTAATAACACCCTTCTATAAAAATTTATTGGTCAGTCTTCTTCTTTCTACATGCACATTTCTTTCTACAACACATGTACCACCACAATTGAAACCTTTGTTTCCTTAAAATAATTCTATTTTTCTATAAATTATTTATGAATGAATTAACTGATTTTTTATTTTTTGAAAAAAAAAAAGAAGTTTATTTTTTGACATGCCATTAGAAATTAATATTAAATTTTAATGTTAAGAAATTTATAAGAAATTTTGACATAAATTATTTTTAGTAGCTCCTTTTTAAAGCTTAAAATGAAGATTAAGTAAACTGATTAAAATTTTTATATTAATTTATATAAAAATGTTTTTCTTTATAAAATTGGTCATTCTTTTAAGTAAAAGAAGGGCCTTTAGTGTTTAATTAACATTAATTGTTTTTCCTAATAACCTTTTCTTTTGAAAAATATGTATAATTTTAATAAAATATTGGGTACTATTAACTTTTGATTGAACTTGGCTAATAATTTTATGTTAAATTTACTATTCTAATGTTAATATATAAATTGTTATTGATAATACTCTTAATATAATACTCATAACAAGTTTTAAAAGTTTATTCTAATAATAAATAAGGCTATTAGACTTCTCAACTTTTGAAAAATATGTATAATTTTAATAAAATATTGGGTACTATTAACTTTTGATTGAACTTGGCTAATAATTTTATGTTAAATTTACTATTCTAATGTTAATATATAAATTGTTATTGATAATACTCTTAATATAATACTCATAACAAGTTTTAAAAGTTTATTCTAATAATTTGTAATAAAATAAATGCTAACACCTACAAAAACTATTTGATGTGAACGCTCTCAATGCTTTATTGACAAATATATATATATCTTGATTTATATAAATTTATATATTTTTCACAATAAAATATAGTTTAACTAAAATAAAAAAATTATATGTGAAGGACCAACTCTTAATGTAAATGTAAAGTAGATTTAAAAAAAAATGTAAATCTAAAGAAGATTTCAAAAAAAATGTAAATGAAAGGAAATATTTGATTATTAAATTCTAATAATAAAATTTAAATAAGTCGTGCATCGCACGGGAATTAATCTAGTGTACATCTATTCCTATTCCGGTACAATACTCTCTCCGTCTTAAATTAATTTTTAGTTTAATTTTTATATTTGATTTAACACAAAAATTAAGAAAAAATAAATGTTATAAGTGTGAAAAATAAAATAAAAAAAATAAAAGGGGTAGAAATTTTTTACTGTGAGAATGATAAGTAGGAGAGAATTAGTAAGAGTTGCTGTTTATTAGTATGAAAAATAAAATAGGAGAGGTAATTAGTGGAAAAATAGTAAGTTGATTGATATTGTGATTATAAAAGTAAAATAGGCAAGAGAATAAATAGGAGAAATAGTGTAAAAAATTTATCATTTTGGACAGTCTCCATTTACATGAAAAGTAAGAAAAAGGAAATAAGTATACTAACGTGTGACAGAGAGAGTATGTTTACGAGTTAAAATCCTCCAACTTATTATTTATACGTTAAATGGATATTTGAATTATAAATTTAGATTTTTAGTGGTTATTATACAGTAACCCAAAATACTGAAGCAATTTATTTTCGTAAAATCTAGGGAGAAACGCGTTTCTCCATAAGTTATGGAGAAACGGGTTACGGGTATCCAGAAGCTATTGAAAGGATATCCAGAAACTTTTTGTATTGGCCATGACCTTGTCCCATGGTTACTTCTGGATATCAGTCTCAAAGGTTACGGATATTGAAACCCTTTGAAAGGATATCCGTAAGCTTATGAAAGTGATATCCGTAAACCTTCAAATGATATCCGTAAACTTTCAAAATGTTTCGGATATTCATTGATGGTTTTACGGATATACATTGAAGGTTCTCGATATCCGAAAACCTTCAATAAGCATTTTCTACGGTATTGGCCTTGGATTTGGCTTCAAATATGTTTCGGATATTCATTTGATGGTTTCGGATATACATTTGAAGGTTTCTGGATATCCAGGAACCTTCAATAAGCAATTTGTGGTCTTGGCCTTGAATTTGGCTTCAAATATGTTTCTGGATATCCGCCCAAAGGCTTCTGGATATCCGTTCCAAAGCTTCTGGATATCCAGAACCCTTTGAGACTGATATCCAGAAATTTTCTTCTGGTTATCAAACGTATAGTTTCTGGCTATTAAAAACGCGTTTCTCCATAGTTATGGAGAAACGCGTTTCTCAGCAGACCTACTCATTTATTTTTCAATATAACATTATAATGGGTGCTTTACAAACTAGATATCGCCGATACGGAGGGATGGTAGAAGATGTGAATGTATTCTCAGGGAAATCAAGGGCGGATTGTCAATTTTTAATGACTAATATAATGAAGAAGATAGATTTATCCCAAAAAAACAAAGTCAAGATAAGAATACGGTAAAGGTCGGATTTAAAGGTCGAAGTCTAAAAGATATTGGGGAGGAAATAAAAACAAAATACAGAAAAATGTAAGGTAAAAATTTGATTTTCATTTATCATTGTATTGTATGACCCTAAGTTAGGGTATCAATCAATCTCCAATTTCTAAATCTAATTCTTGAATTTATTTTTGTTAAAAATACTCTCTCCAACATGTAATAAATATTGTTGAGCTATTTTTTTATTCATCAAGAATTTATTTTTGTTAAAAATACTTTGTCCGTATAAATATTGTTGAGCTATTTTTTTATTCATCATAAAATAAATATGTCAGTTCAAATAAGAAAATATCTTTAGTTTAATCTTACCAAAATACAAACAATATACATTGCGTAAAAAACTTTAAATTAATAATTAGAAAAGTCAACTGCAAAATTTATTATTATGACACTGATTGAAGTATGTTATAATTTAACGAATGAATCATGCAAAAGAATCTGTAAAAAAAAAAAGATATATAGAGACTAAATTAAACAGTTGATCATGGTTTTGATTTTGTAATGGCATCCTCAAGGTCAGAGTAAATAACAGTCCATCATGATAGATAAGAAAGATTCTTTCTAAATCAAATCTCGCTTCTTGTTCTTCATTATTTCTAGTTCATACTTGAAACCATTTCCTTTATCCTTTGTTCATCTCTTTGTTCTTGGAATTTTACTGCTACCTTAATGTGCCTCCAATCATCACTATCATTTTTCAACTACTTGGGAATCACATGGACAAATTAACAATCACACCCAACCTCATTCAAAGCCACATACATCTAACATTTTAAACCTAGAATAAACAAGAAAAAAAAAAAAAAAACTAAACTCCATATTCCTTTTCAATATATCTTGAATTTTTTATTCCCCTTACAACACTTGTAATATACTTCCTCCGTCCCATCATAAAAACCACAAAATGGGTCTTGCATGAAAATTAAGCAGAGTGTATAGTGGAGCAAGTGTGATGAGTATTAAAAGTGAGGTTTGATAGAGAATGTGAGGTAAGGAATAGTAAATAAATAGTTATAGTGAGTAGACAAGTGTGTCTCATAAATAAAAAAATATTAAACAGTTTCCATTTTTAAAGTGTGTTTTTTTAAATGTGACACCTGAAATGAAATTTTGTGTGATTTCATACTACATTTTATCCTTTGTTCATCTCTTTGTTCTTGAGCGACAAAGTAAATAGCTCACTACTAAGGCATTAGCGGTTTGGTTTACAGTTTTTTTGGCTGAAACTCGCTATTTTCAGTAGCGAGTTTTGTGGGAGCTTATGATTTTATTTCTAAACTCACTACTGCTTGATCATTTTTTACAAATATTTTACAAAACTTGTTATTAGAAATACTTTTCTAAAAATGAGAAAAAAATCGATTTTTCTTGCCATTTTCTTGGGAAAAAAGCAGAGGGTGTTATTTCAGAGTAGGCAAACAAACAAAAGATACAACCACAAATAGGATAAGATTTATTGAAAACCTGCTGGCCAATTAGATGAAACCATATGACAATATGGCACACCCAAAATAGAAAAGAAATAATTAAGGTTAGATATTCGAAAGTGCAGGAATTACCCACAGTGTAACACACTGCCGTCTCTTTTACACTTTGTGGACTGGAAAGCTAGTAATGTAGAGTTTAGAGCCCGGCCCAATAAGAATGGGCCCATCTTTCAAAAAAGCCCATAAAGCCAGCCTTTATAATAAGTGTGAAGTGTTTTAGTACCTTGTTTGTATGTGACAAAAATGACATGGGGAGAAAGAGGTGTACTGGCTTTGCTTATGGTAGAAAATAATTACAGTTGATGAGAATCAAGCCTTTTGTTATTTGCTTCATGTCTTGTCTACTTTTTATATTTTGGGAAAGGGTATATTAGTAGTTTGATATGTTCACTTGGATTCAAGTCTATGATGGTTTTTGTAACGTGTGTCCTTGACTTGGATTCAATTGGTTTAACGGTTTTTCTAATGTGTGCCCTTTAAATATGTTGACTTGAATTCAATTGTGGTTTTTCTAACGTGTGCTCTGAACTTGCATTCAATTGGGTTAACGATCTTTTACCGTGTGCCCTTTCAACTTGAATTCAATTGGGTTAACGATTTTTTTAAGTGGATTTGGGGGGCACGGATATATCACTGGTATATGCGAGAGTGAGGAAAATGTCCAAAATCATTCCAACATAAATTATACAAATTAACCAATCTCTACATAAAATGAGTATGAGTGATAAAAGAAAAATTAAAAATTTTTCTGAAGAGTAATTTTTAATATATATATATATATATATATATATATATATATATATATATATATATATATATATATATATATATATATATATATATACGGTATAAACCGAGGTACGAACATGTATTCGTGGTCAGACAATGCCCAATGGATTGGGTCCAAAATATAATTCATACAAGTCTCAATTACGACAAAGGGATGGACTTTCCTTACCTTTGCTCTTCTTGCTTTCTCTTCATTCCCACTATGTCGACCTAGACATAGGTGGCGTATAATGACTAAGGCCCAACAAGACTACAAGCCGACGAGGCACAAATCTCATATTCCGATCAAGGCATCCAGCAAGACCTAGCAAGGCCTTCTTTGAATACGAGTAGCCCCTCCTCGGTCTTCATATAACAAGGAAATGGGCTTCACCATCTTTATAACTCTCTTCCTCGGCTCAATGTAGGCAGACCAAGCCATGTACGACGAGGAAACCCGCCTACAATGGCGCACATGCAGATTGCTATTATCCAATCCTACTCAAATAATGAATGTGAACAGTTATAATCCCTCTAGGATTATAACCTTATCTCACACGCATTCCTATCCAAGATGGATTATACAATGCTATGCCTATAAATACAATCCATAATTCACATTATTTTGGTAACACATCTTTTGACTCTAAACTTTTGTCAATTGATTTCTCTCTCTAAACACAAATAATCACTCTCATGCCGGAGGACCTTCACCGGTGAAGCCCCGGCTTAGTTTACGTATTTGTTCATATTTTTCAAGCTATTCAATCATACAGGATACAACCTGTCACTAGATTTAGGCTGATACGAACGTTTTTGGTATCATCAGTTTGGATTCATTGCTAGGAAACGATTTGAAATACCCATTGAATAGCTTGAAAAAAATCTTATTCCGCTCTCCTAATCCTAATGGAAGACGGACATACTGCTAGTATTACTCCTGAACATGAAAACGTTCTTGTGGAAGAGACTCATGGCAACACAAGGACTATTTTTCCTCTCATCAATGGGGAATTGCCTCCTCCACCACCGCTGATTGACGGATTGCCCCCTAGGAATGAATCTGCGTTCTAGGGGACAACCGATAACCGACACAGTGCAGACAAACCCTCCTCATTGTCGGCGTCGAGGAAGGCCTGCCGGTAGCCAGACGACGAGGAATGCTGCCCAAGGAGGAACTGGGGTTTCCCCCCAAAGGTTGAACGCAGAACTCTACTACATCAACAGCTGGAAACTTTGCAACGCATTTATGAAATGCAAAATGTCTTGCTACAATTAGACCCTGAACATTCTCTGGCTGAATTCATGAGACCTACGAGGACTGGAAATTCCCTTGGAGGGTAGAGTCAGGTTGGCAGGTGTGGTAGTCAGGGGAATAGAGAAAATCATCCTCGTAACTAACATCCCCCTCACCATGGCATCTCTGGTAGATCCAGATAAAACCCTCAATATATCCCTCCTCGTCATAAAGCACGTGGGAATGGCAACATAAGAAATGAGGTAGATTTGAGAAGTCACTTGAACCAACAAAGGGAGCAAGAGGTTAATTCTACCGACTTAAGAGCAAGGCTCAGTCATGCAAGGCATAAGACCCCTCCTCGTCGTAATACCCCTCATCTTCCTAGGAGCCCTCCTCGGCCAAGGAGTCCTCCTCATCGCTGATCACCTCCTCATCCTGAATTGGCACCTAGAAGGGACAGAACACCATCTGGGCATGGGGACAATCACCAGGAGCGTGAGGAACATAATCGAGTGAATGATCACATAAAGAAAGAAAGGACCCACCACAGCTCTCATTTCAGTTCAGGGATCGATGCCAGAGAACTATTACTCTTGAAAAAGAGATTAGATAAGATGGAAATGGAAATGGAAATAGATAGAAAGGAAGTGGACGATGATGATACCAGTGCCACCCGTCCTTTCTCCCAGCGAATTAATGATCTACCTCCCAATTCTGCTCTTAAAATCCCAAGTTTTGAAAAATATGTGGGAACCACCGATGCACGGGACCATGTGTAAAGTTTGGAATCCACCATGGCCCTCCTCACCAAGGCAGATGACATTCTCTGCAAAGTTTTTGCGAGCACCTTCTCTGGAACAGCTTTATCCTGGTTCCGTGAGCAAAAAAAGGGAAGCATCGATAGCTGGAAGATAATGAGGAGAAGGATCCTGGACCACTTTGCCACAGCAGGGAAGCGGAAGAAAAGATTGACTGACCTTGCTAACATTGTGAAAGGGAAGAATGAAACAACTCTAAGTTACTACAATCGATTCAGAGCCATAGCAGACCAAGTAGAGGAGAGCCTGACAGATCGAGAGGTGATTGTTTGTTTTAACTCTGGACTGAGATCCAGACAATTGATCTATGAACTTTCTGCCAGATAGCCTAAGTCAAAATCTGATCTATACAATGTGGCTTACGCCATAGCGATGGCAGAAGAGAAAAGTAAAAAGAGGTCTGCGAAACCAGAAGCAGAGGCAGATGACACCAACCAGGTCTCAATCGAAAATGGTTGTAAAGGGAATAATAGAACTCGGGCTACTGAAAAAACTGAGGTTTTTACCCCCCCCCCCTCACCAAACCTATCATAGAGATCATGCAGTTGGTAAATCTGCTAAGTCCCCATCCACTTGATGAAAAAAACAAAATACACCCATGATAGCTCCAAGTATTGTGCCTTCCACAATGATCACGAACACAACACGGAGAATTGCATCTCCCTCAAGAGAATAATCCAGAGATGGGTAGACGAGGGAAAACTTGATTGCTATGTTATGAAGAAAGATAACAAGCGAAGAAGAGATGACGATGACGAAGATGGTGAAAGGGAAGAATGGCCTCCTAGGGCTAAGCTCCATGTTATAAGAAAGGAGACTGTTTCCAACAAAAAATTGAAAGACCAGATCCATGAGCTGAGTAAAGTCTATCACATCCCCGCTTGGATTCATAAGGAAGAGGAGGTCATCAGCTTCTCCCCTAATAAACTAGCCGAAAGTCGCGCAGCTCGCAAACAACCCTTGGTAATCAAAGGGAGGATTAACAACTGTGAGTTCGAGAGACTCCTCATTTATTCGGGGCCTCAAGAGATATTCTATATTACTCCACCTTCCAGAAGATAAATCTGAAGGATAGCATGTTGGAACCATACTCTAGAATACTAGAAGGCTTCACCAACCACAAAGTCAGTGCTATGAGGACAATTGACTTATTGTTGGAAATGGGTGATCATCCCTTCCGAGCAGAGGCCACATTAACATTCGTGGTCATGGATCTGGCAAGTGACTACCATGCCATCATAGGCATTACAAGTCAAAGCAAACTTGGGTTGGTCGCCTCCCTCCCTCCCCAACGAGTTAAATTCCTTACTCATGATGGAATCGAATGTGTGAGGGTGACCCCCAATGACTTCTTGGAACATGTGATGAAGAGCATAAAGACATCCAGAAAGTTGGAGGTAGACACACCGATGGAAAATCTGAAAATCTCTAAGTCTGTAAAGACTACCAGCACCAGTTCTAGGCTGAGTATGATTGTCGAAACAGAGGAAGATGAACACCTGATTCTAGATGTCCATGAAAGCAATGATACAGTTCTGTCCGTCCCAGATATATCCCCTCATCTTGTCAGCGGCTAGAACTTGGGGGCCAACCCTGACTTGAGATAAGGAGAGCTGCAGGACGTAGACGAACTAGCTGAAATTGAGATACTAGACGTTCATGAGGGTGAATACAATGACACAGTTCTGTTCGTCCCAGATATAGCCCCTCATCTCGTCAGCGGCCAGAACTCGGGGACCGACCCTGACTTGAGACAAGGAGAGCTACAGGACGTAGACAAACCAGTTGAAACACATTATGACAATAATGACACTGTTCTGTCCATCCCAGATATAGCCCCTCATCTCGTCAGCGGTCAAAACTCGGGGGCTGACCCTGACATGATACAAGGAGAGCTACAGGACGTAGACGAATCAGTGGAAACACATTATGACAATAATGACACAGTTATGCCCGTCCCATATATATCCCCTCATCTCGTCAGTGGCCTAAACTCGGGGGCCGACCCTGACTTGAGACAAGGAGAGCTACATGACGTAGACGAACTAGTTGAAACATATTATGACAATAATGACACAGTTTTGTCCGTCCCAGATATAGTCCCTAATCTCGTCAGCGGCCAGAATGTTGGGTATGCATATTTTAACTCTCCTATTTTTAGATTAGATTTGATTGATACCATAACCTCCTGTCTATTTTAAGGACTTTAGGACCCTATGTAATGAAGCTTAGACTTCAATTATTTAGCTAAGTCCATTTTATATAATAGGTTAAAATTAGGCTTGAAGACAGGCACAAGACTCATTGGATTTGAGGTTGTAGTTCAAAAGTTTCAGACCACATTATCAACCGCACCTAGCTAACCGCACCTAACAACTGCTTGGTGGAATTCCTTGTCTGAAACTGCCTTTGACACTCTCTGGTGCAACCGCTTTGTAGTGAACCGCAACTGCTTTGCAGTTCCATCTTATGAATCGCACCT
Source organism: Adenophora triphylla var. japonica (assembly GCA_022495995.1). NCBI lineage: Eukaryota > Viridiplantae > Streptophyta > Magnoliopsida > Asterales > Campanulaceae > Adenophora > Adenophora triphylla. Next base: position 149,716 of record JAFEMH010002593.1, read on the forward strand.
CAGCAACCTCACTGGTGTAATCAACCGCACTTCCTCAACCGCTTGTACACCATGACCGCATCCAATGATTGAAGACTTGAAGTGAACCACATTTGACCGTTGGAATCCACGTCAGCAATATCAAATGTCAACCACCATATCTTGTCACGTGATTCAATGTCAGAGAAGATCTGCAAGGATCTTGAAAAGGTGACAGGTTTCCTAACTACCTTACTTGCAGCTGAAGCCTGATCAGCTTTATCTGCAGCTGTTGTACCAAAGGACAAAAGTGGTTACTGTGGACCAATGGGAAAGCATCAAGTATTTTCCTTGCAACAGCTGTGTCCAATGGCTATATCTTGGATGCTTGGGTATAAATACCCCTAATCTTCACCATTTGAAGATTGCTTGAGAAAATTGAAAGTGCTGATTTCATAGAAGCTGAAGCTCTGCCCAGAAATTCTTAGTCCTTTGAATCTTCATCTTCTACTTCAAGAAATATTATCCCAGCCCAGAAATCAAGCCTTAACACCATCAAAAATCATTGTGCTCTCCATCTCAAAGATTTAAAGAGCCTTGATCTTGTTCTCACACACACACCTCACTTGTTTAATCGCATAGATTATTCATTTGAGATACACTGGTTATAGTCTAGGATTCGATCTTCATAGAATAGATTTTAGATCTGAGTTTGAATACTTTGTAATTTGTAATCTCTCTCATACTCAATATAAAATCTAACTCTTAGAAAATTCAAGACTAACCATCTTGGTAGTGGACGTAGATCATTTAAACGATTGAACCACTCCAAATACTGTGTTCTTTCTTTACTGCATTTATTATTTCTTGTGCTTACTAATTATTTATCTTTATCTCTGTTTGATCTTATTTATAGTTATCCATTATTACGAATTGTGTTTGGAGTTAACATTGTCAAAACCTCACTTGTTTGTAAACTGCACTCATCCAAGACCGCACTATCAAAACCGCTTTACAAACCGCACCTCAAAATCGCTTTGTATATTCAAATATTTCGTTGTGCATTTTACATCTCTACTTGCAGTTCATTATCAACTGCAAGCGATTTTGTAAGCTTAGAGGTTTAGTTTTAAAAGAGGGCGAAAAATTTGTAACAGCTATTCACCCCCTCCTCTAGCTGTTTTTCACCCTTGTTGCCACCTTTGGGACCAACAAGTGGTATCAGAGCTTAACACATTTATAAAACCACTATTTTTCAAGTTTAACAGCTTGTGTGCCGATTCGATATGGCAAACTCAAAAACGATGACAACTGTTAACTATTCACACATTCCAGTTTTGGACGAAGACCACTTTGACATCTGAAAATGCCGAATGCTTATTCATTTGGAGACTATTGATGAAATACTGGTGGAATGCGTGATAAATGGCCTGTTCGTTCCTATGAAGGCCAATACCGATGGAGCCACCAGTGCAGAATTTCCAGAAGTCAAAAAGCCAAAAAGCGAGTGGTCGGATGAAGAGAAAAGATTAGCTGCCTTGGACAGCAAGGCAAGGAATATCATTTCTGGAACCCTTCCCGTTTCAACCCTTCAAAAGGTGATGTATCTGAAAACCGCAAAGCAGATGTGGGATGCCATAGAGAGCTACCTCGAAGGTGATGACGAATGCAAGGAGAACAAATTATATGTTGTTGAAAGATCCTACAACAACTTCAATAGAAAATCCAACGAAACCTTGCGTCAAACCTACGATCGCTATGTTGAGGTAGTTAACGCTTGTAAATCTCTTGGCAAAACTTTAACTGATAAGGAAATCAATATGACTTTCCTAGCTGCTCTAGGTTCTAGATGGGTAAATAAAGCAACCTCTCTAGAAGACTCCAAAGTTTTGGGTACTTGGTCGTTAAGTAACTTGTATGCCAATCTTAGAGTCTATGAGCTTAAATTAAATCACATTGAAGAGATTGAAGGGAAAACCAAATCACTTTTCATGTTCGTCGTGGAACATGAGGAGAAACCAACCACATCCAATCAAACCGCAGATCCTTTCATATCAACCTCATCACTCATCGAGATGGATGATGATGATTTTGCCATGTTTGTGAAAAGATTTCAAAAATTTAGAAAATCCTCAAAACCTTTCACAAAAACATTTTCTAAAGGCAAACCTCCTGCAACATTTTCTAAGGCTACAGATACAAAGAAAAAGAGTGATCTAGTTTGCTACAATTGTAGAAAATCTAGTCACTTTGCATCTGAGTATCCACAGCCTAAATACGAATACTTGAAAAATAAAACCTCTCCTGCGAAATTTTCTCGTCGCAAGGAAATGGTTGCTGAGGAGGAAGAGAATTCCAAGGAATTGGCAACTTGGATTGAAACAGACTCTGATGATGGAAGTGATGAAGAAACCGAAGAGGTTAATCTCTGCTTAGTTGCAGATGCTTCCAATGAGTCAGATATTGAGTCAATCGAGTCGCTAGATATGGAAGATGAAGAGGTTTCTACAAATATTCCAAATTTTAAATTGGATGCTGAAGTCAAACTTACTCCTAGCATTAAGATAGGAAATTGTTCATATTCACGTCCTATTTTTCCTCCTACAAATGCTCCACCTTCAAAAGTAATTCCAAAGAAGAAAATTTTGAAAAAGGTGGTGGAAGAGGTTTCTCCCATGAAACATGAAAGGATGTTCAAGGAAGCAGAAATGATGATCCATAAGTTCTCAAATGTTAAGAAAGCTTTAGGATTAGCTCATGATGAAATTTCTCAGTACAAGACGAAGAAAACTGTGATGAGGTCTGAAATTTCAAATCTTAAGGACCAAATCATAAGTATGACTCCTCTTGCTGATCAAAATTGCACCCTTGAAACTAAGGTTGCTGCACTTCAGCTTAGAAATGATGACCTGGTCACCCAAATCAACTATCTCCAAAAGATTATTGATGGGTCGCTCAACTCAAAATCCACCATGGATCATATTATAGAATCCCAGATAACCAGTGGAATTAAATAAGGTCTGGGATTTGGATCTGATGAAGAAGAGAAGTGTGCATCCTGTTGTGAAAATGATGAGGAAATTTTAAAACTAACTAAAGAAATTCCTAAGGGGAAGCATGCTAATTCTAAGGGTAAAGGACAACATAATTTTAATTATGTCTACCCAAAGAAACAATATGGGAAGAACTCTCAGATGAAAGGAAAGGATTCTGAGAGTGAAGATTCAGAGAGCATGGCTTATGGAGTTGGCCGCATGCCTACTCCAACCGCTTCTGGTGAAATAGGTGGTGCTGGCAACTGCAAGGCTGACCGCTCTTCTTCTTCGACCGCTCCTCCCGCCTTCAAAAGCAAGAAGAGCATTCCTAGAAAACACGCGGTCAAACCAAAGCCAGTTCCCTTTGTCAAAGCTGAAACCGCTGCTCCCAAACCGCATGCAACTCCTAAGAAACGTAATGAGTTAGTAAAACCTCATGATGCTTGTAGCTTTTATAAATGCTCTGTGTGTGATGGTTTAGGTCACAAGGCTGTAGAATACCTTTTTCGGTTCACATCCAATGCCAGGAAGAGTAAACCTCCTTCTGTCAAACAGGTGTGGGTTGTTAAAGGTTGCTAACTTCAGGACCCAAGGAATAAAGGGGGACCTCGTTCTTAATGTTTACATTTCAGGTCTTCTGCTTAATGGCTGGTCACTCCAAGGATAATGAATGGTATCTTGACAGTGGCTGCTCAAGACATATGACTGGAGATAGATCATTACTTGAAGATGTCATTGAAGCAAGTGGTTCATCTGTAACCTTTGGTGACAACAACAAAGGCAAGACCATTGGGTATGGTGTAATAAGGAGAGGAAACCTAACCATTGAGAAGGTTTCTCTTGTTGAAGGACTCAAGCACAACCTCCTTTCAATTTCTCAATTCTACGACAAAGGAATGCTTTGCAACTTCACGTCATCAAATTGCTTTATCAAAGATAGCATTTCCGGAGTCACCCTACTCACAGAGATTCGTAAGAGTAATATTTACATTATTGATCTAGATTCTGCATGTAGTATTACTAATCTCTGTTTTGTAGCTAAAAATGTGAGCGAAAATAGTTGGCTATGGCACAAGAGGTTAAGCCACTTGAACTTCAAGTATCTAGCAAAGATTGGAAGGGAAAACCTCGTTCGTGGTTTACCCAAAGTGGCTGACCACCATCCTGAGAAATGCAGTGCATGTCAACTTGGTAAGCAATCTGCGTCGTCTTTCACCAGCAAGACCGCTCCATCAACTTCAAGATGCTTACAACTGCTTCACATAGATTTGTTTGGACCCGTTACCACTGTCAGCATTGGAGGAAGTAGATATACTTTAGTGGTGGTGGATGATTATTCAAGATATACTTGGGTTGAGATGATGATTTCTAAGGACGATTGCTATGACATCTTAACCTCCCTCTTTAGACGGCTCCAAACTCAGAAAGAAGATGACATCGTTAGTGTTCGATCAGATAATGGAACAAAATTTAAGAACAACGGTGTTGGTCAGTATTGTGATGACCATAGGATTGATCACAATTTCTCCGCAGCTGATGTTCCACAACAAAATGGGGTTGTGGAAAAGAAGAACAGGACGTTGATTGAGGCTGGAAAGACAATGATATCTGAAGCCAAGCTGCCTCAGTATTTCTGGGCTGAAGCAATCAACACAGCATTCTTTACTCAGAACCGCTCCCTCATTAACAAAACCTATAACAAGACTCCATATGAGCTATGGAGAGGAAGAACCCCCAACATTGCATTCTTCAAGATCTTTGGCTGCAAATGCTTTATCCTCTTCAACGGAAGAGAAAATAGAGTTAAATTCGAAGCCAAGGTCGATGAAGGTATTTTTGTTGGGTATGCTAAACATTCAAAAGTTTTTCGTGTTTTTAATAAAACTAGTTTAAAGATAGTTGAGTCTGACCATGTTACTTTCGATGAGCATTCTCTCCTTAAGCCACATTTGGCTTCAAATATTGCTGATGATTTTGCTGAGCATAATGAAACAGGTGAATCCTCTAGAACCGCACCTGAACCTCAACCGCAAAATCCAGCATCCTCAACTGAAAGTCCCTCAAACCGCACCTTTGAAACCGCACCTGAAGTGTCCACTCCAGATGCAACTCCAAGGGAAGGAGATATTGAGAATTCCCCCATCCAACTTATTGAACCTCTTCGTTAACTCACCTTTCATGACTTCGCTGAAGGATCTAATGATGTTCCAATTGAAGATCTTCAGCAAACCTCAGTCCAACCAGACTTACCCCCGGAGGTTCGTGAAGTCAGCAGTCACCCTCTCTCTAATGTGATTGATGATCTGTTTTCCGGTGTTCAAATAAGGAGATCAAACTATGATGAGCATACTTCCTTATTATCTCAAGTTGAACCCAAGAAGATTGATGAAGCACTCCAATATTCCAGTTGGGTCGTTGCTATGCAAGAAGAACTTAACCAGTTTGAAAGATACAAGGTCTGGACATTGGTGCCTAGACCTCAGGATCAAGGAGTGATAGGAACTAAGTGGGTGTTTAGGAATAAGATGGACGAGAATGGAAGCATCACAAGGAATAAAGCAAGGTTGGTTTCACAAGGATATAGGCAAGAAGAAGGAATCGATTATGATGAAACTTTTGCTCCAGTTCCAAGATTGGAAGCTATAAGAATCTTCTTAGCCTACGCCTCTTTCAAGTGTTTCAAGTTATATCAAATGGACGTGAAGAGTGATTTCCTCAATGGTGAACTGCAAGAGACCGTGTATGTTGCCCAACCGCCTGGATTTGAAGACTCCAAATTTCCCAATCATGTCTACTAACTCCAGAAAGCTTTGTATGAACTTAAGTAAGCTCTAAGGGCATGGTATGAGACTCTTTCTAAATTTTTACTAGAAAAAGGATTTAAACGCGGTAAAATCGATACAACTCTTTTTATTGCCAAATACAATGATCATACTTTACTTGTTCAAATATATGTTGATGATATCATTTTTGGTTCTACTAATGAGTTACTTTGTAAGCGTTTCGAGAAGCTAATGAAAAGCAAGTTTGAGATGAGCATGATGGGAGAATTAACATTCTTTCTCGGGCTTCAAATCAAGCAATGCGAAGAAGGTATTTTCCTCAGCCAAGCCAAATACACCAAGGAGTTGATAAAGAAGTTTGGATTAGAAAATGCTAAAGCATATGATAATCCAATGACCACCGGCAATAAGCTAGATAAAGATCTAAAAGGAAAGAAGGTTGATCAAACCCTATATCGAGGTATGATTGGCTCATTACTTTATTTAACTGCTAGTAGGTCAGATATCATGTTTAGTGTCTGTGTATGTGCACGCTATCAAGCAGATCCTAGAGAAGCACATTTAATTACAGTCAAGCGTATAATCCGCTATTTATCTGGAACCACTAACCTTGGACTTTGGTATTCCAAAGATTCGAACTTCGATCTCATATGTTATTCAGATGCAGATTATGCAGCTTGTACTATTGACAGGAAAAGCACTAGTGGTACTTGTCATTTCCTCGGGAATAGACTAGTTGCTTGGGCCAGCAAGAAGCAAGCTTCAGTTTCAGTGTCAACCACAGATGCCGAGTATATTGCTGCTGGAAGTTGTTGTTGTCAAATCCTCTGGATGAAGTAGCAATTGGTGGACTATAGAATTGAAGAAGGAAATTGCCCTATCATGTGTGACAACACTTCAACAATTTCAGTCTCCAACAACCCTGTCATGCATTCCAAGACCAAGCATATTGATATCAAGTATCATTTCCTCAAAGACCATGTGGAGAAGAGGAATATCCATCTAGAGTATGTGGGGACAGACAACCAGATTGCTGATATCCTCACCAAAGCTCTGGACTCCAAGAGGTTTTCTTTCCTCAGAGGAGAAATGGGTATGCTTGAACTTAAATGATTTCATTCCTTTTATTTGCTAACTTGTGTGTTGAGTATAGGTTATATTTCATGTTGAGGTTTCAAACCTCCCTTTGTTGAACCGCGTGTATCCAAACCGCAAGCAGTCAACCGCTTGCAGCCAACCGCGTAGTTCTAACCGCATGCTGCATTCTGACCGCTTATCTATCAACCGCGTCTTCAACACTTGGAATTTTAAAATGTTTCTAACCTTTCTTAGCTTTAAAGAAGCTATGCAATTTGAATCTCTAACTACTCATTCTTTTTCAACCGCACATGTCACGTGGACTCCAGGTAAGTTTTCTTATTTTCATTTCAGTCCTCATTTTGACATAAGGGTATTTTTGCAAATGTTTTCCCACGTTATTTCAAAATTTAAATGCATTTAAAGCAAAGGGAATATTAGCATTAAAAGCTCTCTTGTCAGCCGTCATTGGCTAAGGTGTAGAAGATGAAAGGGTTCAATAGAGGAAATGATTTCTTGTATGGGATAATCAAACTGTCTTTTCAACTGTTCACATTCTGAAAAATTACCTATAAATAAAAATCAAGCACCACAATTTCAACTCTTCCAACTCTGTCAATCTCTGCACTGTCCTTTCTCTCTACTAACTCACGTTTTCTCTCTCCTCCAAAATCTTCATAAAACCTTAAATCTTTTTCAAACTTTTTCAATGGCACCCAAGACTCCATTCACAGACATGGTATGAACTCTAACACTTCCTTTTGCCTAAGGAAACTCTTCCCTTGCATCTCCTTTGCATGTTCTACCAACCAAGCCACAGGGGGTCAGTAGGCAGAGGCACGCTGCCGTTTTCTGGGATGGAGATCGAAGATGGAGGTGGATTGATTGACGGGATTGCCACTTGGGAATCTTGGGGAGGCAGATGAGTGTATCCCAACCCGTATCCTGGATTATTGAAATTGGGGCCAAAGGCGTGATTACCCGGACCATGTTGGGTTGTGTTTGGGGACTGAGAGAATGTCTCATTATTACCAAGTAGGGATGGCCAAAACCGGTCCGATTTCGGGCCGAAAATCGCCGATTCCGGTTCGGAGGGGAGGTGACCCTTAACCGGCCCGGTTTTCTCACGGTTCCGGTCCATCCGGTTCCGGTTTTCTCCACGGCTCGCTCCGGTTCCGGGCTTTTCCGGTCCAGTTCCGATCCGGTTCTTTGGAAAACATGAAAATTTCGTCCGGTTCACGGTTCCGATTCTGGTTCGGTTTGATATTTTTGTAACCCTTAACCGGCCCGGTTTTCTCACGGTTCCGGTCCGTCCGGTTCCGGTTTTCTCCCCGATTCGCTTAGGTTCCGGGCTTTTCAGATCCGATTTCGGTCCGGTTTTTCGGTTCCGGTCCGGTTTGGCCATCCCTATTCCCAAGAGGCAGTCTAGCGAGTGGTAGATTTGAAATGTCAGGTTATCCGCTTGGTACTTCTGTCTCTGGCGGACATTAGAATTTAAGGTTGTGGTTGCGGGGCTCATACAGAGGCACAGGATTGGTTCCCAGGGGATATTGCGAGGTGTTAGGATCTGAGGGAGCGGGCACATATGTGTGCTGGTGATATTGAGTTTGCGGAGCGGGCCGGAAAACGAATTGTGCTGAGGTTGAAAAATTGGAGCTGTTTGACTGAGGCTCAAATGGAGCTTTGAGCGGGAATTGCCTTGCATCGCTGGGTTTCTGGGGCTTTGTGAAGGAGCGACCTGCTGATAGCTTTGGGAAACCGGAGGAACAGGCATTTCTTCGTCTTCTATGAGGACAAAGGTTCCATCAGGTTGGGGAACCGCAACATCTCCGCGATGGCGCATGGCATATTCGATTCAAGCCTGCTGCTCTTCTTTGCGTTTCTCGAGAGCCTTGAAAGCTTGCCAAACTTCTTCCATTGTTTGGAAGTTTCCCGGGGGAAGAGTTCTGTTTCCCTCTCTGTTATCTGTATATCCCGCCATGGGGGAGTAGCGGACTATAATGACTTCTGAATCGAAAAGGCTGTCGGATCTTGCGACTTCGACACTGAAAAGATGGCTCCCGGGTATTCTCAACCACTCTCAGTTCACTGGAGGGGGTGGCGGGTAAGGTTTAGACTTGGGAAGGCCTTTTTTGGATAAAGGGGGAAAGCTCATGCGACATGCAGTTTCCTTTTTTTATTTTTATTTATGTTTTTTTTTTTAATTTACTTAAAACATGTTTTCTCAGAATCCTAAGTTGGTTGGAAAAGATTGCTCTTCTTTTTCGCAACTATGCTAGATCATGGGTCAGTGAAAACCATCACTACGGCTATAAGCCCCTCGTTTTGTACTTGTATTTTGTCATCCCGGGATGGACAGCCCCGGGCGAGGATCCTATAGGGCAAGCGGTTTCCACCGGCCAAAAGAAAAATCGAACCTAAGGACCGAGCCAGTCATGTTCGTTTTAATGCGTCGGCTATGTGAATAGTGAACAGAGCCGACACCTGAGTCAAGATCGGGTCGAAAGTTCGGCATGACCTTTCTTTACCTTGCTTTCGCAAGGGATCTGTGACGTTAGGTTTTGGCTGGGTCATATTGTCATGGATGATGTATTAAAGGCTTGATGACACAGTGTCATGTGGGCATGGATGTATATCAGGGACGGAGCACTGTCTAGGTGTATCTTTGGAAATCAAGATCGGGTCATGATTTTAGCATGACCTTTCATCGTCTTGCTTGCGCAAGGGATCTTGATTTTTCTCGGTTTTTGACTCAGATAATGGCCGACATGGGATATGTATCCAGGCTTTATGACACGGACTGGGTAAAAACCAATCGAGTCTGGACAGAGTGTGACGCAAGCATGCAGGGTTGACACTGGCTAGGATGGGAAGTTTGGAATGATCCCATGCGCGTCCGAAAGGTGTCAGGAAGACCAATCGGACTGCAACTGAGACCACTCCGGGTTTTGGGTTGTAGTGTGCAGTGTACAGGATAAGAGTGCGTGTAGTGTGCGGTCACTAAAATTCTTTTTCTGAGTAAAACAGAAATTTTTGCAGAATTTTTAGATTTCTGTACATAGATGTATTATGATGCATTTTTTATTTATTTTTTATTTATTTATTTGAAAAAATAAGTAAAGCACATGCACACACACACACAACAGTTAAAGAAGGGGTAAAATGAAAGTTTGACCCTCATCAATGTTTTAAAAATCTTTTTTTTTTTGTTTAAAAGTTTTTAAAACAAAATATCCCCAGCGGAGTCGCCAACTGAAATTACCCGGATCCGGCTGCACGGGTGTTACGTCCTAAAAAATCCACTCAGCATGTTCTGCATCTTGGACATCCATCTTGAGGTAACGTCTTGATTTACATCTTGGACTAACTCCTTGAAATTATTTGTTGTGTTTATCCTATTTTTCAGGAACAGAATTATAAATAAATAATTCACCCATGTGACCGTTTGGACCTAGTCAAATAACAACATAACAGATTCAAACAATCAACCAAAGGATAACGGTTGGACTCCATCAACAAGGAATGAGATTATAGGCCCAAAATCAGCACGTCATTCAAGTTGTTATTTTCAGTTACAATTACGCTTATATATTACTCTTAGGAAGAACTTTTGTTCACGTTACACAGTTTTGCTTACTCTACTCTGCACTTGTACTCAAAAACTCTCAATACTTAATAAAATTTGTTTGGTTTAGGCAGGTTTTCCAAAAGCCTTCCGAGGTTTTTCTCTTGGACGATTGCTCTAAGGGTTTCATCGTTACATCCTTGTGTTCATCTAGCTTTGAGAATCATATTCCATTTGTGCCTAAACCTCCTTGAGAAGACAAATTCACCTGTCGAAATTTGTCCAAAACAATTTGGCGCCATCTGTGGGAACTTTGGTTTTTTAGATTACAATCAAGATGAGCAATCCGACCTCAGCTATGTCTACCCCCATCATCACGACTGGGGCAAGGACCATCACGTCAAGCTTGCCTATGACATCTATTACGCATTCACCTGTGAGCTCCGGTGCTGCTACGCCTCAAAACCAGGGGCTCAAACAAGGTGGAACTTCAAACATGTCGTTGCCGGACATTTCACTGGGAGTGATAGCTGCCATGACGTCTATGATGCAACAATTGAAAGATCATATAGATGGACAGCAACATACCAATCAAATGATCTTTAATCACCTCAATAGGCTACGACATGATTTCTCAGCCTTCCAGTATTCAGCACGTCAGAGGTCTCACCTTTGCAGCCCAGAACTCTTTTTCCAGGTGCTGGGACGAAAGCGCAAGGCAGTCAAGGCGCCACACCCATATCCAGCATTGTTCAAACTGAAAGCACCACCGTCACATCCAACCCGATGTCGCTGACGTCATGCTTCACCTTTGCAACCCCACCTCCTGTGGGGCAAACAGGGAGTTTTAACTTGTTCAATACTCCTTTCAATCCTATAGTTGCCACTAACCCTGTTGCAGAGACTGCCCTTGCAAGAGAAGTGCAGCAACTTAAAGAAATCCTCATGAAGGTTCCCGGAGTCACCTTACCCTTCAACCAGGCATCTCCAACTAGCCATCATGATTCACACTTTGTCCCTGCAATAGCTGGAGTGGAGATCCCTAAGATATTTCAATTACCCCCATGAAGCAATATGATGGCACGACAGATCCTGCATAACATATTGCCTTATACCAAGAAAAGATGGATATCATCAGCATTCCTCCGCATCTTAAAGAAGTTTGCTTATGCAGGGGCTTTGGCTCCACCTTATCTGGTCCCGCCTTGATGTGGCTGACTAATCGGCCTATGAACTCTATCTCATCCCACTCTCAATTAATTAACATGTTTCTTAACCAATTTTCTTGCAATCGTGTGTTTGAAAAATTGACAAGTGACCTTTACAGGATCATGCAACAACCCGATGAAACCTTAAAAGACTATGTCTTCAGGTTCAACAAGGAAGTTGTAAGCATTCCACACATTGACGCGTCGACTGCAACCGAAGCTTTCAAGATGGGCCTAAAGAGAGAATCACCATTCTACCAAGACCTTGTCATGTTCCCATCTCGAAGCTTAGAAGAAGTCAGGACGAGGTCTGTCCGTTTCATCAGGTTGGAAGAAGATGAAATGATCCATAGCAAGGCGTCAAAGAAGAAGCCTACATATGAGAATCCTGTCAGAAAGGCGGATTCCTCCCACCATCGATCTAATAGGGGAAAACCCTACTCTAAAACTGACTCTTCTAAAATTAACATTGTTGAAGAAGATGACGAGGAAGATGATACATTTTATCCTAAGATTAGTGACTACTGTTTTTCTATTGAAGTTTCAGGCCTCCTACATGCTATGGACAACCTAGGTGGCAAGGCAAGATGGCCAAAGGCAGCTGATAAATCAGCATCATGGAAGGACAAATCAAAGTGGTGTGCCTACCATGAAGATTTTGGGCATACTAATGATAACTGCATCGCCTTGAGAAAAGAGATTAGCTACTTACTATCGAAAGGACTCCTCAAAGATTTATTAGGAAAAAGGAAAGGATGGGCTGAAACAAAGGAAACTGTCGCTAAAGCTCCGTCTTCACCTCCTCCTGCAACTAAGGTGATCAACTTCATTACAGGAGGGTCAGACATTTGTGGCACCACATATTCTGCAGCCAAACGTCATGCTAAGGATTCTAAGGAAGACAAGACGGAATTTCCAACTAGACATCCAGATCACTCCCCTGAAGAGAAAATCATTTTTGATGACGACGATAAAGAAGGCATTTCAGACCCGCACCATTACGGTCTAGTCATCACCTTGCAAATTGCCAATTACAAGGTGAAACGCATCTTGATCGACAATGGCAGCTCTGTCAGTTTGATCATGAAGAGCACCTTGGAAGAAATGATGATTCCCCTGTCAGAAGTCGTAAGAAATTCCTCCGTCTTGGTAGGCTTCAGCGGGGAAACCAAGCAGACAATTGGAGAAATTAAGTTACCCATCTATGTAGAAGGAATGAACTCTATGGAAAGGGTGTGCGTGATTGACTGCCCATCCTCCTATAATCTCATCTTAGGCCGACCATGGATCCATAATATGAGGGCGGTTCCTTCTACGTACCATCAATGTGTTAAGATGCCAACGCCTTGGGGAGTTATCACGATGAAGGGTGATCAACAAGCTGCAAAAGAGTGTTACAAAACAGATATGAAGGCATGCTCTGCTCATTAAACACGACCAGTAAGTCTAAATACGCTTCGAGGTCCATGACGACGAAAATGACGAACTATAACAGTTAGCTAGCTGGACGTGACTGGGGCAAGCTGTCACCTTCCAATATGACGCCATGAGCTACTCCTTGAATGATATTATGTGTAAGTTAAAATGCATTGCAATTTTAACACCAAGGTATGAACTTCTTCTTAAAATTTAATTTTTACTGCCTTTTAAATCATTTATCCTTTTATTTAATCAAAACCTCTACTGACTTAAGCATCGGAGGGGTGTTAGCGAAGCTAACACCCAAATCCTAATATATTCTTGTGATGCAAGATTAGACGCTCCTGAACTGTGGATAGAGAGCTTTATAAAACCACATGGTGAGCTACTCGAAAGAACAAACTTTTCTTGATAAGTCTAAGGTACACGATTCCCCATACTTCTAAGCATCTTTGCAATGTACTTATAAGATAAAGATCATAACCGCCTGGGCGCACAATTTTCACACTCGACTTAGAAAAGCAAATACAATTCGCCTTGTCAAGGGAGTCGCATTTGTTATCCTAAAATTCGAAGATGTGAACTAAGGATTGTAACATTGACATGTTACCTATGAACTCCGAAAAGTGACATTTCTACATGTCACCTACCACTTGGTTATAACATCGTTGCATGTTATCTTTACAACTTGGTTATAACATCGTTGCATGTTATCTTTACAACTTGGTTATAACATCGTTGCATGTTATCTTTGCCAATTGGTTACAACACTTGTACGTGATGTCTTTCGTACCTAAAACAGAAAAATGCTCAAAGGTATAAAGCATCCAAAAGCGCCATTGCAGTTAAAATTTACCAAAAGACCCAAGATGTTGGACCAACCCAACACCATCAAAAACTAAGCTGTTTGGACTCTTATGAGCCACTTACAAAAATTCCAAAAGTATAATTGTCTTAGGGGCCAACCCCCTTTTAAGACCCAAATCAACGTGCCAACAGAGGCACGATCAAACAAAACGTAAATATTGTTTTAAACATAAATATTAAATTGTTTTATGTTGCAGGGGCGTCACTCTCCTTACCCTCATTTTCCTTAGCAAATGGTCCGGCTTCGATCTTCTCCTCCTCCCTTCCTGCTTCATCTCTTCCCGGCACCTTGATCTCATTCGAATTCACCTCGCCTACATCTACCTCTTCACATAAAAATGCATCCAACATTGCGACCTCATCATCAATCTTCCAAGCCTCATGCTTTCCAGCCTCGTATTCTCTCATCATGGCGATTCTACTTTCCATTACTGCTTTAGTGGCGTTCGCCATGAATTGTTTCTTCGCCTCCGCTAGCTCCTTGATATGCTCCACTTCTACCCTCAACATCCTTGTAGTGAGGTCCGTCAGCTCCTTCTCCACCTGTTCAGTTTTTGCTTTTGCTTGTGTAACCTTCTCCTCTCCCATCTTCACCTTCTGTGTTAAGATCCTAATGCGATCTTCCTTCATCTCTATCTCCCTCGCCAAAGATCCCATAAACACCAACACCTATAAAGCAGACCAAGCAAAGTGAACAGGCAGAAGATACCATGCAAATCAAAAAAGACATTCTTACCTCCCTCCAGCTTCACTCCAACCTTAGCCCTCAAATTGGACATGATATCAGATACATCAAAACTTGCCTTTGAACGGGTTACTGGTTCATTGAAAAAACAAGTGTCAGATGGATATTGAAGTCAAGCGTCGTTTTTATGAAGAAAGATTTTACCAGAAGACATTTTGGCTGGACCAGCACTGATGGAAACTCTTTCCTCCTCCCTGGAATCCTCGCCAACAAACTCAACAGGGCTAGGTTTATACTTTCGCAAAGATTCAGGAGATAAATTCATGATTAATTCAACATTGGCAGCAGTTCCCTCAGTAGGTGGGAACAATTCTTCCAACGATGCAACTACACAAAAAATGAAATAAAAAGATGGTCACAACAACAAGTCCAGCAAGACGTAAAGAGGTAAGCCAAGCAATAAAACAACATATACCTTGGCGGATCCAAGCAGGTGTCACCTCCTTGCCTTCTCCTTCCAAACTAGCCTTCTTCACATAGAAAAACTTGTGTTTCCACCCTCTATCAGCAGCATCTAACCCTAAAACCAAAGGATCCCTACCTGGCCTAATCCTAAAGTTAAACCTACCTTTCCCAAAAGCCCTAATGTCATACGTAAAAGTCAACTCCTCTAGACCAGCAACCAACCCCTGTTCCGATGAAATTTTGTCTAATGTGTGCAAAGTACGCCAACCAATGGGCATCAGTTGATAGTAAGATAGCTTCATGACCTTAAAGAAGCGGGTAATCGTGGGAGAAAAGGGGAATTTTAAGCCTATTGTAAAGGGATACTCGTAGAAACCTACCCAATCAACGGAAAAAAATCAGCGCTACCAGCTTCGCCTAGTACCAGAAACTCCGCACTTGGGGGAAACGCATTGTTTCTCTTCAACACATCAACATGGGATGCGCTAAAGTTGCACCGCTCGTCATCCTTCTTTTTTATAAACCCTAAGACCATCTTCAACCATGACGTTTAAGTCATGGCATGCTGAGATGGCACCGACGCCGCTTCCAACAATGACTTTTAAAAAGTCATTCCATGAAATTTCATGGTTTTGTTTTGGCAGAAGCCAGCTTCACGGCTTGGAATTTATTTATTTATTTATTTATTTTTATTTTTTTTTACAAAAATTGCAATTAACATATAAAAAATAATAAAAATACAAGAATATTGAAATAATTATATATAGTAGTAATAAATGTAATATAAATGAGTAGGAAAGAGAAAATATGGTGGGATGACTTTTGTCATGAATGGAAATAAAATTATTTGGAGTTGTGTTTTTGATAACTGATGACGTGGAGCTGAGGTGGAGGAGAGAGGGATGAAAATGAAGCTTCATTGTTAAAGATGCTCTAAGCAATTAAAACCCTTGGGGGAGTGGCATCAACATCGATAACTGCCTTTCCCTTACCCATAAGCGACAGACAGAAAATAAACAAAGAAACAAAAAAGAGAATAATCACCGGAGACAAAGCAGAGACAATAACGCCGGCGAAAGAGGAGCGGTTTGGCGAAATATGGTTTCCTTTTGAAAATTCAAAATGAATATGACAAGACCATTAGAAAGCCCATAATGAGCCCTAAAATCCTCGAGTATCGTGCGGGCCAACCACCTCATCACCTTCCTTTCAAGCCCGAAGCGACACTTGGCAAAATATTAAAGCCCTCCGTATTCAACATGAAATGCTTCAATATTTTGGGGGCAATTGTTACGTCCTAAAAAAATCCACTCAGCATGTTCTGCATCTTGGACATCCATCTTGAGGTAACGTCTTGATTTACATCTTGGACTAACGCCTTGAAATTATTTGTTATGTTTATCCTATTTTTCAGGAACATAATTATAAATAAATAATTCACCCATGTGACCGTTTGGACCTAGTCAAAGAACAACATAATAGATTCAAACCATCAACCAAAGGATAACGGTTGGAATCCATCAACAAGGAGCGAGATTCTAGGCGCAAAATCAGCACGGCATTCAAGTTGTTATTTTCAGTTACAATTACGCCTATATATTACTCTTAGGAAGCACTTTTGTTCATGTTACACAGTTTTGCTTACTCTACTCTGCACTTGTACTCAAAAACTCTCAATACTTAATAAAATTTGTTTGGTTTAGGCAGGCTTGCCAAAAGCCTCCCGAGGTTTTTCTCTTGGACGATTGCTCTAAGGGTTTTCTCGTTACATCCTTGTGTTCATCTTGCTTTGAGAATCATATTCCATTTGTGCCCAAACCTTCTTGAGAAGACAAATTCACCTGTCGAAATTTGTCCAAAACAGAGGGCCCCGGCATCTCGCAATTTCGTCAGGAGGTGTCGCTGCGTTTCGCTTGGAGGAGGAGTCACGCTGTTTTAATATAGCCCAAAACATTGAAAAAAAGGCTTGTTTAAAAAAAGGTGTTGTGTGATGAGATTTTGAGTTCGGGGGTCAGGTTACGCCTCGGGAAGAGAATAGCAGAGCTCACCCGAGTCGCCTCGTATACACGAGTCTTTCGATACCCCTTTTTCTTTAAAAGTTGTGTGTGTGTATGTGTTTTAAAATACATGTTGAATATGATGTCTACATTATATGTTATGTATTGAAATTAATTGAAATAGAGTTGGAAGGAGGCCTTACCAATGTTGGTTCGTGTCTATCTTTCGCTTGGGAATAGTGTTTAAATAGTGCTCCTGGACGGACCGGGATGTGAATAGTGCTTCGGAACGGACCGGGATGTGAATAATGCTCCGGGATTTACCAGTGTTTGCAGACAGAGCTTCGGCGTGCCTCGGGATTGTGAATAGTGCTTCAGGATGTACCAGTGTCTGCGGACAGAGCTTCGACATGCCTCGGGATTGCTGGTTAGACTCGGGCAGAGGTTCGACGTGCCTCGGGTTTGTTGGTTGTACTCGAGCAGAGGTTCAGCGTGCGTCGGGTTTGTTGGTTGTACTCGGGTAGAGGTTAGGCGTGCCTCGGGTTTGTTGTTGTACTCGGGCAGAGGTTCAGCGTGCGTCGGGTTTGTTGGTTGTACTCGGTGTTGGTTGTACTCGGGCAGAGGTTCGGCGTGCCTCGGGTTTGTTAGTTGTACTCGGGTAGAGCTCCGGCTTGCTTCGGGATGCCTCGGGATTGTCCGGCATGGCTGGACCGGGATGCCTCGGGATGGACCGGAATGGCTCGGGATAGACCGACAGGACTTCGGGATGCCTCGGGAGCGCCCCGGGGTGGCTCGGGAGCGTCTCGAGAGCGCTCGTCACGGCTTCGAAGCACCTCGGAAGGGCTCGAAAGGCCCCGGAAGGAACCGGGATTGCCTATAAGGGCTGAGAGGGGGAGCCCTCTATTTATAGGCTTGGAAAAATGACAAAATGGTCCGCGTGGATTGATCTAGGAAAACCAAATTTTTGGTTTTTCAGGATTTAAGGGAATCTCGTGAACTTTAAAAGAATTTTGCAATTATGATGTCTGGGTGCAAAATGGTCCGCGCGGACCTTTGTGCAGGCTGACTATTTTTTCGTAATTTCCAAAAAGTCCGTTTGTATTATTTTATCTCGGAAGGGTCCTACCTTGATTTGGTTGGTGGTTTTAGGGTTTTTGAAGGTTACGGGTGTTCGGGATTACGTTTGTGTGAGTCTGCGGTGTTTCCCGTGTGTCGGATGGGGAGCGATCCAAACTGGGGTACTTACAACGGTGTTGGCCCCAATCATGGCAGGAACAACTTGCATGTCCTCAAAGAATTCACAGATGAATGGGTCAAGAGGGAGACGAAGGCCTAGTTGGAATTGCTTGTAGAAAAAATGGACGTGGCTCAAATTATAGAAAAAGTCACTCTTATCCTCCTCGTCATGAATAGAAGCACCGGGGAGGTAAGTTAAACGATACTCTTCTCTCGACACACCAAACCTAGAATGTATTTCCTCTATCATTGGATCACCGACCTTAACTGGTTTGGGCCTAGGGTGTACACGGAATTGGTATACCATTGCGAATATTTGCTAAGCCAGAAGTGAAAAGTTGATTCGTTGAAAATTTTGGTTTGAGTTTTGAAATTTGTGAAATGAATTTTCTGAATGATAGGAGAGGGGATCGAGGCAGCAGGTGTAGTTAGGGAGAGGGGATGAAAGTAGGTGGAGGTAGGATTGAGAGAAAGAGGTTGCGGAGGTGTGGTGGGGGGTGGGGGGAAAAGGAGGCGGCTGGAATGAAGGTTGGAAGGAAGAAGATGAAATGGGAGGTATGGGGTTAATTTATAAATTAATGTTTCAGTTTACATCCCTTTCAAATTAGTTTGCTAAACTTCTTACTTTTGATTTTTACACTTATAATTTTTTATGTGTGATGATATTGATTTCAATTGATTTTCCTATTTTACCCTCTAATTTGGGTCGCATGCACATCACATACTCATTTAACATGAAAAAATAGATGTCATTAGTCGTCATAGGTATCAAACCCACAAAAGTTCCAACTGAGATACCTAAATTGCATAAAAATGACATTAGGTACTAAACTCATAGGCAAATTGAGATATATTTTCTTTTTCATTTTTGCTACTCCCTCCGTCCCATCCGAAAATGCATAACACGAGTTTTTCGCAAAAATTAATGAGAGTGTATAGTGAATAAATGTTGTGATTATGAAAAGTGAGTTAGAAGATAGAATGTGGGGTGGAAAATAGTAAGTAAATAGTTATTTTGAGTATAACAAGTACTCCCTCCGTCCCGCTACAAACCGCACACTTTTCTTTTTGGGCGTCCCATTACAAACCGCACACTCCCAAAAAGGAAACTTTATATTAATAAAATATTCACCCTACTCCACTCATTCTCTCTCCTACATTATTTTAATACTCACAACACATTATAATTTACTATTCCCTCCACTCATTCTCTCTCCTATTTTACTTTTACACTCACAACATTTTATTAAAATATCATATTCCTTAATTCCCGCACAAACAGTGTTAGTGCGGATATTAGCGAGACGGAGGGAGTAGGTTAAATGAATAAAATATATTTAAAAAAATCATTTTGGGACTGCATTTTTAAATGGGCATTCAAAATAAAATTGTAGTATATATTTTCGAGTAAGATTGTGGATTATATATCATTCAAAATTATCCAAATACTAACTTTGGATCATCACGTACTTGATGACACGAAGGTTTACTCATTGACTTAAAAATAGAGCTATGAACTCTTGACTACCGGGCGAAGTAACATATCCATAAATATCCACGTTAAATTTATAATTTCATAGAAATTCGTGCTCAAGATTACTCTTACTCATTCACTCCTATATACAAAGATATAAGACTATAATTACTCTTATACTTAGTTATAAAAATATTTTTTTTTCACATTTTCTTAAAAAAAATAAAAATCTCATATTTTATTAAACAGTCCGCTCAAATAACTAAAGATATAAAACTAAAATTAATCTTATACCTAGGTATAAGGGTATATTTTCACAATTTTTCACTCTTATACATAGGTATAAAAGTAATTTGTTCCATTTAAAGTGTGAAAAAAAATACTCGTATAAATGAGTATAACAGTAATTTGTTCCATTCACCGGATCATGAACAGTACACGAGGCCATCTGAACAGATAGGCGGTGAAGGGGCAGAAAGATTGTTTCGAAAGAAGGAGGTTCAGGCGCTTGAGTCGCCGGAATTTCACTGGAAATTTTTAGCAAAGCAGGGGTACAGTTGTCGAAATTTTTGCATCGGTGTGCGGCGCTGTGAAGTGGCTGAGGCGTAGGGAGATCAAGGTTTGTAAGAGGATGAGGGTTTTGTCGTTTCTGATCTTGTAATGAATCGCAATGAATGGGAGATAAGAGTTCGGCATTGAATGAGAAACATCAAGGAATTACCGTTCAGAATTGCAATGTAATGAAAATATCATAAGTTTTCATGAAAAATGGTTTGGGGTGAGCGTGCCTGATGAAATTATTTCTTAAAAATATCCATGACACTTGCATTATCAGGACAAATAAAACTATTAGATCTTCATTAAAAAAAGGATAAATTACAAAATAGGGTATAACGTGCATGGAATGGTACCAATTTGGGGTCTGACATCCAAAATTTAGCGAAATAGAGACTAACTTGTCACTTTGTTTGCAAAATAGGTTTTTTTTTTTTTTGTGTTACGGATTTCGTTAGAAAAATTAGTTATTTAACATGTGACTTGCACTTGATTGACGAACTTGATTAACGAATTAGATTAATTTGCAATGGATTTTAGTTATGGATGGGTTTAATACAAACACTTAAACTTAAAGTTGAAAATATAAATTTTCAAATTTAAATAATCAAAATTTTAAATAAAACAATTAATATATTAAACTTTTGATTTTAATTATTTTTTAAATATAAATAAATAAATCATTTCCGTTCCTTTCAAAAATAAAAATAAGTAAATGCTTTATTAATAAATTTTTTAAGACAAGTAATTATATTTTAAAAATAATTTACTATATTAATTATTAACTATTAATTATTCATTATATGAGAATATTCGTCATTTTTAACAAACCAATTTTTTCTATTTTCATATTGATTAATTTTTTCAAAGCCAAATACATTTATACCACACAAGATTTTGGGGGAAACTAGTTTTTCCTTAAGTTATTGAAAGTCCTATTTTATAAACTGTTCCTAAATATTCACTAACTACTTGCAAGTAGAAAAAAAGTGAACTTTTTATAATTTATGGAGAAACTAGTTTCTCCCAAAACTTGCTCTTTATACTAAATATCTCACGCAGCTAAAATCTCCACCCCGACCCCCACCCCCACCCACTCACCTCCACCCCCACCCCAACCTCTATCTATGCCATCGACGGCTTCTGAGACCCAACGACGACGCATATTCTTGAAGTGGGTCTTATTCACTTTTTCGATGGGTTTATTGATGGAATTCGCAATACGGGTGATTAATTTTTCAGAAATAGGGGGTTACGGATCTTGATGATAGTTTTGTTACTTCTGGGGAAAAAATCATTTGTTAATTTTCATCCTCCCCTTCATTTAATAAAAATTTCATTTAATCCATTAAAAATTAATACCCATTTCAAATTAATTCATTTCATCAATCACGTGGAAGTAACATGTGAATTAACTGATTTTTTAACGAAATTCATCAAACTAGTATCAATTGGTGGATGTTAGCCCCCTATATTGTATATTGCCCTTAGAAAAAAGAAAAGAAAAAAAAAAGATCAATCAGCCCACCTGAGAACCCAGGGACTATAGGGAGGACTAAAAAATAACCAGGGGCCTGAACTCGGACCTAAAATAAGTGCAGGCCTCAGGCTAAATCGAAAGACCATATGGGGCGTACAAATTTAAAAACATTTGCCTCCGACGAAATTATTGTTGATAATAAGTCTGATTTAAGTTTTTTATTTTAACTTTGACACAGAAATCAATCAAACATCATAATAGTGAGTTGAGAACATAATTATCTAAAATACTACTACCTACGTCTCAAAATGTTTGTCCTATTTGATTTTTTTGTTAAACTTTGACCACAAATTTATTAGATATTAATCATGTTCATGAAATTTTAAAAGTTGTTGTTGATAATATTATTAATGGTGAATCAATAGGAATTTTTAGAATTTCATGAACATAATTAAATTGTCATATATTTGTGATCAAAGTTCAACAAAAATGTCAAATGGGACAAACATTTTGAAACGGGGGGAGTATAATTATTCAAAACACTACTCATAAAGCAAATGGATGAAAAATAGGTGAAGTAATGGTTTTTTATAGTTCTATATATGAACTTTTTTACGAGGAAAAAATGTCCAAAACACTGTTTATAATTTGCCATTTATTTATGGAATAAAGCAAACTAAACTAAGAACCACAAACAAGGATGGAAAAGAAAAAGTAAAAACCTTTAAACACGAAACTGAGGGAATAATTAGTAACCAATTTATAGAAATTTCATACATATTTAAGAGCAACTGAGCCAATTGATAGGAACACCGTAGCAAAGGCTAAAGATATAAGCGTTACGCTAACACGAATACTTCCCTTATCTTTCCTTAAAATCATCCCCTCTATTATCGGATAATTGACTGTTAAAATGAAAAACGAGACGAAAACCTGTCCAAACATTTCTTCCCATCTCCTTGAAACAATCATGGTACCAAGTCCCATGATCAAACAACACAAGTTCACAATAACCAACGTTACCAATGGCGCAAGCAACATAATCGACCCTTGAAAATCAAACACTCCCATTTGGTATCTTTTAAGTCGTTCATCATCATCTGTAACTTTGTTTGTAGGTGTGAAATCAGCTCTCGTAATCCCAACCAACTTTAACATCCCATCTAACGACCCGTAAAAATAGGCTGTTATTGACTTTATCATCCAAACCCTCCATTCATTCCACCATGTTCGTATAGACCCTCCATTGCTAAGAACTTCCCATAAAGAGTTTACGAGGGAGGAGATAAAAACGAATGAGAAGATGATGAACTCTGAACTTGATACCTGCAATCCCCACCATTTCACTCTCAGTGTCACTATTTTAATAAACTGCGCTATCAATTATCAAAAACCCCATTTTGAAAAATAAAAATAAAATAATCCTTTTGCCCCTAAATGAATGTCCATTTTCAAGAAATTTTTGTCACGAAATGAATGTCATATTTGAAAGAAAAAAAAACTGTCCCTAAATGTGTTTTTTACCAAAAAAAATTCACTAGTTATTTTATACTAGCAAAACTAATGTGTAGGAAGTGAATAACAAGATTATTTATGCATCTTTGCCATTAAATTGTATAAAGAGTGGACATTTCAGAATGTCCATCAAAATGAAATTTTGATACTCATTTAGGGACGAAGGGAGTAGATATTAATGATATGGTTGGTCGGTATTGACAAACAATGTACAAGAATTACCTTTGGATAAATTGGGATGTTATTGAAAAGGCACAACTGAGGGATAGTTGCAAGAAACCATACTGGGAAGCCATATAGAGGTTGAAATGCAAAGTAGCCGTAACACATGGTCATAGGAATAGTCATTCTAGGTAACCCGTAGAATAAAGGGCAGAACTTTGAGAGACCAACCTCAAGTAGCCCAGAGTTCCATCTAGTGCCCTGAACTAATGTGTCATTCAAATTTGTCGTAGCGTTTCCAAGAAAAGCTGGTTTGGTGGGGTTGAAGAAAACAGAATTCCATTTGTTGCAGTGTAACATGAGCCCTGTAAAGTAATCTTCCACAACACAGTTGTACCAGAAGCCGATCTGTTAATTGCATACAAAAAGATACGTGAATGTTGGAATTTAGATTTTAGAACTATTGACCGTTGAGAGTTCATTGAATAGGTATGTATATATTTTGTACTTGCCTGTTTTCCCCATTGTGTGTTTTCCTCGTAAGTGCAAGCTGCTAACAGCTCGGTCTCTTTCTGGATGGCCGTCAAAACTCCTTTATTCTCAATGGTGTCGTGTTTGTAGGTTCTATTAGTTAGTGATTTGATGAACTCATTTGATGCGCCAAAAGGTTGTTTAAGTTGAAGAAGATCTGTGCCTGCACATTCAATCAAAACGTCATGGCTGTACTACTAATTATGATCAAAAACAAAAACGGACATTCATTTTGGGACGGAGGGAGCATATGATTACAAAAATATTGACATTTATAGAAGAAAAATCCCTTTGTAACGTAATTTGTGATCATAAAATAGTTAGTTGACAACTGAAGATGTTTTGAGATCAATATCATATAGACTGTATACCTTTTGTTGTATCACTGCCATAGAGCGCCCTTCTCTTGATATAGAAGTTTGTACCAGACATTATAGGACCATTAAGTCCATCCATTCCCTGCCATCTGATCTGAAAAAAAAATTAAAAAAAATCACCCAATTTGTTCATTAACTATTACTACCTCCAAAATGAATATTCAAAAAAAAAAAAAAATCAAATTTGCTCTTGATCAAGAGCAAATTTAAATTCTTTTTGAACATTCATTTTGGGAAGGAGGGAGTAAATTTCAAGCATCCATGGAGCCAGAGGAACAACTAATTAAGGCAGTCTACTAAATAAAATTGGAATATAAATTGCCTGCTTCTTGTATTTAGTACTATCGAACTGAGTTTTACAGCTTGTTGAAGTGAGCTACAATTTGCTTACCACAAATATTGATTTCAAACTGGCATCATAGATGTCGTTTTTACTGATATTGTGGAATTTTTGAGGGAATTGAACGAAAGCTAATGACGGAGAGATCTTCTCATCAAGGTGGAAGCACATAGCTTGTCGTGCAGAGGATGGATCGTTAGAAAACATGTCACAATCTAGGAATAAGATATAAGGGGAATTACTTATAACACCAGAGACACGGAGCTGCAAAATTAACAAAATTTAGTTATATATGAAGCACCTATGTGTGTGTATAGATGATACATGCCTATACATATAAGTGTGTGTGTGTAGAAGACATACAAGAACATTAAGAGCTCCTGCTTTGAAATTATGTGGATAAGGAGGTTTTTTCTCGCGGGAAACATAGACAAGAAGAGGCAGCTTGGGTTGATCTGGATCTACTCCATCTGTAGTGTTTTCATCGCGCATAATCTGAAAAAGAAATAGAATATAACCATAAGGGGTTTTTTCTCGAGGGAAACATAGACAAGAAGAGGCAACTTGGGTTGATCTGGATCCACTGCATCTGTAGTGTTTTCATCGCACATAATTTGAAAAAGAAATGGAATATAACCATAAGGCGATTAAAATGATACTCCATGCATATTAAGATGATAGTTCAACCCTTCTCTTGGGGATTGTCCCATAAAGATAATTGATTCAAGGTTTAAATAGTTGGACTGCGAATGGACTGTTGTTTGATCCAACTGTAGACTGCATTGGCATCAAGAAAATCATGTTTTCTAGTAGCTCTTCGTCTCAAAACAATTGCCCATTTTCTAGATAATAAGACAACATACCTCAATAACAGGAGGCTTATAAAGGCCATTATTGGTAGTTGATTCATCTTCCCCAGTTCCCCTTAAGAGCTCAGCGAATTCCTTGTATTTCATCTGCACATTACACACTACGATACTTAACAATTGATCATATATAAGCGATAAGGAACAATTTACCGTTCTAGTTGCATGGCAAGTTCAAAAACGTGTTCCTGTGAATAAAAATAATTACTCACTCTTGTAGTAGACCCAATATTTCTGCCAGTGCAGTCAAGATTCAAAATAACTTTTAGTTAAAAAACAAAAAAAAATTGTATCTATAATTATTTTTAAGTTCTAGTGTATGACAAATTGACAATTGGCCTTGGCACATTTTTTTCTAAAACCTTGAAGCCGGGACGCAATGGACAAGTAAGGATTTCATGTTTGTGTTTACAAGGGCCATACTCCCTCCGTCCCAGGAATATACGCACTTTTTGTGGTGGCGCGGGAATGAAGGTAAAAAGTGAAAAAAGATGATGTGCTGTGAGTGTAGATGGTTGGGTAGGAGAGAGAAAGTGGAGTAAGTGGGTAATGGTTGAAGGAGAGAGAAGTGGGTCCCATTTCCATTTTAGGAAAGTGCAGATTATTGTGGGACGTCCAAAAGGGTTTTTTTGCATAAAATAAAAAATGTCCTGATTAAATAGTCAAAGTTAATTTGATGTGGTTTCAGGAACCGTGAGGGTAAAGGTAAACTTTTAATGAGCGTAACGATGGATGAAGGTTAAATAACCTGGAGGGGAGGATTAATATTAAATCGACTGGGTTGTTGGTCGCTGCTTCAGTTTGGGCTCAGACCGCGAGCAGGCCGGGTCTAGAATATGTCACTCGGGCTGGTCTAGAGCCTCGTCTTGATTTTGTTTTTAAGTTAATTGTAAAATGAAAAAAGAGCCTACTTATTTTGATTAAACGGACCTAGTCAGAACACCAAAAACTATGAGGACAGCTTGCTACAAGGCAGCTAAGATTTTAAATGTATTTCATATTATGTTGCCGAATTTTAAAGTTAAGTCTTATCCTTGCCTCAACGGTTGAGGCAAGGTTCGATCTCTCTATTATATTTATTCTATTCGATCTTTTTATTCGTCTCCTGACTTATTGAATTCTAACCAAACAAATTATAAAAATAATTTACCTCAATATCTTTTCTAACCAAACAAATTATAAAAATGTCAATCAATGCTTATAAAATCATAAAAATGGTTAATAATCATATTTAATCTAATTTAAAACTAAAAAGAAAAACATCAGACACTGCTCCACATATATAAAAATAATTTACCTCAATATCTTTTCTTTCTTTCCCAAAGGCTTCCTCAGCATCAGCCCTGATTTCAGCTGCAGCAAAATACGCCTCCGGGCACCTAGTCTCCACACCATACTTCCTACAAAACGGCACCCACACCTTAGCAAACCTAAACGCCACCCTCAAGCCACTCGACGTCGTCGACGATCCGCCATCATCGGAAAGATACACCGACAACTTATCCGGCGGATAATCAAGCGCCATGACCGATAAAATCGTATTCATAACTTTCAACGCCGGCTCCCTCTTCGGATCAGCCGTGCAAACGAACACGTCGATAGCCGGAAGGTGTTCATCTTCCGGCAGTCTTTCTGGGAATACAGTTCGGGAAACGGGACGCCATTTGTAAGCTTCGTTGAGGAACCAGATGAAGAAAAGAATCAACTCGGAGGATAAGATGAGCAGCCATGGGAATAAGGGGAGTGGTATAGTGTTGGTTGGGTGTAGGAAAGAGGTTATTCTGTAGTGAATCAGGGTCGTTGATGCGATGGAGTGGATTATGGTGTGTAATCTGTTGATTATGGCTGACCATTTGTGGAGTTTGAAGTCATGGAGATGTAGAGCTAGAGACTCCATTTTTATCTTATTTTTGGTTTTTTTTTTGAGTTTTTGTGTTGTTAGGATATCGAGCAAGAAGGTTTTGGTGTGCGCTACTTTATATTATTCAAAGTCAATAGTCAATAAGATTATTGTATACTCCCTCGGATCAATCAAGCTCAACTTTAATCAAATTTTAATATCAATTTACTTATTATAATAAAAATTTAAAAATTGTTATTTATAAAATAATCAAATGATTTATTAATAGCAATTATTAAAATTTCATTAAAATGAATAGATTGATATTAATGTTTGGTCAAAGTCGACATCAGTGACATCAATTGACTTGCTACTATTCAAAATGAGAAAGGTATTCTGGGACGGAGGGAGTATAAAAAAAAATGATACTCTAACTCCATCAGTCCCCAGAAATGCGTAAAATCTAAGGAGAAACGCGTTTCTCCTAAGCGCTTAGGAGAAACGTGTTTCTCCTTAGCGGTTTATTAACGGGTTTAATTGAACGTTTAACGAACCGGTTTCTTAACCGGTTTAATTAAAACATGTTTGCCCTAAGTTCAATACCAAAACGAAATCAGTAGCAAGGGAACCCCAGTTGAATATCCAGAAACTATATCCAGAAATCAGTAGCAAGCGAAATCAGTAGCAATCGAAGGAATTATGGAAAATCCAGCTGATGAAATCAGGAGCAAGCGAAAATTCGACTGTGGGTTCACATGTTATTATTGTTTTGGTTCGCATTTTCATAAATTTCTGAATATATTAAGCATACTCATCTGTATATGAATTTAACAATGTGTTTTAGTTTGAAATTTACAATTTCTGTGTATCTATTTTGTGTTTTATGTTTAACGATTTACCATTCTACTTAGTATTGTCTCTTGGCTTTTAATTCATAATTTTTGTCATGATTAACAATGTGTTTTAGTATTGTCTCTTGGCTTTTAATTCATAATTAAAAAGGTTACGGATATAAATTAAAAAGCTTCGGATATGAATTAAAAAGGTTCTTGATATCAATTAAAAAGGTTACGGTTATAAATTAAAAAGCTTAAGTTATCCTTTCAAAAGCTTACGGTTATCCTTTCAAAAGGTTACGGCTATATATTTTCAAAAGGTTACGGATAACATTTCAAAAGGTTACGGATATCCTTTCAAAAGCTTCTGGATATCCTTTCAAAAGGGTTACGTATATTTATGTTTTACTCATTAATTAATTACTTTTTCTTAAATAATAGAAGAACCTTTTTAATTATTTGTGTATATTTTGGATATCATTTTGAAAGTTTTTGGATATTCAATTGTTTGTTTCTGGATATTCAATTGTTTCAAGTTATTCATTTGTTGATATTTTTACGGATATTCATTTGCTTGTTTACGGCTATTCAATTATTTGTTTCGAATATTCATTTGCTTGTTTCTGGATATTCATTTGTATGTTTCTAGATATTCATTTGTGGATATTTTACGGATATCATTTTGAAAGTTTACGGATATTCATTTGTGTAGTTTACGGATATGCATTTTGATAGTTTACGGATATTCATTTGTATGTTTACGGATATTCACTTCATTTATTTACGGATATCCTTTTTTATTTTTTATTTTTTATGTTTTGTAGCCGCAAATTTAAATAAAGGTGAAGGTAGTAAGAAGCATAAGAAGAATCAATTAAGTGAAGGTCAAGTTAAGAACTCTAATAAGAAATCAACAGAGTGGATGTGGTTGAAAGTGGTAAGAAAGCGGGCATTTGAACATTGTTGTGTCCCGAAAGGCTTATTGATCTTTGTTTAACCGATGCTCGGAAAGAAGATGTTAAATCTATAGGTTTTGGTGGACTATTAGAACTTAAGTTGAATAGATTGCCAACGGGGAATTGTGGAATATCTTATTGAAAGATTTGATTCGGGAAGCTTTATTCGTGAGAATCAAGAATAACAAGTATTATATAACCACAAATGATGTTTTTGATATTCTTTGTCTTCCAAGGAACTTAAAAAAGAGGATAAATTGTTCAATAGGAATTGACAAAGAGTTGAGCACACGATATAAAAATACTTTTGGGAAAGTTAAAGATGGTATTCCGGCCGTGCGCTTGGTCAACGCATCAAAGAACTACATGATGGAGGTGATGAGTTTAAACGCCTCTATGTATTGTTTCTTTGTCGGTTTCTTTCTTGCACCGGTAGTAACAAAGGCCGTTGATTGTTCTTTGTTGGCATTGGTTTAAGATGTTACTCAAATCAAAAAGTTTGATTGGTGCCAATTTGTATTGAATAAGTTATCGATGGTGTTAGGAAGTTTAAGGCTTCTTTTCCTGGCGTAAAGTGAGGTGTTGCGGTGGTTGTGTGGCAATTCTTTTAATAGCTTACTTTCATAGATTTCCATATTTGCGTAAACATGAACCAACCGCACGTCCTTTGATTCAACATTGGACTCGAGAAAATTTATGTCGGGCAGGAATGAAGCTAAGATTGGTTGGGGTGGAGTTCTTTATTTGGATAATGTTTATCCTATTACAAGCTATGAGGATGATTTGGATGAAGGACGATTGGATTCTTGATTGATCTTGCTCCTTTTGTTGAGGATGTAAGTCATCCTACAAAAATACCTGCAAGTGAAAATGTTCGAAGTTTTGGATTACATTAAAGAGTCATTGGAAATATTTAATGATATTAAAGTTGCTATCAATGCTCACATTGCAAGGATTTCAAAAATTGAGAAGGGGAAAGAAAAAGTTAATAATGATGATGTTGAGAAAGGATCTGTGAAGAGGAGGATTTGGTTGGTGATAGTGAACCTTGGGGAAGTCGGGTTTTTGATTACATTGATGATATTATTGATAAATTGAAAACTTCAAAAGATGAAATTTGAAGGAGAAAGGGAAGGTTGGACCATTGCCAACATTTAGGATTCTTTTCACGAGTCAAGGATGCGAGCATACGAGTCGATGATAATGTTGAAAAATTTCAGAATTTTGATGACGGATATGTGCATGAGCATTATGAGGATCAAGATGTTACCAATGTTGATCAACCAGCGAAGATCAATCTGCAGAGCATCAAATTGCTAGGCTTAATACGGAGGATCAAGTTCTTGATACCCATCTGTTAAAACAACCAATGATTGAGCCTATGTGCATTTATTAAAGAAGTTGACGTGGAAGAAGAATATTCTTCACAAATTTTTGGTGCTATTGATAATTTGGTTGAAAAAATTTTCAACATGGTGTTAATGGTGAGAAGTTTGACAAGATGTTAGATGAAGTGCATTTGGAACACCGTGAATGGTGAGATTATTCTTTCATCCGAATTCATGGTGAAGAATAAGGAAGTAATGATTGGTATGCCAAAGATAAAGATGGAAGTGGTTGATTATTGCTTCTCAAAATTGATTCTTCGAGTCAAAAGTAATATCCCTTTTTATTTCAATATTATTACGGTTGAAATTAAATATGGTATTCAAATTTTAATATTATTTTTTTTTTCGAGTGCTTTTTTCGGTTTAATGATTTCTTTGGGTGGAAAGCGAGACGATATTTTGAGTATGAGAGAAGACACGAGATATCACGAGGTGCAATTGTGAATGCTTGGGCAATGTTGTTGAACAAGCTGGAACATAAAAAAGGTGTAATGAAGAGATTTATGTTTGGTGTTAACCATTACAGTAAGTTTACTTTTTTTCAACAACTTACAAGTATATATCGATTGCGGGGTATATATCCATGAAATTTCTTTAAGATATTGTTTATCATTTATATTAACGAGGCTACTTGGGCGAAACGTTCTTTGAGTGCTCGTGTTGGTGTTGCGAGATATGCTTCAAACTTTTTGTATTGGAAAAATGATGTTAATGTAGATGGGAATGTAATGGATACGAAAGAAGTAGATCATGTATGTATTTTCATTTGTCAATACATTTACGGATATCATATTGAAAATTTACGGATATACTTTATGGTATTTACGGATATATGCATGACGAGGCCTAGGCGAGGCCAAGGCCTATGCCATGGCCAAAGTAATTTACGGATATACTTTATGATATTTACGGATATACTTTATGGTATTTACGGATATATCCATGACCAAGGCCTAGGCCAATGCCTATGGCATGTCATAGTAATTTCTGGATATACTTTATGGTATTTACGGATATACTTTATGTTATTTCTGGATATATCCATTACCAAGGCCTAGGCCAAGGCCAAGGCCTATGCCATGGCCAAAGTAATTTCTGGATATACTTTATGATATTTCTGGATATACTTTAAGGTATTTCTGGATAGTCACCTAATATATTTCTGGATATACTTATTTTTTTGCAGTTTTTTTTCCCATACTTTAAGGGAAGCAATAAAGGTGGGCACTTTACACTATATGTGTACAACATGGCTTCAAAATCCATTCACTATTTTGACAACATTTCAATGAATCAAGCAAAAGAAGCTGAAGTTGTGAAACTTACGAAAGCATTGGTATATGTTTTGAAACTTACGAAAGCAGTTTTATATTTTTCATTTTTATTTTCATTGGTTATCTAATATTTTATACTTTAAATGTTTTCAGTATGTGCCTATGAAAGGTTTTTTGAAGAAGATTGATCATCCATGTTATAATGATTTTGAAGACAAAAAAACATATAAATTTGAATACATGGAATGTGATTGGGTTCTTAAAAAAAAGTCATGTCTTTTCAAAGTTAAAAGACACATTGGTTGGCTAAAGTCATGGATTCAATAGTTAACTACATATCAAACAAAAACAGTCATGGATTCAATAGTGCCAAATTTCAAACAAAAACATATTCATTAAACAGAATTTAGTAACCATTAAACAAAAATACATCAAACACAAAAATATTAAAAACAGAATTTAGTAACCATTAAACACTACCACTACCACCTGCTCCATCATCATCTACATTGTCATTCAATTTGTTTTTTGGATCATATTCATTCAAAATATATTCCAAATACATTTCCAAAGCCTTGTGGTGAATCCTAGCAGCTTCATCAATGTTGTGAGCGTTGCCAAACTCATGAGCATGTTTGACTATCCCCACATAATCCTTATCCCTACAATTGTGTCCATTACATGGCTGCAATGGACAACGAAATGAGGGAGTTCCATTTTGCGGAAGAATTTGAAAACAACAAGATGACCATTGAGCAATTTTTGGCAGCACACGATGTATATTTTCCAACTTTTGTCATCATTTGAATCACCCAAAGTTGGCTCCCAATTTCCCTTGCCTTTGTTCATCACTAGAAAAATTATTAAAGGTAGAATTTTTCTTGAACTTGATGTATATGTTTACCTTTGAATGATTTATATAGGCGAGTACTTGAAACCAGTTAAAAAAGTTGGTCAATGAATTCAATGCACTTACCACCTGTACACATTTATTACTCTTTGAATTCACTAGTAAGTTTCAATGCTTTTTTGACCATTAAAGTATATCCAGAAACTATCAATTCTATATCCAGAAACTCTTAATTTGAATATCCAGAAACTACAAAATGTATAACCAGAAACATTCAATATGAATATCCAGAAACATTCAATATGAATATCCAGTTGCTACAAAATTTATATTCAGAAACAACCATATTGAATACCCAGAAACTTTAATTGGCCTTGAACTTTGATTTTGGACAAGTGTTCCAAGTTAGGTGTTCCAAGTTGAGTAATAAAAAAACAAAAACAGTCACGAATTCAATAGTTATCCCAACTAGTACTGCTTCATTTTGTCCATAAGTAATAGTGCCAAAATTCAAACAAAATCAGTCACGGATTCAATAGTTAACTACATTTCAAAAAAAAAATCATGGATTCAATAGTGCCAAATTTCAAACAAAAACAGTCACGGATTCAGTATAAATAAGTTAGATCTTCACTTCTTTTTTATTTCTAAATTTCATCTAAAAAGCAATCAATTTCTCGGTATGAGTACGAGTAGGTCAGTCAAGTCTGAGAAAAATGTTGAAGATTATGAAGAAGAAAGAGCTGCTAAAAGAATTTTAGGTTTCTTAGAAGATATTAAGGAGGGATATTATAGTTTGTGGAACAGTTCAGATAAACTTCACTGCCCATTCTGTGACAATAAGAACAGCAAGAAATCAACATGGATTTGGGATTCTCTTCTGTTACATGCCAAGGATCGTGGGGCAACTAAAGCTTATGGAGAGCATGATATGTTCAAGCACTCTTCACTTTATAAGTTTATGGAGAGCAAGAACAAATAATTTGTTATGTGTTGTGTGGTTTGTTTGTTTGTAGTTTTTTTTTTTAATGAATAATATCTACTGTATAATATTATTTTCTTTAGATCTGAAGTGTCATAGTTTGGTTTGAAGTGCCAGTTTTAACTCTTAATTGGCATTGAACTTATCCTTGGCCTTGACCATGGCCTTGGCCTTGGACTTCTGGATATGCACCTACCACATTTCTGGATATACATTCAAATACTTATGGATATACATTCAAATACTTATGGATTTGGCCTTGGCCAAATCCATGACAAGTTCAAGTCCAAGGCCAACTTGTCCATGGCAAGGCCAAGGCCAAGGCCAAGGCCAAGGCTTGGCCATGGCCTTGGCCTTGACCATGGCCTTGGCCTTGGAATTCTGGATATCAATGCACTTACCAACTGTACACATTTATTACTCTTTGAATTCAATAGTAAGTATATCCAGAAACTATCAATTCTATATCCAGAAACTATCAATTTGAATATCCAGAAACTTACAATTCTATATCCAGAACCAATTATCAATTTCTAGATATGCACCTACCACATTTCTGGATATACATTCACATACTTCTGGATATAATTAGCCAAAGCCAAATCCATGACAAGTTCAAGGTCAAGGCCAAGGCCAAGGCCAAGGCCAAGGCCAAGTCCAAGGCTTGGCCATGGCATTGGCCATGGCCTTGGCCTTGGACTTCTGGATATCATTGCACTTACCAACTGTACACATTTATTACTTTTTGAATTCAATAGTAAGTATATCCAGAAGCTATCAATTCTATATCCAGAAACTATCAATTCTATATCCGAAATTATCAATTCTATATCCGTGAAACTTAGAAATGTATATCAAGAAACTATCATCAATTTCTCGGATATACACCTACCACATTTACGTATATACATTCACATACTTCTGATATAATTGATAAGAACATTTAACTAGTCATTTCGAACATAAAAACATCAAATATCTCGTGTATAAAATATTTAACTAGTCAACTTAATAAATTGTACTTCAATCTAAAAACTATTAAATCAAATGTTCATTTGGTGTTTTTGAACCAAACTCATCGGTGATTGGCTTTCTTCTATCAAAATTTGTCTTTAGCTTTCGTTTTACGCCCTTTGTATTTGCACGAATTGGATCCATCACACTGAGCACTTGTTATACTTTCCGAACCAACACTATCATTAACACTTGTCGTAGATCTACATTCTGTTGATTTTCGACAACAATTGTTGTATAAGAAGTGAGTCTCTATTGAACCCATCTTCCAAGTATCTTTTTGCGGCTCTGTTTTCATGACAAGCCATCATCGATTGTGGTATTTCATTGCCATCTTTTGTTTCCAGGGAATGAATTCATTTTTCTCTGTTGATGTATTATCTTTTCCTTGATAGACTTTGTCCCATACATCTTTTTTGCCATCTTTGTCCACCTTTTTTCAATGTAGATATACGGTATCCTTGTGACATTTGACAAATTCGGCGCCTTTATGCAATGAAAGCACAACCAACCGATCGTAGTAAACCGATTGCAACATACAACCGTTACACTTTCATCATTCCTAACAAAGAGTACACTCTCATATTTATTTGGGTACTTCTCATGAGCAACATGTATGAATCTGCAATCTTCATCACTTTCATCTCC
This sequence comes from Adenophora triphylla var. japonica, assembly GCA_022495995.1. NCBI lineage: Eukaryota > Viridiplantae > Streptophyta > Magnoliopsida > Asterales > Campanulaceae > Adenophora > Adenophora triphylla. The sequence goes on from JAFEMH010002593.1 coordinate 185,099, forward strand.
AAATTTGTATACGCAGAAAAGCTCGTTTTACCTCAATCTCAAAGAACTTGAATATACGTGGTGTGTATACCTCGTTGCTTGTTTTATGATACCACCATACATGTAGGTTGAGGGACTGAGATTGATGCTTGAAATTCCTTCTCTTGTTCAGTATTCCTCCAACGTTTAACTGTTTCATTGAATATGTCAAAGAACTGAGTGAGGGATGTGTTTCTGTTTGCTTTGAAACAAAGGGCATGATTTGTGCTCTCGCTTCTTTGGGATGACAATATTCCAGCGGAGAAGAAATTTGTGCTTAAAGCTGTGCACCATTTCTCCCGTAGTCCATATAGACGCTTGAACCAGGAATTTTCAACGAGATTGTATTTCACCAGCATTGACTCCCAACAACTTTCAAATTCATCCTCACTGGTACATCCCATTAAACAATGATCAAATTCTTTTTTAAAATCTTCATTTGTCTTCAATTGTCCAAAGTGGGATACAGCATTTTGTTGGATGTGTCATAAACATAGCCTATGCCTCGTACGCCCTTCAAATTGTTGGGTTTGGAGTCAAATCGTGAAGGAATTTCGCAGGAGCAGTTTCTGACCATGTGCGCGACCGTGCTGAGGGCCAGAGCGGCCGCGCTGGAGTGTCGAGCAAGGAGCTGGAGTTTCTGGATATTAGCGCGGACGCGCTCGTAGGGAGGGCGGCCGCGCTTGGTACGATTCTGACTCGATTCGGTTCCTATTTTGATCAGATTTCCTCTTGGATTTGGGATTCCTTGTGACAGCAATATTTGGGAAGACTTGTTAAGGAAGAAGAATACTTTCTTAAGTTAGGAATCCTTTTATTGCTAGGATTTGATTTCTTGTATCCTATAAATACATGTGGTAGCCTAGAAACAAATGTGTGCTGTGATTGTAAACATCTGAAAATATTATAGTGAGAATATTTTGGCTTGGTAGCGCCCCCGGACGTAGTTGTCGTTGCAACGAACCGGGTTAACATTCTTGTGTGTTCTTTTGTGTGTGATTTACTTTTCGTGTGTGTTGCATCTTATTTATTCATTCTCAAGGCTTGATCCGTTATTCCGCTGCGCAAGAACGTGATTTTCACAACAACTGGTATCAGAGCTCTTGGTTTTGTCGAATCATTGCTTGGGTTATCTTTTGCTATGGATTTCTTGGGAGCTTTGGAGGATGGTAATAAGGTGTTGATCGAAAAGTTTGATGGGACGGATTTCAATTTCTGGAAGACGCAGATCGAGGATGTTTTGTGGAACAAGGATTTGTATCTACCATTAAAAGAAAAGCCGGATGACATAGAGGAAGCAAAATTCGAAATCTTGGATCGGAAAGCGTTAGGGCTTGTTAGGCAAACGTTGACCAAGGATGTCGCGAAGAATGTTTTGGAGGCGAAGACTACCATGGAGATGTTGCAGATGTTGGCGAGCATGTACGAGGCACCATCGGCGGCGAACAAGGCTCATCTGATGAGGAAGCTGTTGAACATAAGGATGGTAGAGGGCATGTCGGCGACAAAGCACATAAGTGAATTCAAATCTACTGCGACCCAACTGTCTTCCGTGGCTGTTACTCTTGATGATGAGGTACTAGCGTTGATTTTACTTTCTTCTTTACCGGAAAGTTGGGATACGACTGCGATAGCAGTTAACGTTTCAACAGGAAAAGTGAAGTTGAAGTTTGCGGATGTCGTTGATGTGATTCTTGGCGAAGAAATTCGTAGAAAGAGTAAGGCGGGGACATCGGGGCTAGCACTTGAATATCGGTGAAAAGGGTAAGAGTAGCAAGAAGGTGATTACTTGTTACGATTGTGGGGAGAAGGGGCACTTTAGGAGAAGTTGTCCGAAGCGGTCGAGCGGAGCGAAGGAATTGAATGTTCTTTGAAGAGTTAGCGGATGCATTAATCTTGGGTGGGAGCAGTTCAACGGATTCGTGGGTTTTAGATTCGGGCTCGACGTTTCATTCGTGCACTAGTGCGAAAGGATGGAGCGATACATTCAGTGATTTTGGGGTTGTTCGTTTGGGAGACAATAATCCAGTCAAGGTCATTGGAAAGGGGGTAGTTCGGGTCAAAGCAACGGATGGGGCTGTTTTGCGGCTACGTGACGTGCGACATATTCGGATTTGAAGAGGAACTTGATTTCCATAAGGCAACTTGATAAGGAGGGTTGTGTGGTGACCTTCGGTTGTGGGACATGGAAGATAAACCGCGGAGCTAACTTGGTGGCTCGTGGCGGGGTGGAAAATATGTTGTATACCACATGCAACATGAGTCGTTGGGGAAACGAAGGCGAATCCCAATGATGAATGGTGGTGGCCGAGATCGCCATGGTGGGAGAAATTTCACTAAACGGTATGTTGATAGAAAATTGGGTAATGAAGTCGGCCGACGCGGAGCCAATTTGGTCAACATGGGAGCGGGATCTAGAACGGTGATGCGATGGGTTGCAAAGAACACACAAAGGTTCCAAGCTTGTGATTGTGTGGGGCACGTGGATTCGCGCTGTTCAGGATCGATAGTTAGCACGCAAGTGAGCGGGGATGTGCAGGGAGGATCATTCGGAATGAAGACTCGGAGCATGGTAGAACCGACAGTTATGTTGAAGCGTTGCTCAGCTTCAATTCACTTGGATAACTAGACAAGAGGCCGGGCGCTACCAACGCATTAGCCGCCACCGAAAACCGAGATTTGTTTGTTTCAAGACGAGGTATCATGGATGGTTTGTCTCCGGTGGGAGATTGTTGGGTTTGGAGTCAAATCGTGAAGGAATTTCGCGAGGAGCGGTTTCGACCATGTGCGCGACCGTGCCGAGGGCTAGAGCGGCCGCGGCTGGAGTGTCGAGCAAGGAGGCTGGAGTTTCTGGATATTAGCGCGGACGCGCGCGTAGGGAGGGCGGCCGCGCTTGGTACGATTACGGGCGATTCGGTTTCCTATTTTGATCAGATTTCCTCTTGGATTTGGGATTCCTTGTGACAGCAATATTTGGGAAGACTTGTTAAGGAAGAAGAATACTTTCTTAAGTTAGGAATCCTTTTATTGCTAGGATTTGATTTCTTGTATCCTATAAATACATGTGGTAGCCTAGAAACAAATGTGTGCTGTGATTGTAAACATCTGAAAATATTATAGTGAGAATATTTTGGCTTGGTAGCGCCCCCGGACGTAGTTGTCGTTGCAACGAACCGGGTTAACATTCTTGTGTGTTCTTTTGTGTGTGATTTACTTTTCGTGTGTGTTGCATCTTATTTATTCATTCTCAAGGCTTGATCCGTTATTCCGCTGCGCAAGAACGTGATTTTCACAACACAAATACCTGTATTATAATAAAGTTTCTGGATATTAACATTATATGCTTCTGGATATTTAACATACAATAAATTTACATTGACCAATTTTTTGTCATGGCTTAGGCCTTGGCCATGTCCAGAAACTAACAATTGAATATCCAGAAACTACCAAAAGAATATCCAGAAACTACCAAACTGAATATCCAAGAAACTTTATATTGAATAACCAGATACTTTAGAATGACTAGCTACTGGATATTCAATCTGGTAGTTTCTGGATATAAACACCAATGACATATGGGCAAAGTTAAGGCACATCTGAATTATTTTTAGAACTATATAGCACAAATAAAATACTAGATAAGAAATATTATAAAAGAACTGGTTATGGAATTTTATAATCATACCTCTTCAATTGCATTTGACATTGCTTGGTCTTGGTCTGTAAATATTGTTTTTGGTTCTTTTCCTCCCATTGATTTTCTAAACTGCTTAAGCAACCAGACAAATGTTTCTTTTTTTTCATTTGCTATGAAAGCACAACCAAACATGACAGTGTTCCAATGATTATTAATGCCAACTATTGGGGCATAGATAAGATTGTATCTGTTTGTAGTATAAGTTGTGTCAAATATAACCAGATCTCCATAGAGCTTGTAATCTTCCTTCATCATACTATCTCTCCAAAATATAGCCCCAAGTCTTCCTTCATCATCAAATTTGATTTTAAAATAGAACCCTCGATCTTCCAGTGAAATTTCAAAAAGCCTATCAACAACATTCTGAGCATCACCATTTTCAATTTTTTCCATTCTAAGTTTCTGAACAAAATTGACATGATCTTTCTTTGTGTGACCAACATGTTCCTCTCCACCAGCTGCTTTTACCAAAAGACTATATCCATCAGTTGGTTTTATACCAGCTTCTTCCATTATTTCAATTATTTCACCCCGATCTTCTGAGATACACCTTTCACTACGCTTCAAATGGTTCCAATCTGTCCTTGTCATTGGATGATTGTGCTCTGTAACATGGCGGTCAACAACATACATATCTTCCTCTTTTAGCAATTTTGCCCTCAAAAGAGCCTTACATTGAGTCCTCTTTATGTAATTTCTCCTTCTCTTTTGTTGTTTTTTGGTAACATCGAGTTGTTCAACTGGTGAAGGAATTTGAACTTCATTAACATCAACCGGTGATGGAACACTGATTTTATCCTCTTGGGTTGATCTGGTAACTCCTTCACATGAGCAACGGAATAGCTTGTCTAATATCCTTGAAGTCTTTTTTGAAACATGATTTGTTGACAACTTAATACTAAATCCTAGTGCATTTGCATGAAGTTTATACAGTTTGTACAATTCCTCCCATGTTTTTGCTTTTGTTCCCAGCAAATTTTTGCTTATATCAATATTAGGGTCCTCGATTCTGATTCTTGCACACACAAAATATATTAAAAAGAATAATGTTATATGAAATCAGTAATTCTAAAGCAATATGTCAATAAAGTTAAGAGAGAAAACCTATTTGAAGCCCAGTTTCAGGATCTGTAGGTTGTTGAATTTGAGATTCTAAATCAATAGGAGAATATGATTACGCAAGAAAAGGCGATGGTTAGTTAGTTTCTGGATATTCATTTTGAAAGTTTCTGGATATTCATTTTTGTAGTTTCTGGATATATCATTGGCCTTGCCCAAGGACATGGCCATATCCCTTGGCATAGTACATTGCCAGTTTAAAAGTTTCTGGTTATTCAAATTGGTACTTTCTGGATATACATTTTATTGTTTCTGGACATGGTCAATTGTGTGTTTCTGGATATTCAAATTGGTACCTACTATATATACATTTTATTGTTTCTGGATATTCAATAGATAGTTTCTGAATATACATTTTTGTAGTTTCTGGATATAGCATTGGCCTTGGCCAAGGACATGACCATATCCTTTGACCTAGTACATTGTCAGTTTAAAGTTTCTGGATAGTCAAATTGGTACTTTCTAGATATACATTTTAATGTTTCTGGACATGGTTAATTGTGTGTTTCTGGATATTCAAATTGGTACTTTCTGGATATACATTTTATTGTTTCTGGATATTCATTTGATAGTTTCTGGATATACATTTGAAGGTTTCTGGATACTCATTTTATAGTTTCTGGATATCAATGCACTTACCAACTGTACACATTTATTACTCTTTGAATTCAATAGTAAGTATATCCAGAAACTATCAATTCTATATCCAGAAACTATCAAATGTATATCAAGAAATTATCAAATGTATATCAAGAAACTATCATCAATTTCTGGATATGCACCTACCACATTTCTGGATATACAATCACATACTTCTGGATATAATTGGCCTTGGCCAAGGCCAAGGCCAAATCCATGACAAGTTCAAGGCCAAAGCCAACTTGTCCATGGCAATGGCCAAGGCGAGGCCAAGTCGAGCTTGGCCATGGCCTGGTTTGACCATGGCCTTGGCCTTGGACTCCTGGATATCAATGTACTTACCAACTGTACACATTTATTTCTGGATATGCACCAATCACATTTCTGGATATAAATTCACATACTTCTGGATATATAATTGGCCTTGGCCTTTGGACTTGGCCATGGTCAAGGCCAAGGCTAAGTACAAAATCAAGGTCAAGGACAATGTCAATACCAAAGCCAATAAGCAATTTCTGGATATGTACCTAACACATTTCTGGATATACATTTTTGATACTTCTAGGATATCATTAATATAATTTACGGATATGTACCTTACACATTTCTGGATATACATTTTTGGTACTTGGATATCATTTATATAAATATCTGGATATAATTTATATAAATATCTGGGTATGGATATAGAGATTAAACTGTAGTACTGGAGAATATCGATTTGTGTAGCCTGGAGAATATCGATTTGTGATATTTCTGAATATCTGTCATGTAATTGAGCTTCCATTTATGCTATTGATGGATAGATCCAAAATTACGTAGATCAATCTCTGGAAATGTACAATAACAATCGACCTTATTACAATAAACGTTGATTAAAATTAAAAACAGTAGTTGTTGATTTGGTTCATATTACCTGATTTAATCAATATCGATTTCTGTATTGTTTCTTGATATTCATTTTGATTGAACTGTCCTGCTCGTCTCCATTTGCTGTGATCGTTGTAGTGTGTCTTTGTGTGTATATACGCAAATATTGAATTTATCTAAGTTTTTGTAGGTTTTTGGATAATAGAACCGGTTTAATTGAAATGGTTGCCGGTTTTTGAATATATTAAAAAACCCGTTTCTCCATACAGATATGGAGAAACGCGTTTTTCAACTGACCAACTCCCAGAAATGTTTTTTTTTTCTAAGAAGGTACCTTAAAAGATCTTTTCTGTGTTAGTATTACTTTTATCGTAAAGAAAATTTGAAACTTCCTATCATTATAAATACTAGTAATAACAATTTTAAATTTTTCATTAGAATAATTATTTCAACCTAATCAAAATATTTTCGTATTGATAAAAACCAAAATTAATTAATTAATAAGAAACATCTATCTCGGGAACATTGTAAGGTTATTGTCACTAGCACTGTTGGAAAAACTTGGCATTCCTATGGGATTTATGGCATCTGAATTTGGGATTTGAAACCGCTCTTCTTAGAGGTCATTGTTGTTGTTCTTAATACGCTTATTCTCTCTGCGTTCTGATTTAATTTTCTTACTTTTCTTTTTAATTTATCTCATAATAATAAGATTTTTTGTTTGTTTATTCCTAAAATGAATAATAAGACTCACTTATTACACTAATAATAATAGTAATACATTTACTATTCTCTACCAACTTTATATCTGCTACTTTACTTTACATAATTACAACATTTATTTTTTTATTTTCGTGCAAAGTCAAACTAGTAACAATAAACTGGACATAGATAGTAGTAGATTTCTTCTAGTTAAATTGGACAGTACACGAGCTCCACTAAACATCTAATTCATCTCAATTATCCATCTCGCAAAAATGTGACCATATCGCAGTTACTGAAAACAACAAATCATTGGGAACACTGATTGCATGCCCGTGCGATCAATGGTTAAGACTAGTTTCTCTCTTTGATGTAGATGTGAAGGAGCAGCAAAATGTTTTTAAGCCATGACATTTAGTCCAAGATCTCCCAAAACGACCAAGCATACTTTCTTTTTCTTTTTTTTACCAAGTTAAGAAATATATTACAGTCCTTACACAAAAAAGTTACTCACTCTTTCCCTAAATAAATGTCAAAAAACAATAAAAAAAAAAAAAAACAAATTAACACTTTGATCAAGAGATATTTGAAAACCTTAGGGAGTATTCTACAAGCATGACATTACGCAAAAAGGTTGAAAATTTCCTACCCCTCCTCCCTCTTTTGTGTTAAATAGTTAGATGTGTATGTACAACGCTACTAGTATCACTTAGGGTGTCCTCTTTTGGACCTAAATGAATGTGTTAAATAGTTAACTGCCCGAGCCACCAGATCTAAGTTTCCGCCGGCGTCCGACCGTCAATTTCAGCCCCGGTCATTATCTCCGACAATCAATAACAGATCTACTACGTTTTTTTCGACATACCCTAAGGCCAAAAGAGGGCACCCTAAGTGGATATTAGTAGCATTGTACATACCCATTTAACTTTTTAACACAAACGAGGGAGGGGGTAGTAAACTCTAAGTGAAGGCTCCATTAGCTGCGCCAGCTTTTGCCAAGGTGTCCACCGTCATGTTACCTTCCTGTGCACAAAAGAAAGCCACACTTTTAAAACCATATGCTAAAAACATCTAAGCAGTCCGAAATGATTCTCCTACCTTCTTGATTTGTCCCAATAAAGTAGCCCCATTTCTTAAAATGGCCATAACTATGGTGCAAATTCAAGAAGGTACAAGTAGAGTATAATAATTCCGATAGGTTCTCCAATCTTCAGCTAATCGTTTACAGTAATCAATACCTAGAGAAATGAGAGGCTAATAAAGCAAAAGGAAAGCTGCTCTCTATTTTTTCTCGTAAACAAGCTTATAAGTATTAAACTACAATACCATTGCAAAGCTTAGGGGAGCTCTCGCAAAACAAGTCAAAATAAACAAAAGGAGCTACATGCGTAAGAGTCTGAAAATAAACAATCCAAAACAGAGTTGCTGTTGCCTTGATTGTTCCTAGCAATCACAACTAAACCTTCATTCCCTGGGTTCCTTGTTGAAGCACTACTTGTATTTAGTTTGGATTAAATGTTGGCTGACAGGTGAGAGCTTCCCTTTGATGCAAGGAATTGATCCATCATTTACTCCATCTGTCCCAAAATAAATATCGCACTTTCCATTTTGGATCATCTCAGAATAAATGTCATGTTTCCAAATAAGGAAAGTGACTTTGTGTAATTTTATCATTGTACAATGTATAAACTAGTAAAGCATCTTCCTTAAAAACGTTAACAAGTCAACTATGAAATTTATTCTGGGACGGAGGAAGTACATGCTGAATTTCAGAGAGTAGCGTAACTGGTGTAGCTTAGCGCTAACACTCTGGTTTCTTTCTTAGTTTGAGACTGTATGCCTGGTTCGTGATGAAGCAAGGCTTTCATTTCTTTCCAAAGACTCCAAAGGAGCAAGATAGCCAACAAAACTGTGTCTCAATTTTGAGTTTGGCAATTATTCCCTCTCATCTAGGATGCATAATAGGAAACTTGAATTTAGGATCTAATCAATGGCTATTTGCTACCTTAACTGTGCAAACGTGTGGCACTCGTTTTCTACATGAGGAAATTTTGGGGGGACAGGAATGACTCAGATTACACAAAAATATCACCTGTGGAATCAACTACATAATCATGCTCTCTAAACTGTTTTATCCTTGATGGCATGCAAGTTTCCAGCGTTTTCACATGGAATCTTCAATTGATTGCGACCATTTGTGTACTCCTAATGTAAAAGGTACTCAATAGATCTAGCTTACACTTGAAAGAATTGGCAAATGATGAATATTTCTATTGATATTGTAAAGTATTTATACAAATTTCTGAGAGGGATTTATGGGATTTACAATATATTCTAGGCTATACAAAATGATTTGAATGTAAATACAAAATATTCAAAACTTGGTAACTGAAGTATGTACAAAAGGTATGTGCTGAAAATCATGTAACAGGAGGATTATTTGTAGGGGTTGGAGTCTTTCTTGCTGGAGGATTATTATGCTTAACATGCTCCCGCAAGACGGACGTTCCAAGAGTAAGTCCGATCTTGGAGATCAATGATGTGAACCGCGTACGAGGCAGAGGTTTTGTAAGAGCGTCTGCTAGTTGATCGATCTTGGGAGATATGTTGAACCCTTAGAGTACCAAGTTGAACCGTTCTCGCACAAAGTGAAACGCTAGAGCAAGGTGCTTCATCCTAGAGTGAAAAGCTGGGTTGGCGGGAGTAGGTGGTGGCCCGAGATTATCACAATAGATGGCTGGTGGTGAGGAGGAAGAGATGCCGAGTTCAGATAAAAGATTTGTGACCCAAATTACTTCAGCAGTGGTAGCAGCGATGGCACGGAATTCTGCTTCTGTGGAGGAGCGAGCAATAGCTCGTTGTTTCTTGGAAGACCAAGCAAGTGGGTTGCGACCAAGATAGACTAGGAAACCAGTGGTAGAGACGAAGTCATCTTTATCACCGGCCCGATTGGCGTCGCAAAAGGCATGAAGAGATGACGGAGAGTTCTTGAAGAGTTGGAGTCCCATATGAATGGTTCCACGGAGGTAGCGGAGGAGACGTTTAAGAGTAGTCCAGTGGGATTCTTGTGGGTGATGAAGATATTGTGCTAGTTTATTGACGGTGAAGGCTATATCGGGCGAGTGAGAGACAAGTATTGGAGAGTGCCAATAAGAGCGCGGTATTAGAAGGATTACGAGATGGGTGTCAGGGGGTGGAGGAAAGAGGTGGGTAGGTGGCCGTAGGTGTGGAAGAGGGTTTTGAGTATAACATGTTGTGACGTGAGAGTATGTCGGTGATATACTTGGATTGGGTGAGGAGAAGACCGGAAGGATTGGGTGTGACCTCAATGCGGAAAGAAAAGAGAGAGGACCAAGGTCTTTAATAGAGAAACGAGTGGCTAAGGCATCGATGAATGATTGGAGAAAAGAGACGAAGGGCCGGTGGCGATTATGTCATCAACATAGACAAGAAGAATAAGACGATGCGAGTTGTGGTTGTAAAGAAATAAGGATGGATCAAATAGAGATGTTGTGAAGCCAAATGAGAGAAGAAATGAGTTAAGGGCGGTGTACCAAGCACGGGGAGCTTGTTTAAGACCATATATGGCTTTGGATAGGCAGCAGACATGAGAGGGTTGGGTAGTGTTTTCAAAACCGGGGTTGGGGACATATAAATTTGTTTCGGTGAGATGACACTTGAGAAAGGCATTATTAACGTCGAGTTGGCGAAGAGACCAACTTTGAGTTATTGCGAGGAGAGAATGAGGCGTATAGTGGTGGTTTGACAACGAGTGAATGTATCGGAGTAGTCGAGGCAAGGGCGTTGATGGAAACCTTTAGCAACTAAGCGGGCTTTGTATTTTTGGATAGTATTGTCGGATTGTATTTGATGCGATAAATCCATTTGCAACCAACAATATTAGGAGCTTCATGTGAGGGTACAAGGGTCCAGGTGTTATTTCGAATAAGGGCATTGTACTCATCAAGCATAGCATCATACCGATGAGGGTGGAGAGAGCTTGTTTAGTAGTGGTAGGAAGGGATGTAGGCGAGGATAAAGAGGCAAGGTGGGCATATTTGGGGTTTGGTTTAACAATATTGTTGGTGAGGCGAGTTATAATAGAGCGGGGTATAGTGGCGGCGGGTGGTTCGGGGAGGAAGTAGGAATTTCGGGTTACGGTGTGATGGGCGGTCGCTCGCTTTGGGTTGGGCGGTCGCCCAGTGGGCGATGGGTTCGAGTGGGGTGTGTTAGTGGGTGGGCGGTCGCTCGGCGGGGTGGGCGGTCGCCCGAGGCGAGAGGATTCGAGTGTGGAGTGTATGTGGGTGGGCGGTCGCTCGCTGGGGATGGGCGGTCGCCCAGTGAGCGAAGGTGGAAGGTGGCGTGGGAGAGGGTGGATCGGTGTTGGGCGAGGAGGGGTAATAGTAAAGGTGGATGTGGGAATAATAGGAAGGGAGAAAGTACGCATTGGGAGGGAGATATATGAAGGGATGAAGGGGTGGTGTTGGTGAGGGATGTATAAGGAAATACGGTTTCGACAAATGTGACATGTCGAGAGGTGTATAGACGATTGTTTGTAAGTCTAGACGGTGGTAGGCACTTTGAGATGGGGAGTAGCCGACAAAAATGCATGGGGTAGATTTAGGTGCTAATTTGTGAATGGAGTAAGGACGTAACAGGGTAACAGAGGCACCCAAAGACCGAAGTTTGTGATAGTTGGGTTGTGTTTGGAAGAGACGGAAGTACGGAGACTCATTATTGAGGGTGGTTGTGGGCATTCGGTTGATAAGATATGTGGCGATAGTTAGAGCATGTGACCGAGAATGTGAGAGGAAGTTGAGATTGAGAGAGAAGTGTAAGGCGGTTTCAACATTATGTCGATGACGGCGTTCGTAAGCCGTTATGTTCGGGTGTATGAGGAGGAGGTGAAGTGGGAGATTCCATCTTGGAGGAGAGATGGTGTAAGTTTAAGGTATTCGCCACCATTGTCAGAAAAGAATTGACGAATGGGACGGGAAAAGTATTTCTCAACGAGTAGTTTGAAGCGATTAAAGTAGTTTGAAGCGATTAAAGGTGGCAAAGGTGTCAGATTTATGTTTTAGCGGATATAGCCAAGTGTATTTTGTATAGTGGTCCACGAATATAACATAGTACTTGTAATGGTCATAAGAGTGAATGGGGGATGTCCACACATCAGAAAAGATAATATCAAGAGGTGCATGAGATTCAAGAGTAGATATATCAAATGGGAGTTTATGACTTTTGTTGATTTTGCAAGAATTACAATGAGAGAAAGAAAGCGAAGGAATTGATAAGGAAAACTGTTTATTTAAGAGGGAAATAATTGGAGGAGCAGGGTGTCCTAGTTTGTGATGCCATGATTGAAGAGATGAGGTAGTGGCGACATGAGCTTGAGGAGAGGGTGGAGTCCAGATGTAGACACCATTTTCAAGCTTGCCGTTAAGGAGGATCCGGTTGGAATGATTGGCCTTGATAAGGAAGGAAGATTGTGAGAATTGACAGTTGCATTATTATCCTTACGAGAATTGAGAAATAGAAAGAATATTTCGAGAGATATGAGGGACATGTAAGGCGTTTTTGAAGGCGATGGACGAGGGAAAGAGAGAGATAGAGAAAGAACCTATGTTTGCGATAGGAAGGGTGGAACCATCTCCAATGATAACATTATCGCTACCAACATAGGGGTGGTGAAGAGAGAGGTTGGAGAGGTTATTGGTGATGTGATTGGTGGCACCACCGTCCATAAGCCAAGAGGGTGGGGGAGTTTGGATGGGGACATAGCGGTGTGGACTTGTGGTGGGGTAGTATTAGAGTGGATTCCGGTCGGAAGGGTTTGCCGAGGTGGGTGAAGGGGGAGGAGGGATTCATGTGGAGGGGTTTGAGCAGGGATTGGGTTTTTGGTGATTGCTTGCGGAAGTGAGGGTGGTGATGGCGGTAGGGTTTTTGCCGAGGTGGGTGGTTTAGGGTGAGAGTTGCGGTTGAAGGAAGGTGGAGGTGGAAAGTTGACATTAGGATAGTCTCATTTGAATTGACGACATTCGGATATACATGGCCAGACGAGCGGCGGTATTGACATTTTCCCTTGAAGGTTTTGGAGTAAGAAGCAGCGGAGGTGGGATTAGGTGGATATGGTGGCGTGAGAAGGAGGATTTGGGATGGTGATTGAGAAGGAGTTGGAAGAGCAGAGGTGTTGTTGCTGGTTTTAGCCATGGTGATGTGCCTAAAATGGTGAGGAAATGGGTTGGGTTTAGATCAGTATAGCTCTGATACCATGAAAGAATTGGCAAATGATGAATATTTCTATTGATATTGTAAAGTATTTATACAAATTTCTGAGAGGGATTTATGGGATTTACAATATATTCTAGGCTATACAAAATGATTTGAATGTAAATACAAAATATTCAAAACTTGGTAACTGAAGTATGTACAAAAGGTATGTGCTGAAAATCATGTAACAGGAGGATTCCTTGGAGGATTATTTGTAGGGGTTGGAGTCTTTCTTGCTGGAGGATTATTATGCTTAACAACACTGTCCTCTACTCAAGTCAAACCTGGATAACATTTTTATCATCCTCCATTCTGGTGCATGTTGATGATATAGTGATCGAGAGTTTCTTTTTTTTCCCACCTAAGTGTCCTGAAATTGATGCTTTTGCTATCTCCTATGCCATGATACAGCATGTTCAGAAGCAGGAATCAGCCTAGGTAGTACCAAGGTTTTGACACAAAACTGAATCTGGTTGAATTGTAGCCTCCATAGAAGTTTGTGTAATTTCCCATATGAATATAAAGTACAATGAGCTGAATTCAAAAGAAAATCAGTCATCGACCGACTTAGCAAATTCTGATATGGTCATAAAACCATGAATGCTGCCTAATTTAATGACCAGACTTAAGTGTCAAATAACTGTAAGGTTGCATTGACCACTATAGCTGTAAGTACTTAACTATGAAAGAAAGTGACATAAACAAAAGCATGTAAATATGCACAAAATTTGACAAGCATGCATAGAAAGCTCAAGATTCAGTAAAATTACCTAATAGCTAAATTGGTTCAAATGCCCAGTTTAGTCCATTGGTTTTTTACCCTTATAATTTGCATTCTCTTGCTGCAATCTGAACTCGTGGAATTTTGCAGCATCCTGTTTCATTTTCAGAATCATTGCCTCCGTCTCTTCATGTATTTGCTTAGGTAAATACACCTCCAAGTAATCAAACCACTCCCCTAATGTCATCTTCTCCAAATCCACACCCTTATGGACATCATCATCCTTCTTCAAACGGTCACGATCTTTTCCCGCTGAATCTAATTCATTCTGCTCTCTCAATTCTTCCCTTACATCAACTCCGACGGCTTCCGTTGATCCACTAGGTAAACATTCATCAATGGCGGCCATCTTCTTCGATTCAGAACGACCTTCTTGCCCAGAAAGCTCATCCAAACTACCACTTCTTACATTCTCCAAAGAATCATCACCCAAATTCTTCCTCTCTTGAGCCTTCCCACCTTCACCTCCAACAAAACTCTCCAACTCTTTGTAATCAGTTCCAGCAGCCAAACTTTCAGGTACAGTAGGAAGAATTGGATTGAACTCAACACCTTGGCCCTTCTTCTTTGAGCTTCTAGTCCTCCTAACATTCATTTCATTTCCTTGCTTAACCTCAACTACACTCTCTGTATCAACTTTTTCAGTATCACTCTTACAAGCTGCACCTCTTCGAGGCTGGCCTCGCAAATTAAGCTTCACTGGAGCCACTTCCACCACATTATCCCCCAAATCCCCACCAGACTCTAACCCCAACTCACTACCACCACCACATTGACTCAAATTACCACCAACATCCGCCACATTCTCCGACTCTCTACCTTTACACCGCCGCCTAGGGTTCCTCCTCACCTGACTCATTTCCCCCATTTCAATTCTGACCAAAATCGAAGTAACCTCACCAATCTTAATGGTGTCTCCGTCCTTGATAACCGCCGGCTGGAAAGGAACAAGCTTAACTCCGTTGAGAATAGTGCCGTTAGATGATTCGAGGTCTTGGAGGGTCCAGTGAGCGGCGCCGGAATCGAACTGGATGCAGAGGTGCTTCGAGGAAATGCCGCCGTCCTTGATGGCAATTGTGTTGCCACGAGCGACCCGACCGATTTTGATGACGGATCTGGAGGTATATTCTAGGGTTTCTCCCGCTCTTGGACCTTTGACCATTATCAGCTTCAATTCATCCATGGCTGGTTTTGAGAGTAGACGGAGTGAGCAAGTAGGGAGGGAAGGAGGGCACTGTTTTTTGTTTCGAGATGGGTTTGAATTTCAACTACCGCCTAAACTGAATTCGGAACGCCAAATCAGGCTCAAGGGAATAATTGCCTAGAAACGCCCTCACTATCTATTCATCCTTTGATGATTTGATAAGCTAAAATCGCACACCTTTAAATTAAATATCAAGACTTGACTATAAAATTGCAATAAGGACAAGTCCATGATCGATTCACTGAATAACGATTATTTATTCACGTAATTGTCACTTAGCAAGATTGAAGATTTATTTGATTTGTTTGTTGTAATTAAACTAAAGCAAATAATTAATAAAATTGTAAATAATAATGTAAAAAGCACTTTGGATATATAAAACTATCCCCGTCTATCAATCAATATCACAGGTAGAAATCTTTCTTTCTTGCCCCTAATTACTTGATCACGAGATTGAAAAATCTCTAACTCTTCTTTGTTATTGATTACTAGCGGCGACACGCTCAACTAATAATTCTAATCAATAATTAAACCTAGCTGACACGGTCAAGATTCAAAAATATTAATCGATGAAAGCTTTAAGAGATGAAGATCAAGAAATTATTCTATTACTATTTCAAATAGAAATAAAGCCAATTTTATCCTAATAACAAATAAAGATGACACATACAAGATTTATGAAGGTGCTATAATGAAAACTCTAATCCGACACGGTAGAAGAGAATTCTAGCAAAAATCTAATAAAAGGGATTAAGAAATTGATCAAGTTTCAAAATCTTAGGATTAGATTTAAAATAAGGCACAAATAAAATTGCAATTAGGAATAGAAAATAAGAAATAATCAAACCTCAATTGATATCAAAACGGATCAAGAATTACAATCCAAAGCTATGAAAGTTTAAGCTTCCGTGGAGGTTTCAAAACTTCCATTCTAAAACCCTAATGTTCTCTCTCAAAAATAGGTTATGAAAAGATGCCCTAATACTAATAAAAATAAAACTTTTTATAATTCTCCCTAATTAACCCTTAAAAAGGAAAAATAAAATAAAATAGACCAAAAACCCCATTTAAATAGTCCAAATTCTCGTTCCAGGCACGTCGGGACGACTCGTCCCGTAGGGGACGACTAGTCCCCAAAAACTTCCAGTCTGATTCACTCTTCCCCCTTTGGGGAATAGTTGGTGCAATTGGGGACGACTCGTCCCGTGGTCTAAATTTCTTAATTTCTTCATTTTTTTCTCTTGGCGCCTTGTCTCGTTTTGCCTTGGACTTTTTTCCCCTCTACCCTTGACTTGATTGTTGAATTAATTTGAGGTAAAGATGATGATCTTGGCCTTCTTTGAGAATCGAATTCGATTACAAGGTATAAACTCTCTAAATCTCCCTCAAATTACATTGTTTCTCAATAAATCCTCACAATACATAATTCACTCAAAATACATCAAACATATACTAAATACATGAAAATTGAATATAATAGGAAGAAAAACATAGGAATTAGATAGTATGAATTATGTCATTTCAAATACCCCCACGCTTAGACCATTACTCGTCCATGAGTAATATCCTAATCTTCAACCTAACACCGGTCTAAAACAGGTGCATGGAGGGTAAATGATTCCTTGTCTCCTCTAATCCCCAAACAAACATAGCCTTCTGAACTGAGCTACCCCCTAATGAAATTGAAACCACAAACATGCCCGGATCACTACATTTTTTAGGCATCTTGTTCTGATATACTGCACTAACATGTTTAATTACCTTAATCTTTTTCAACTCACCCTTCTTTGGACTCATCTTCGGTGTACACAACTCTTTAAGAAATTTCGCATACCTAGGAACTGTTTTGAGAAGATCCAACAAAGGAATATTAACCTCAATATTTTTTAAAGTATCAAACATACTCTTCTCCGATTCATGTGAGGCGTCTCTTTTCAATGCCTCCGGAAGAGGAGGAACCGACTCATATACACGAGATGATGCTGGAACATATTTCTCGGGCGCCTTTTCTTTCTGTACATCCTTCTCTACCACCAACTCCGTCTCAACACTCTTTTCAACCTTCTATTCAGGCTCTATTGACACCATTTGCCCATCAACTTTCTTCTTCTTCCTCATATACACCGCACTTACATTCTGCTTCGGAAGTTGCTCAGTCTTTACTGCATATCTAGCCTCTATTCTTACCACTGCCTCTGCAATCTGACCCATTTGCCTCTCCAAATTACTAATCCTCACATCGGTCCTCTGTTGATACTGTTGCATGTTCACATTTATAGTACTTACCGACTGCGCTAGAGAATTAAGTAGATTCTCTGTAGATGATTTAGGAGGATTAGCCTGTGGTGGTGGCCCATAAGATGATCTGTAAGGTGTAAAAGCATGTGGAGTACCCCACTTAGAACCCTGAGAATTCCCCCACGCTTGAGGTTATCCAAATCCTGCTGTCTTAACTTCTTCAACCTCTCCAATCTGCAACGAAGGACAGGCATCAGTCGCATGAGAGATATTATAACAAATACCACACTTCCTAGGCAGTTTGCTCAACACCATAGCCTTCACCATGTCTTTCAGTTCCTGCACATCCGTCTCAAGCTTATTTGGAGAACCCTTGCTAGAATCTGATGCACTGACCTGTCTAATACTGGACCTCTTGCCCTGTGTTTTAGTGCAAGTCTTCTGGTAGTTTCTGTGCCTCTTCAGTTGTATTATTCAAGATACTGCCTCCACAACAGGAATCCACCAGCCTCTTATCCAAAAAAGTCAACCCACCATAGAAGTATACTACCAACTGCTCCCAGAAAAGCCATGATATGGGCAACTCCTACAAAGCATATGGAACATGTTGTAATACTCATATAAGGATTCATCTGCTCTCTGTTCTATATTACTAATATCCCCCTTCATCACATTAATTTGGTCAGGTGGAAAGAACTCTTCAAGAAACATCTTCTTCATTTGTTGCCATGTAGTGATACTGTTTGGTGGCAAGTGATAATACCATGTGTTGGCATTGTCTTTCAAGGTGAAAGAGAACACTCTCAATAAAAGCTGCTCAATCGGGAGTATTGTCGGCTTCATACTTTGGCAGATTTGCACAAACTGAGAAATGTGCTGATTCGAATTCTCGCTCGGCAAACCATGAAAATGAGACAGTTGATTCAATAATCCTGGCTTCAACTCAAAGGTGACACCATCCGGCAAGGCAGGGAACTCAACTACATGAGGTTGCTCGTTCTAATTTGGTGCAGTTTTCTGCCTCAGTGTCAATGGAGGGTCAGGATTATTATTGTCCATCTCTTCTACCAACTCAATTCTCCTAGGTCTCATGTTCTGCTTTCGCCTTCTCCTGAAAAATATCTGGCACGTGAGATCTCAAACAATTGTTAGTAGAACGGGTATGGACCATGTATTGATCCACACCACCAGATGACAGTAATTAAGAGATAAAACAATTAAATCAAAAATAAAAGAAAAATACCAAAAAGAAAATAAGAATGCAAATAAATAAACACCGTTTCCCGGCAACGGCGCCAAAATTTGATAGGCTAAAGTCGCACGCCTTCAAATTAAATACCAAGACTCGACTACAAAACTACAGCAAGGCCAAGTCCAGGGTCAATCCACTGAAGAACGGTTATTTATTCACGTAATTGCCACTTAGCAAGATTGGGGGTTTATTTAATTTGTTTGTTGTAATTAAACTAAAGCAAGTAATTAATAAAGTTGTAAACAATAATGTAAAAAGCACTTTGGATAAATAAAACTATCCCCGTCTATCAATCAATATCATAGGTAGAAATCTTTCTTTCTTGCCCCTAATTACTTGATCACGAGATTGAAAAATCTTTATCTCTTCTTTGTTATTGATTACTAGCGGCGACACGCTCAACTCAAATCCTAATAAATAATTAAATCTAGCCGACACGGTCAAGATTCAAAAATATTAATTGATGAAAGCTTTAGAAGATGAAGATCAAGAAATTATTCTATTACTATTTCAAATAGAAATAAAGCCAATTTTATCTTAATCACAAATCATGATGACACATACAAGATTTATGAAGGTGCTACAATGAAAACTCTAATCCGACACGGTAGAAGAGAATTCCATCAAAAACCTAATAAAAGGGATTAAGAAATTGATCAAGTTTCAAAACCCTAGGATTAGATTTAAAATAAGGCACAAGTAAAATTGCATTTAGGGAGAGAAAATAAGAAATAATCAAACCTCAATTGATATCAAAACGGATCAAGAATTACAATTCAAAGCTATAGAAGTTTAAGCTTTCATGGAGGTTTCAAAACTTCCATCCTAAAACCCTAATGTTCTCTCTCAAAAATAGGTTATGAAAAGATGCCCTAATACTAATAAAAATAAAACTATTTATAATTCTCCTTAATTTCCCCTTAAAAAGGAAAAATAAAATAAAATAGACCAAAAACCCCATTTAAATAGTCCAAATTCTCGTTCCAGGCACGGCGGGACGACTCGTCCCCAAAAACTTCTTGTCTGATTCACTCTTCCCCCTTTGGGGAATATTTGGTGCAATTGGGGACGACTCGTCCCGTGGTCTAAATTTCTTGATTTCTTCATTTTTTTTCTCTTGGCGCCTTGTCGCGTTTTGCCTTGGACTTTTTCCCCCTCTACCCTTGACTTGATTGTTGAATTAATTTGAGGTAGAGATGATGATCTTGGCCTTCTTTGAGAACCGAATTCGATTACAAGGTATAAACTCTCTAAATCTCCCTCGAATTACATTGTTTCTCAATAAATTCTCACAATACATAATTTCCTCAAAATACATCAAACATATATTAAATACATGAAAATTGAATATAATAGGAACGAAAAACATAAACATAGGAATTAGTTAGTATGAAAATTGAATATAATAGGAACGGAAAACATAGGAATTAGTTAATAGGAATTAGTTAGTATGAATTATGTCATATCATCCTCCGGCCCAAATATTTGTCGCATTTTATTTTTCAAATTAATTATTATTATTATTTTTCAAATTAATTATTATTATTTTTTTGGATAATTTTTTTAAATTATTCTTTTAATCTTAATTTGTATTTTTTTAGTTTATTAATTTTTTTTATAAAAAAAAAGTATTGTAGGTAAGAGACAATTAATAAGATCAAATTTGATATTTTGTTCATTAAACCATAATAATATTTGTTTTTCTTAAAACCTATAAAAATTGTTAAAGTGACATGTATTTTAATATTTTAATCTTTTTCTGAATGATAATGGCTTGCATAATTTTATAAACTTGTCCATTTAATGAAATACTACTATATTAACTTATAACCTCCAAAAAGCTCTCAATTGTGAAACTTTTGAGCATTAATACATACATACTCTGTATATACATATAAGTATAATGAAAACAATCACTTGTTCAAACCTTTATTTTTCCTTTCTTCCATCCTCCAACAAATAAATCTACTTAGGTAGCATTTTCATGGTCATGGCACTAGCTTATTTTTTGCTTTTGCTAGGTATTATCCCCTTAAGAATGGGATAACTAAAAAGCAATGTGGTTGATGAGAGGAAAACTTGTCCAAACATCTCTTCAATGTTGTTGTTATTAATCACTCTTCCTATGCCTCCGACGAAACATATCGTGTTCAAAAGTACCAAAACTGTCAACGGTATCATGAACATCTTCGCACCCTCGAAGTCAAACGTGCCATTCTCGTATTTTTCAAGCTTTTCTTGATCCACGACTTTGTTTGTTAACCTAAAACTCGCTTTGGCTACGCCCAATGACTTCATAACAACATCTAGACATCCGAATAGTAAAGCCGAAACGGATTTTATGTAGAATATTCTTGTTTCGTTCCACCACGTCACAATTGACCCACCACTAGACAACACTTCATATATATGTTGGATTGTTGAGGAAATGTAAACCGTTGCAAACACTGAAAACCATGGATTTGAAACCTGCCAAAATCATGAAAAGAAAATTAATACCGAGCGTCACTGTAAATTTCTCGTATGAGCAGTTCCAAATCTGATAAGTTGCCGATCCAACAGATTTAAAGTGGACCCTATCTGTCTCGGTATAGACACTAAAGTGAGAAGTTTATGAAAGTGTACCTCGGGGAACAATGAGACGCCATTTAGGAGGCACAACTGAGGTACAACGCCGTAAAGCACACAAGCAATAGCGAGGAAAGGCATGAACATGAAGTATCCATAGCACATGGACTGCAAAACTGACATCCTTGACATCCCATAGACAAGAGGGCTAAATCTTGAGAGACCAACTTGGAGCAATCCAGAGGACCATTTCATGAGCTGAACCATGGCATCCTTCATGTCAATGGTTGTGCACCCAAGAAAAGAAGGCCTTTTGGGATAAAGATACACGGACTTCCATCCTCTGGTGTGCAACAGATACCCCGTAAATGAACTCTCGAGCAATGAATCATACGAGTAGCCAATCTGACATCACATAAATACGTCAGAAATGAATAAATTTCATAATATTCATTCTAATGCAAAATTTTGAGTATCATGATGTAGGATTTTACCTCTTTGCCCCATTTTGTGTTCTCCTCATATGAGCAAGAGGCGAGATTTCTAGCCTCGTCCAAAATTTGATCTGAGGAAATTCCCTCGTCTTCTTGGCTACTACCATTAAGTACTGAAGCGATAAACTTGCTAGAGTTACCAAACTTCTTCTCCGGCTCAGAAAGATATTCTTCTGAGAATCCAAATTAAAACCAAAAATAACCAAGATCATCAGTTTTTTAAAATTCAAATGGTGTCTCTAAACGAAGAATTGGTGTGATCAAATGTGTAAGAATATAAACCTTCATGGTTAGGAGGATAATTATATAACGCTTTTTTCTTCAAGTAATAGCCTGTACCCGAGCAAATTGTGCCTCCTATCCCATCCATACCTTGATACTTTGTCTAGATCAAATTACAATGATATATACTGTATGTTAATAACATAAATTCAAAATTGAAATGCAATGGAATGGAATGGAATTAAGCATAAAAGATTGTGTCGTATTTTTTTTACCTTGTATGCAGATCTTGCTTGGCCATCATATATGTCTCTTTTACTAACATTGTAGAAAATTTGCGGATATTGAACAAAAGCGAGGTTATTAGAGATGTCGGAATCAAGATGGAAGCACATTGCTTGCTTTGCAGAAGCAGGATCATTGCAGTACATGTCACAATCCAAAACTACCATGTAAGGAGCATTGCTCAATATTCCTGACACTCGAAGCTTCAAAATAATAACCAAAATTAGTGTGTGTACTGTAGGCTTTTGGAGAGAGCGAGAGAGAGAGAGAGAGACATACAAGTGCGTTGAGAGCTCCGGCCTTGAAACGATGAGGAAGTGATGGCCTTCTCTCACGAGATACGTAAACAAGAAGAGGCAAGTTGTTCTTGCTCCCTGCAGTGTTCGTTCTATTATCGTTTATAATCTGCAACATGTTCGTTCAGATTCTTCAGTTTCTATCCTTTCAAATGTTTGTTAATTTCAAGAGAAAATTAACTAACAAAATAATGTATGTTTAATTAACTTATAATCTTCTCGAGGGGAAATCTATCTGAAAAGTTATCATATAGTAACAAAATATGAGGCATGTACAATCGAACTTCACAACAGACGAATATTTACCTCAACACGGGGAGGGCGATCATTTATAACCGAGTCTCGAGCAGCTCTGTTTTCAACCTTTGCTTTAAACATTTCATATTTCGCCTGTACCCGGCCACATACAATTTTTAGAATTTTTATTTTAATTAATTTTTTTTGTTAGAAATCAATCAAGTTGATCGTTGAATCCAATGTAAGACTATATTATGTGAGTTACCTGAATCTTTTCTTCTTCTGCTTCGAATTCATCGGTCCGAAAAACAAACTCGTCATAACCAACAGAGAAATATGCTTCAGGACACCTAGTTTTGATTCCATACTGTCTACAAAACGGCAGCCAAGTTTTTGCAAATGAGCAGGCCTCCTTTATAGCAAAAAGTGTAGAGGCGGCGCCACCATCATCCGACAGGTACACCGCCAGCTTCTCCGCCGGATAATCAAGCCCCATAGCTGAAATCACCGTGTTCATAACCTCCACGGTCGGCTCTTTAGTATGATCCGCCGTACAAATGAACACATCAACAGCGGGCAGTTTTGCATCCTTGGGCAGCTTAGAAAGCAAAACTGTCCGAGCCACGGGGTTCCACCGGAATGCTTGGGAGAGGAACCATATAAATGCGAAAATAATTTCCGAAACGGTCATTAGACCCCATGCAAGAACCGGTACATTTCCATGCAAAAGATTGGAGATTCTATAGTGGAGTATGGCGGCGGTGGCGACGGAGTGGAATAGGATATGGATTTTATTGATGGCGGCTCGCGGTTGCTGGACGGTGGAGGTGGAGAGGGAGGAGGTGGCGGCAGCCGCGGTGGTAGGCATTATATTGTTTTCTCTTGCAAATTGTTCTTATTTTTGTATTGTGTATTTCTAGATAGGAGTTTAATTGTGCTTTCTTCTTTATATACTATGCCAAATCATAAAATGACAATATACCTTTCAATAATATTATTTGTAAAGAAAGGTTATACTGAAATTTGTCATATTTATTAATTAGTCTACTCTTGGATCTGACATAATTTGTAAGATATGCCAAAATGGTGATACTGATATTTGTCATTTATATTATCTATGTTTCATGTTTGCAATTTTATAAACGTTTACATCTCTGCATTGTTTAGAATTTATATAAAGTTATATTATTTAATTACAATACACAATAAGATTATTATATTTGGAATATAAAAAATATAAAGAAGTTTCGATTTTAAATTAGACTTTTAACATAAAACATAAAAGAAAAATGAATTGTTAAGAATGTGAACGGAAGAATTAACTTAGTGCTGTTGTTTTTATTCATTTTCATATGACTATAGTTACCGAACTTCTACGGAGAATCAGATATGGAATCGAGATATAGAGTAGGATTTATGAGGTAGATCACACGATATACAAATATACTTGGTTCACCAACTTTGACTACGTTTACAGGCAGAGGGAGAGAATATTATTATAACCAATCACTAATCGTGGTTCAAACCACGATTTGAGACCGAACCAAATCAAATCTTGCGGTTTGGTTTGATTTTCAAGTATGAATTGTTTAATTTGTTCTCAAATATTGGCAAACTACATGGTTCGATTTGGTTTGTAATCTGACTCTCATACGAAACCAAACCAAAACACAGTTTGATACCGCAAGATCGAACCACCAAACTGAACAGCCAAACCAAATCAAACCACATTAAATAAACTAATCATAACCCCCATTTTTTTTATCTTATTTAATATTTTCGTATATTTATTAATATTTATAGTTAGATTGATAAAAAAACCTACATTACATAGAATAATCATAACCCCCATTTTGTATCTTATTTACTATTAAAATCATCATTTGTTATGTTCATTGCGACACATGAATAAACAAGTTCTCTCCACGATCAACATTTGTAAAGTGTTTTTTCTTCATTCGGCCTTCCTATTCCTCTAGTCTCTCTCTTACTCCGACTTTCCTCTTAAACACCCTCATCTTTCACTCTTCCGTGATCACGAAAAATTTAAACAAATCTGATAATCAATTGCGGTTTGAATCGTGGTTTGAACCGTATTATAAATCGTGGTCTGAACCACGGTCTGTAACGCGGTTTGAACCACATAATTGAACCGCAGTTTGAACCAAACCATAGCGGTTTGGTTCGGTTTGATTCGATTCGGTTTGAATTTTTTCATGCTTCGCTTCAGTTTGAAATTTCCAAAACTGATAACTAGTGGTTCGGTACATAAATTCTCTCAAACTGAACTAAACTGAACCATTTACACCCCTATTGTCAATGTCATGTACTCCAGCTTCGTAGTAGACAATGTCACTGTAGATTATAGAGTAGTTTTCCAACTGACAACTGACCCTCCAAGAGTAAATACGTACCCGGTTATAAATCTTCTCGTGTCAACATCCTAGAGTAGTCTGAATCATAATAACCCTCAACTGCACATTTCATACCACCTCCATAAATGAGCCCATCATCCGATATACCCCTAAGGTACCTGAAGATCATCTTCACTACTTGCCAATGTTCTTTACCAGGATTTCCCGTGAACCTACTAACAACACTAACAAGATGAGCAAGATTCGGCCTATTGCAAACCATAGCATACATCAAACTATCAACTGTACTAACATAAGTTACTCGAGTCATACTTTCTTTTTATCCGATTTTGTTGCAAAAGCAACACACATACGTGCATTCGCTGCACTCGGAGAATTCAAAGGCTTTGCATTAGACATGCCAAACCTCTCTAAAACTTTCTTGATGTAATCTTTCTGGGATAAGAACAGTTTTCGTTTGCTTCTATATCCCTATAGATCTCCATACCCAAAATTTTATTTGCTACACCCAAATCCTTCATCTCGAACTCTACGGACAGTAGACCCTTAAACTTCTAAATATCCGACTTCTTGACATTTGATATCAACATATCGTCAACATAAAGAAACAAATAGATGATCGAACCATCCACCAACCTATTGTGATACACACAACAGTCATACGGGCTCCTCGTGTAACCATTCTCTATCATATAGCTGTCAAAGCGTTTGTACCACTACCTAGGCGATTGATTGAGCCCATACAAGGAATTCTTAAACTTACAGACGTAGTCTTCCTTCCCACGAACATGAAACCCATCTGGTTGTGTCATACAAAACTCTTCCTCCAACTCTCCATATTATAAAGTTGTTTTCACATATAGTTGCTCGAGCTCCAAATCCTGATGTTCCACCATTACTAATAGCACTCTGATATAAGTGTGTCTAACTAATAATGATAAAATCTCATTGTAGTCATCGCCCTCCCTCTGTGTGAAGCCCCTAACAACCACATGAACTTTATATTTGGCCCCCTCTTATGGTGACATACCTTCCTTATTCGTGAAAACCCACTTACAAGTCACAATTTTTCTGTCTTCTGGCCTCTTGGTTAACTCTCATGTCAAATTCTTGTAAAGTGACTCCATCTCATCTCAAATAGCTGCATGCCACTAGGCAGACTCTGAACATGTTACTGCTTACTTGAAAGTAATTGGCTCTGAAGAATCGGGCTGCACCTACTTAGCAACCTGAAGTGCATAAGACACCATGTTTTCAAAACAATACCTCATAGGAGGCTTCCCAAAATTAGCCCGTCTAGGACTCTCTTGAACTAACCCATGTTCCTCGAAAATTGGTGATGAATTGTCTGGTGCTTTTATCTCTAATGGTAGCTCCTGATGAACATCTAATTGTGGACCGCTCAACTCTGCAGTATCTTGTAGCTCCACTTGTTTATCAATACTACCAACACATGATACAACAACATATCTCATAATAGGATTAAGCACATAATTTTCATCAAAGAAAATATTCCTGCTTATGATAACCCTACCCTCTAATGGAGACCAAATCTGGTATCCCTTGACACCATCTCCATAACCCATGAAAACTCTTTTTCTAGCCTTTGGCTCTAACTCCCATCATCCATATAATAATAAGCATTACAACCAAAATCCCTTAAATTAGAGTAATTAACAGGTTTACTTGACTATACCTCATTGGGAACTTTGAGAGTGATACATATATGTGGTCCGCGATATATAAAGTAACACGCTATACTAACGCTTCTGCCCAGAACTGCTTAGACAACCCTGCATTGGAGATCATGCACCTTGCTCTAACCAACAATGTCTGATTCATGCCCTCTGCTATACCATTTTGTTGTGGTGTACCCATGATAGTGAGATGCCTAGAAATCTCCACTTCCTTGCAGAACTCATCGAACTTAGCACTATAGAACTCCAATCTGTAACGATGGTGTTGCCTTTTTCGCGGGAAAAATTCGATTTTTGCGTTTCTTTGAAAAATCAAATAAAACCGGAAAAAACGGAGTCGCCACGCCATTTTAATTTTGAAGGGCCAAAACTTTGAAAAAAGCCCGAGATCAGAGATTTAGGTTCGGAGGTCATGTTACGCGTCGGGAAGGACGTTAGTGTGCACCCGACGCGCCTCGTAAAAACGAGTCTTCCAAGCTGAAAATCATTTGTGTGTGTGTATGTATGTGTGTTTTGGCCAAAATAAGTTGAAACTGGAAAAAGTAAAAATTGGGATGTCTTTTTAAGACTTTAAACTGATCCCATGATTTTTTGGAGAATTTTTGGTTTGAGATTTGGTACTCAAAAAACCTTTTGAAGTTGAGAAGTCACTTCTGCCAGAAGAAAATGGCAGCAGACACCTGATTTTGAAATAGATTCAAGGGTCCTAAAACTTCATAATCTGGATGAACTCAGAGAATGAAAGTTTCTCTAGACTCCTCGAATAAACTTTGTGTGAAAGAAATTTCCATTTTGGAGAAGATTTGAGGGGTCAAAACCTTCTGGAAACCTCAGATATGAGATCTGGATTCCCAGAAGCTGATGAACTAGCCTCTGAAAGAAAAATTGAAAAGAGGAGTTTTACTCACCCAAAAAATAAGGTAAAAATATTTCTGGAAAGCTCTGGATGTTGGCTACAAAAAGTGTTTTGTAGTCAACACCAAATTCCAAGTTCATCTGTGTCCAAAAATTAAGACCATGGACTGAGGTCTGAGAAATTTGCTACTGGACAGCAACTTCTCAAGAAAGAAAATATGATTTTAAGGGAGTTTTGCATCCATGCTTGTCCCCATTTCCCTAGGTTTTGGTTAGTGATCACTAGACATTTTAGTGGTGAATCAACTATACCAAACCATCCTTGGGGTACATTAGGACTAAGCATTTCATTTGCTTGGGGAGGGGGATTTTACCCTTTGAAATCAAGATTTAGTGCTTGAAAATGGTTTTTTAGGGTTTTTGAAAGTGCATTTTTGCAAGTAAGCAAGAAAAGCTTTGAAAATAATGTTGATCTTTGTAGAAGATCATCCATGGAGATGGTCTTCCATGGTGATCTTCTTAGATCTAGAGAAAGAAGATGAAAGAACTACATTTTGTAGTTTGAAGATGCATGCATGGATGAGATTTAGGGTTAGGAAGAAGAGGGTTTACCAATCTTCCTTGTGTTCTTGAGTGTTTGGCTTGAGTGTATGAGTGTTTAGGGCTTTAATATGAGAGTGAGTGGATGAGTATGAGTTGGGAAAGATTGGAAAGAAAAAGGTGACAATTCTTGAGAATTCTCACCGCTTTTCTCTATATTTCGCCGTAACTTAGTTGCTATTGTGTTCTTCCTCCTTATTTTTGTGACTGGAGGGCTCAATTTATAGCCCTCCCGAAAATACAAACATGTCCGCGCGGATGGATCCAAATCGCGTGCACTGTTCATTAATTGCTTCGGGCTTTGGACACAAGGAATAATCTTTTTCAAAATTCAAATTGACCAGATTATGTTTCCAAAGATTGCTATATTTGGTTTTCTTCATTTGTTTTTCTTTTTTGAGATTCTTTTTAAGGTTTAACCTTAAATAACAATGCCCATTTTACCCTTACTTTGTTAGAAATGTTAGGATAGTTAGGAATTGTTGGAAATGTTATAACTTTCGTTAATTTTCTAACGAAAATTCTAACAAGCTCAAATTGGAGCACTTACAGTAGCCCCTCGGCGACGGCGCTTTCGAAGGAAGCGGGGTCGTCGATAAGAGTAAGGCTCCATATTTGGCAGGATGATCGAGTGATCGGGTGGCTGAACCTAGCGATAGGCTACCTACGTATCCTTAAGAGGAATCAAGCCAGTCGTAGTTCGGGTCTTTGACCCCGGAGATGATGGCGTTTTAGGTGCCTCGAACCTGGTGAGCGAGTTCTACAGTCGTTTGCTGGAAAGAAACTCTGCTGGGGATAAGAGATGACCATTTTTGGTCTGATGGGTATCCGCTCTGCTGGGGATAGGAATGACCATTTTCGGTCTCTGCTGGGGATAAGAGATGACCATTTTTGGTCTGATGGGTATCCGCTCTGCTGGGGATAGGAATGACCATTTTCGGTCTCTGCTGGGGATGATTGCGATTTATCGCTTTCTAGTGATAGCGTCTTAGGTGCCTCGAACCTTGAAGATGGCGTTTTAGGTGCCTCAAACCTTGGAGATGGCGTTTTAGGTGCCTCGAACCTTGATGATGATGGCTTTTTAGGTGCCTCGGACCTTGAAGGTGGCTTTTTAGGTGCCTCGGACCTTGAAGGTGGCTTTTTAGGCGCCTCGGACCTTGAAGGTGGCTTTTTAGGCGCCTCGGACCTTGATGATGGCGTTTTAGGTGCCTCGGACCTTGATGTGAAATGCCCTTTCGGTGGACTTTGTCTGCTGCCGAAGGAGAGGGTGACCGTTTTGGTCGAGGGGCTGGACCTAATGATAGGCTACCTACGTATCCCTAGTGGGAATCAAGCCCTTTCGTAGTTCGAATACTACTCGAGATCTCGCTGGCTTTTGGGATTCCGTTAACTTTGCTGGGGATTTTGTTAGCCTTTGCTGGGGAAAATCAGACGTATTCGTCTGGGAAATCGGTCTTACGCTTCGATCGCCGTTGGATGATTTTGATGAAAGATACGGGATCTCGTTATCTTTCTCGTGGCACTCGGCCTTACGTTTGGCTCGCCTGGGGATGATTTTGATGAAAGATACGGGATCTCGCTATCTTTCTTGGGTCACTCGGTCTTACGTTTGGCTGGTAATTTTGATGAAAGATACGGGATCTCGTTATCTTTCTCGTGGCACTTGGTCTTACGCTTCGATCACGGGGTAATTTTGATGAAAGATACGGGATCTCGTTATCTTTCTCAGGGCACTCGGTCTTACGTTTGATCGGGGGTAATTTTGATGAAAGATACGGGATCTCGTTATCTTTCTCGGGGCACCTTGGCCTTACGTTTGATCGCCGGGGTAATTTTGATGAAAGATACGGGATCTCGTTATCTTTCTCGGGGCACCTTGGCCTTACGTTTGATCGCCGGGGTAATTTTGATGAAAGATACGGGATCTCGTTATCTTTCTCGGGCACTGGTCTTACGTTTGATCGCCGGGGTAATTTTGATGAAAGATACGGGATCTCGTTATCTTTCTCGGGGCACTCGGTCTTACGTTTGATCGCCGGGAAGATTTTGATGAAAGATACGGGATCTCGTTATCTTTCTCAGGGCACTCGGTCTTACGTTTGACTCGCCGGGAAGATTTTGATGAAAGATACGGGATCTCGTTATCTTTCTCGTGGCACTCGGTCTTACGTTTTTATCACGGGGTAATTTTGATGAAAGATACGGATCTCGTTATCTTTCTCGGGGACTCGGTCTTACGTTTCTTGCCGGGGTAATTTTGATGAAAGATACGGGATCTCGTTATCTTTCTCGGGGCACTCGGTCTTACGTTTTTGCCTGGGTAATTTTGATGAAAGATACGGGATCTCGTTATCTTTCTCGGGCACTCGGCCTTACGTTTTACCGCCGGAATGATTTTGATGAAAGATACGGGATCTCGTTATCTTTCTCGGGGCACTCGGTCTTACGTTTTTCTTAGGGGTAATTTTGATGAAAGATACGGGATCTCGTTATCTTTCTCGGGTCACTCGGTCTTACGTTTCGACCGCCGGAAGATTTTGATGAAAGATACGGATCCGTTATCTTTCTCGGGAGATCGGTCTTACGTTCGATCGCCGGGTAATTTTGATGAAAGATACGGGATCTCGTTATCTTTCTCGGGGCACCTCGGTCTTACGTTTGGCTAGCCGGGAAGATTTTGATGAAAGATACGGGATCTCGTTATCTTTCTCGTGGCACTCGGTCTTACGTTTGACTAGCAGGGAAGATTTTGATGAAAGATACGGGATCTCGTTATCTTTCTCGTGGCACTCGGTCTTACGTTTCTTTACCGGGGTAATTTTGATGAAAGATACGGGATCTCGTTATCTTTCTCTGGGACTCGGTCTTACGTTTACCGGGGTAATTTCGATGAAAGATACGGGATCTCGTTATCTTTCTCAGGGCACTCGGTCTTACGTTTTACTGCCGGGGGAGATTTTGATGAAAGATACGGGATCTCGTTATCTTTCTCGGGGCACTCGGTCTTACGCTTTGATCGCCGGGTAATTTTGATGAAAGATACGGGATCTCGTTATCTTTCTCGGGCACTTGGCCTTACGCTTTGATCACGGGTAATTTTGATGAAAGATACGGGATCTCGTTATCTTTCTCGGGGCACTCGGTCTTACGTTTGGCTAGCAGGGATGATTTTCTTGACAAGGGGCTGACTTTGGTTAACTTTGGTTAACTCTGTCAAGTTGGGGACTGAATTGCAGAGTCCTGAAATTTTAAGGGGCAAAAGGGTCATTTTGACCCTTGCAATCCTATCCGCGCGGATCGGGATGGAAAGTCAGGGGTATTTAATGGGGCCAACGCCCTTCTTCTTCCTCAGTCCAATTTTTGCAGTTGCCGAGAGAGAGGGAGACAGAAACGAGGAGAACAGCCATTTTTGGCCCTAGAAGCTTCAAAATTCGTCCGTTTTTCTTGATTTTTCGAGCAATGGAACACGGGGAAGGCGCTTTTCAAGGCCAAGGACGTGGTCCGGTAGCGGAGAGGCGATTGGAGCTCGTCCGGATGAGGAGGCATTACAATCTTTCGCAATCGGTCGAGGAGGAGCATTACCCCGATGCTTGGCAACATTGGGCCTCGGATCCGCATCTCCGAACGGTATATTTCGAATCCTCTTGATCCTCTTGTCGATTTCTTGCTTGAAATTTTTGGGTGATTTTTGAAAAATTGAATATTGATATTGATGCTATGCAATGTTGCAATGAATTTGTGAGTGTCCCAAAAATGTGCATTTTGCTTGGGAAAAGAATTGGCATTTTCGCCACATTTTTTTTTTATTCGAAAATTTCATGTGAAAATTCGAAGAATTGTGATTTTTTTTTTGGAGTTGAATATTGCATGTTCTTGATGATGATGATTTTTTTTTTTTTGAAATTGAATTTTGATATTGATGAATGATGATGCAATGCATGCATTTTGTTTGGAAAGAATGGGCATTTTGCCAATATGAGATGTATGTATGTTTAGGATTTTTTTTTTTTGAAAAGTGGGACGGATTTTTCCTCCCGTTGTATGTAAGATGGATGATATGCATGTATGCATTTCTTTTTTTGAAAATGGGACGGAGTTTTTTTTTTTTTTACTTCCGTAGGAATGCATCCTCTCTTTTTTTTTTGAATGCATTGGGACTTGCTGAAAATTGTTTTATTTCATGCGAGAAAAATGGGGCTATGCTCATTGTATGCTGTTATGCTGTCGAATTTTTTATTTTTTTTTTTAATGCAAATGCAATCTTTTGACATTTTCTCTCTTTTTTTTTTTACAGGGCGGAAACCGTTTTGTGACGGAGCAAACGAACAAAATGAAGACTCGAGGATCGGTGGAGTCTCGTGATTGACTTGTGGGACCGGCTTCCGAATGCGGGCCGAGGAGCTTTGCCGAGTCCGAGACGGATCGTTGTCGAGACGGGGCTCAGGAGTTCGTCGAGTGCTTGAGGGGACTCGGGTCAAGTTCCCTAAGTGCAAGGGCTTGATGTTTGCTCGGCGCAAGCCGTGGGACGCGACCCACACCTTCCACTTCTTCGGGGCGAGGCGACCTGTTACGCCTTCGACTATGCCGCGATCACGGGGCGTCCTTTAATGGACGCAAAGCATCGAGTGGAGAGATGGCTACGGCGATGCCGTCTGCGAGCTCTTCTTGGATTTTCCCCTATTCCCAAAAAGGGGATGGGGATGGAGTATGCCGTGGTCTACGGCAAGATCGTGAAGACCATAGCGAGTTATGAGGTGGGGGAGGAGAGGATAGGCGCCGATCAGATTGCCGTGGCCTTCCCGTGGTTTACTTTCTCGAGCACGCTCTTTGGTCATGCCGAGGGGACAGCGGTCTTTGCCTTCGAGGTCCTTAGAGGACATGGAGACGGTTGGAGATATTTCCCCTGGGGAGGCCGGGCCGGGCCGAGTTGTACTTCGCTCTTGATAGATACGTAGGAAGGCCGTGAGCTCCTGTCTTGCTTCGAGTTTGCTCGGAGGTATAAGCTCTCTTTTGCTTTCCCTCTTTCCTTTGAGCACGCACTTTTATTTGCACGGATTGATTGGATTTTTACCTTTCGCAGTATGGGCGTTGGAGTTTTTCCACGTCACGGTGTGGAGGCGGCCGGCGGAGTACATCGGGCGTATCCGGCCATGCGGTCTTGGTCCAAGCATGCCCGGGAGAAGATAAGCTCCGGGCGTACGACTCTTAGGTACGCGGATTGCCTTCCTTTGACGGAGGCCGAGACGGATGAGGGGATGATATTCTTCCCCAGGATCGCTTTGAGGTAGCGCGGTGAAGGGTGCGAGATACGGGCCCGGTGCGGCGGAGGATTTTGAGGGCACGACTTGCGACGTCTACTATCCGGGAGAGAGGGTGACGCGCCGGCATGGCGTGAACTCGCCTTTGAGGACACCGTGGAGCCTCCCGCCGATATGATGCACCCGAGCGATCGGTCCGTGACCTGGGACGATTACGAGCAGTCGGTCAAGACTTCTCGAACTTCGTGGCGATCGAGCCATATGCGACGTTCGTCTTGAGGAGGCCGAGGATGCCTCGGGTTTTGGAGAGGGAGGGGCTTGGGATCCGCGGTACCCTCGGACGGATTTTTCCTACATCCAGGATGGGGTCCGATTGAGGGTGCAGATCCCTCAGCCCGAGCGGCTTCCACGAGCTTTCCGGCCTCGTCCGGGTATGAAGGTATGGCTTCACCTTTTCCCCTTCTTTTCTTTCTTTTGTTTCACCATCTCTAGCATCACTTCTCTTTTTTTTTTTGACGCTTTTGCTTTTGTGCAGTTTTCGGAGGTGGTCGTCGAGACACTGACGAAGCAAGTGATTGGAGCCAAGAGGTTCATACGGAGGATGGTTGCTTGCGGGGCACCTCAGGCTAGGGCGAGGAGACCACGGCCGGCGCCTGTCCGACGGGAGGCTTCTCCTATTCGCTCAGAGACTTCTTCAGAGACTCCTTTGTCTCCTCTCCTTGATCATCGCGCAGTACTGCCTTCGGATCACGTCATTCTAGGGGATCCATACGGGCAGGGGCACGTTTGGCAGCATGGCGGGTCGTCTTCGTACGTGCAGGAGTCTGACGCCTTCACCTTCGGGTACGACTTTTTCGCAGATCTCGGCTTGCCCTATCAGAGCGTGCCGGTTGGTCCCGATGAGCCTCTCTCGGGAGACGAGGACGATTCCCGAGCCCGAGATTTTCGGGGCTCCTGAGGAGGCGGGCCCGAGTCGCAAGAGGGGCCGGGGGGAGACATCGGGTGCTGGAGACTCCGATTGATTTTTTTTGAGATTTAGATTTGTACAGATCATGCACATATTTTTTTTTTTGGATGTAATAATTTAGGATTTTATTTATGTTTGTTTGTTGTTCTTTTTTTTTTTGTACACTCTCTTTTTTTTGGAATGTAATAATTTAGGATTTTATTTTATGAATGCAATGCAATATGAATGCAGTGTTGCATGAGCCTTGGGTTTTTTTTTTTTTTTGCAAGGGTGTTTGGTATATGGACTGGTTTGGGGAGGGTTTTTTGCACAAGTTTCGAGCAACCGGGACGGAATATTCCTTTTTTGGTGTAGCACTTGGATCAAGTTGCAGAATTTTTTCGGGAAGCAATCCCATCCGCGCGGAGGAATCCCGCATCCGACAGTGTCCTTTAATTTTGGTCCAGACTGGTCTTGCTTTATTTCAAATTCAAATATCCTCTTCAACCTCCAAATTCAAACACCATTTTCGGGGAGGAAGAGAGAAAAACCATGGAAAGCCTTAGAAAAGCTCCTCAAAATTGTCCCAAGAGTCCCAAATGTCATTTTTCAACAAGTTCAAGGATTGGTCCCGGAAATTATGCATGAGAGAAGGTCTTTCTTTGAAGAACGGTACAAGGTACGATGCTTGTGGTCTCTCAAAGAATTGGTTCCGGATTATGACCTCTTAAGGGCTTCTTCTTCGTTTTGGGATACTAGAAGGCACGTCTTTTGCCTTTCCTTCAACGAGATTGTTCCGACTGTGGAAGAATTTCGGGCCTTGCTTGGAGGTCCGGAGGTGGAGGAGATAGCAATTCCTTGGTCCGGAGGAGCTTCTTTTGTTGACAAGTTGTGCAACCTTCTTCATCTTTCCCCGGAGGAAGCACGAGGCATGATCCGCGGTCCCGACCATTTTGATATTTCCGGTCTTCCCGACAGATTTAGGGGCCTAGGCTTGGTGGATGACGCCTATTGGGATGCCTTTGCACTTTGCATGTTCGGCACTTTGTTCATGGTTTATTCCTTTGGGATCTGTCATCGAGCTTTGCTGGATGTTGTTGTTCACTGCCGCTCGGGCAGAGATGTCATTCCTTTGATTCTTGGGGAGACTTTTCATGCTCTCGACAGATTAGCTACCGGACGGCGGTACATGCACGGGGGCAGCCCGTTTCTCTTGACCCTGTGGCTGATGGAGCGTTTGGGGGTTCTTCGGGAAACCTCTGATATGATCAGGCCTTGGACTTTTGCCAGGAGAGGTGTTGATGTAGATTTTGATGATCAGGGCTCGTGGGAGCGTTGGATGGCGGGTCGCCAGACTGAAGATATCAGATGGTCGGTGCTTCATTGGCGGGTGGAGACTCGAAGAGTGCTTCAGGATGGGTCTCCCGTGGTCATGCTTCCGGGGCTTTCTCAGTCCAGCTTTTATATCCCGGCTTTGGTCCTGAGACAGTTTGGCTTGGAGCAGGTTCCTTTGGAGGGCTTTGATGATGTAGCCACCAGGGTGGTGGCTCCTGTTTCCATGGATGATCCCTCGGTGTTTCCATTTCTTTCCCGAGTATGGAGGTACGATGCCTTTCCTCCTCGGGTCATTCTCAGGCGTCCGAGACCGGTGTTCCTGACCACTTGGTACCTGGATTGGTACGAGGGGCATCCGGGAGAGACTCAGGTGGCTATTTTGAGACGGCGTGAGGCCATTGTAGGTGCGGAGGACCAGATCAAGTTTCTGAGAGGAGGAGGGCCGAGGCGAGGGCCAATCCTCATGACAGGAGCGGAGACGCTGTGACCGACTATGAGGCTTACGTCAAGAGACAGGAGAGGAGGGCTCCTATGCTACCAGCTAGGCTACAGGAGATGAGGGATGACGCTAGGGCTACTAAGGCCCTGACAGAGGCCGGTTTGATAGACCCTGTTCCTATACCAGAGCTTGGTAGGAGGAATACCGACATTTTTCCGATTCAGAAGAGAAAGACTCGGAGGGGGAAGAAGAAGGGAGAGACCAGTACGAGTGGCTTGGAGTGACTCTGAGGTTTCCAAGTATCCCTTTCTTGCCATGACAGACACATTAGTTTGATTATGTATCTTAGTTTTCTTTTAGCAAGTTGCCAGTTGCAGGAATGAATCGGGCTTAGACTCATCAAAGAGCTTTTCACTTGTAATGAATATTTGAATTGCTTTAGAGTTTTTTTTTGAGACGCTTTCATGGTCTGATCAATTGTATTGATGCCAAAGTATGGCTTTTATTTGTGCTTTAGACCGAACCGTTTCCGCCGCTCACGTTCCCCTCATTTTGAGGAGCTCAGGTCTTCGTAGTTCACCTGGTGAACTCTTTTTTGCTTTTTTTTTTTGTTTTATTTTTGGTGCAACCCTGTTTTTTACCTAGGCCGCCCTTTTCGGGTTTCTAACCTAGTTGGGTATTACTCTTTTAGCACTCTTTTTTTTGTTTTTTTATTTTGGTCCTTTTTTTTTTGTTTGTGCAACCCTGTTTTTTACCTAGGCCGCCCTTTTCGGGTTGCTAACCTAGTTGGGTATTACTCTTTTAGCACTCTTTTTTTGTTTTTTGTTTTTTTTTTTTGGTGCAACCTCGTTTTTTACCTAGGCCGCCCTTTTCGGGTTTCTAACCTAGTTGGGTATTACTCTTTAGCACTCTTTTTTTGTTTTTTTTTTGTTTGTTTTTTTTTGTTTTTTTTTTTTTTTTTTTTTTTTTTTTTTTTTACGCGTAGTATCTCGCGCAGCCTTGTCACCATTCACTCGGGTGTACAAAGGGATTCCCGTCGAGGTCCGCAAGTTGCATGGCGCCTCCGGAGAAGATCTTCCGGACGACATATGGCCCGACCCATACGGGCTCCCATTTGCCGAGAGGGTTGATACGGACCGGGGCTTTTCTTTTAGAACGAGATCACCTTCTCGGATTTCCCGATGCTTTACTTTCTTGTCGAAGGCTCTAGCCATTCTTCCTTGGTAGGCCCGGATGTGTTCCATGGCCTTCGGTCGGCGTTCATCTAGTAGGGCCAATTGGCCATGGCGACTCCGGAGCCATTCGACCTCGTTGATTTGGCTTTCCGAAAGATACGGAGCGAGGGTATTTCCACTCGATTGGGAGTACGGCTTCCATTCCGTATGTGAGGGCAAAAGGTGTTTCCCGCTTGCCGTTCGACCGATGTTCCGTAGCCCCGAGTGCCAGTGTAACTTCTCGGGCCAATCTCTACCTTGGACGGCCATTTTCCTGATGATATTTTCCAGAGTCTTGTTTTGCCGCTTCGACGGCTCCGTTGGTTTGGGGCCCGTAGGGTGATGACTTGTGACGGGTTATTCGGAATTCTCGCCAAAGAATCTGTCACGTTCCCCTTCGAAGTGGGATCCATTATCTGAAATGATTTCGGCCGGCAACCCGTATCGGCACATGATGTTTTCTTTGATGAAGAGGGCGACTTTCTTTGAATTGAGGATTTTGTAGGATTTTGCAGAGCATCCTTTCCACTTCCTTCGAAGAAATGACCAATCTGCGTCTCTTTCGGCTCTTCCGCAGTTCCCAAATTCACACTCGTCAAAATCTCCTCGGCAGCTTGGGCTCGATTTTCCTCTTCCAGACAACCTGCTTAAAGATTTTTTTTTTGTTGTTTGATTTTTTTTTTGTTTAATGTGTCTGCTTCTTTATCTAATGAATTATTATTAAAAAAAATTTTTTATTAATTAATTCATCATTAGTGGCAATCAAGGGATACTCAGAGAGGTTCGTCATTTCATTGAAGACGAAGGGGAATACAACGTTGGCTACAGACTCGTAGTCTTCAGGCGTGAGGCCATCGGACGACTCGAGAGACTCGAACTCAACAATGAGAGACTCGGAGGACTTTATAAAGGTTGACACGAAAGGACGGGGGACCAATCCAAGCTTGGTGATCATTTCCTCCTTGGTCGCGGACGGGCCTGAGAGAGTTTCCCAATTCTTTAGCGGCATCGCTGTTGGTGGCTTTACAACTCGGGAAAGGCATGGTCTCTGTGCTCCCTCTTCAGTCGTTGCTATCATCTCTTTGTCTGAACCAGAATCAACTGTGTTTGGCATCTGAAAACTGAGCATGTGGATGTAGGGATCTTCCTCACCTCGGGGACTTCCGTTTCGTCACAATCCGATCGCTCAATCCGGATGTAAGGACGCATTGCGTCTCGGTGAGCGGCTAGAAAAATCTCATGTCCCATACTCGAGCGGAAAGGCTTGGCGGTGTAGTTCGGCAAGGAGGACGTCCCACACGACGTTCATAGATTCGAGCCGAGTCCGTCGGTGTTTGCCGACTTTTATCATGAAAATCTCCTCGCCGGCGAGGCCAAGGAATGGGTTTGCGAGAATGCGGACAAATCTCGTGATTGAGGACCGGGACTTGTGTGCCTGTATCATGGCGGCGTTCAGCGTTTCCTTCCAAGACGACTCCAAGTGTTGGAAATAGCAATTAAATTTGATGAATCGAACTTCTTCGGAGTCCGCTCGCTTGAGTGTGTCGATATAGTTGGCATTGCCGGATTCCAAAGGATGCTGGCGAGACTTGCCTCTTGAAGGATGTAGCCGGTGTTTGATCGTGGGCGTTCTTGGCTATTGTTTCGCCTTCGTTCCCTATGAGGAAACCTGTCACCCCTTATGACTTCAAGGTCTCCTGCCGGTTGATGAATTTGACGCATTGGTGGAGGGTGGAAGCTATGGCTTTCATGTGATGCAACCAAGGGCGCCACTAGTAGGGCCGTGAACTCGGAGGGATATCCATTACATGGAACTTTGCGGGCACCATTTGGGTTTCGTACTGCAGTTCCAGTCACCGTCCCCGAATGGGACGAGACGAACCGTCGTAGGCTTTGACAAACCGGGTAGATGGGATCACGCGCCTTTCATTTATGCGGAGGGCCCTCATCATGCCGAGGGGAAGGACATTTACCGATGATCCATTGTCCACTAATACCCTGTGGAGTGACATGGTGTCGAGCCGAATAGTGATGTACAAAGCTTCATTGTGTTGGGAGACATCTCTTGGCGTATCTTCATCGCGAAGGTGATCATACTCCCATATAGGTGAGGATCATAGATTTGGTCCTTGTCTCGGGATGGAGAGTCATCAAGCCTGGCCACTTCGTGCCTTTTTCTTGCGAGGCGTAGTCTTTGCCGAAGCCCCGGGTTATACCGATGCCTTTTGTGGCGGTTGCCATCTCCAAATCCAACATGTTGATTGAGCGGGAGCGCCAGATCAAGGCCGGTTTTTCTTCATCGGTGGATACTCGGGAGGCTGGACAAACCGAACTTGGCGACCCCGAGGGGGTTGGACTTCCGTTGCAGCACTGCACCGAAGGTCTCAATTCGTCGTTGGCAAGGCTTTTCTGTTCTTTCACCCCTTTTTGCTTTGGGGAAGACTGACTGGAGTAGAGTACATAATAATCAAATCCCCCGATGGCTCCCCGAGCGTTCCCACACCGTTATCACCGCCTCGAATCTCTCCTTCAATTTTTGGCCGGGAGGAAATTTTCTTTTTCTTAGGAGGACGGTCCTCGCGTATCCGATCCGATAGTCCCTTTCAAGGCAATCGGGACAAGC
Organism: Adenophora triphylla var. japonica; assembly: GCA_022495995.1. Taxonomy (NCBI): domain Eukaryota; kingdom Viridiplantae; phylum Streptophyta; class Magnoliopsida; order Asterales; family Campanulaceae; genus Adenophora; species Adenophora triphylla. The sequence goes on from JAFEMH010002593.1 coordinate 225,333, forward strand.
CACAAATATCCCACCAAATGTGTTCTACTACCGGTGGCGGATTTGGGACCTCGGGTTGAGCGGTCCGGGAATGACTTTGAGTGGAACCGGTCCGGGGATCTGGCTGGGCTCATCTCGGTAGCGAGTGATTGGACTCCGCCGGATAATGAGAGATATTGAGGTCCCTGGGAACGGGCACATGTTTGTCCTTCGGGGTAGCCCCGCCGCTTGGGATACTGTTAAGGTCCCAAAGTGGCATGTGGCCTCTTCTATCCAAGCCTCGTCCGTTGCAGCGTTCTTCCGTGGCTTCGATGGCCGACCAAATTTCTTTAATCGTTCCCCGATTTTCATCACTCAGCCGATATTTGTGGGATCATCACTTTGAGAGGGGACAACCGACAAGATACCGAACTCTTTCGTCCCCGATTCGTTTGGGGGCCGCTTGCCACCGTAAGTCGGCGGGCGGGAGTCCCTGCGGTGGAAACATAGGAATCTTGGGGTAGCATCTTGATGTATCCGGGACTATTAAGAAGAGGAGGAGAACCTTCTTCTGTCTTTGCGGTAAAAGTGCCATCGGAATTGAGACCGATAGTCAAACCATGACTTGCGACTACCCCCGCAGTCATCAATTTGAGCCTCATGCCGAAGTCTCATTTGCTCTACCAACTGGATCCACACCGGTCTGTCCGAGGGATTACGGAGGACGGAGCAACGTTATCCCCATCATTACCGGCCGATGCGTACATTTTGAAACCCGGAGTCGGAACAATTGGCGAAGCCGACGATGCGCTTGACTCTTCCCAACCGATCAAACGGTGACCCGGTGCCCGAAACCAAGCTTTGTGCGGAGTCATGGGGAAAGGACACGAAGGTTCGATGTCCGGGAATGGAAGGAGGGTAGGTGTTTGGGCTTTAGGCTCATGCAACATGCGATTATTTGTTCACGTTTACTTAAAACATGTTTTATTAACCTAATCGGTTGGAAAAGATTGCTCTTCTTTTTCGCAAACTACTCGATTCCCGGATCGGTGGGCCCCGTCACTACGTCTATAAGCCCCTCGTATTCCACCTATATTTCGACCTCCCAGGTGGACGCCCCGGCGAGGGTCCTATAGGGCAAGCGGGTCCCACCGACCGGAAGAAAACGATCCTAGAAGTCTCGGCGGGTAATCGAGTATTAACGAGCATTCGATGTAAATTACGGACAAAGCCGACGTTAAAGTCAAGATCGTGTCCGGGGCTCGACGAAAAGCTCGGCATGATTTGGACCGATAAATGTCCGCTATTGATCTTGACTTATCGCCGCTAAGCCGTAATTAGGCATGGAATAACCGTTAATCCTTGATGACTCAGTGTCAATGCCGGGAGTCGGTGTATAATTTGTGCGCCGGGAGCCGAAGTCAAGGCGCCGGTCAATATCTTGGTCAAAGTCTGCGGCGGAAAACCGGCGTAACTTCGACCGATTAGCGGCGATTAGGGACCCGAGAGATATTGAGCTCGGTATGCCGACAAAGGCTTGAAAGGAAAGGTCTATACACGGACAGGCATGACACACCAGACTAAAAACCAACCGGGTCTCGGACAAAGTGTGTCACGGACAAGTGCATGGTCGACACGAGGCTCCATGGGATGTTTGGGTAGTCCCGTGCTCATCCGAGAGGCGTAATAAGACCAAACGGACCGCGACAAGGATTTCCCCGGGTTAAGGACGTAGTGTGCAGTGTACGGTCACGTGCGCGTAGTGTGCAAGCAGTCTATATTCCTTTTCTGAGTAAAATAGAGATTTTTTTTTTATGTGTCTTAAAAATATGATGCATGATTTTTCTTGAAATTTTTTTTTTTTGAAAATCCTTTTTTTTTGAAATTTTTTATGAGCACATAAGCACGTAAGCATGAAAATTCCGACGGAGTTAGGGACATTATTCCGACAGTCAAAATTTTGACTTTCTCCGAGGCGGCCAAAACAACATGAAAACTGCAAAAATCAACACACACAAAAAATGATTTTCAAAGCCGGACGGAAGCTTGACCCTCAAAAGCTTTTTTTTGAAAACGGTGATACCGGTACGTGGGATTGTTAGACCACAATTTATCCCCGACTCGTGTTAGGAGGCGATAACGGGAAATTTAATGGTTTCCACCAATATACCGAATACCATTTTTTTATTAAAAAGCTGATTTTCCCCAGCAGAGTCGCCACTGTAACGATGGTGTTGCCTTTTTCGCGGGAAAAATTCGATTTTTGCGTTTCTTTGAAAAACCAAATAAAACCGGAAAAAACGGAGTCGCCACGCCATTTTAATTTTGAAGGGCCAAAACTTTGAAAAAAGCCCGAGATCAGAGATTTAGGTTCGGAGGTCATGTTACGCGTCGGGAAGGACGTTAGTGTGCACCCGACGCGCCTCGTAAAAACGAGTCTTCCAAGCTGAAAATCATTTGTGTGTGTGTGTGTGTGTGTGTGTTTTGGCCAAAATAAGTTGAAACTGGAAAAAGTAAAAATTGGGATGTCTTTTTAAGACTTTAAACTGATCCCATGATTTTTTGGAGAATTTTTGGTTTGAGATTTGGTACTCAAAAAACCTTTTGAAGTTGAGAAGTCACTTCTGCCAGAAGAAAATGGCAGCAGACACCTGATTTTGAAATAGATTCAAGGGTCCTAAAACTTCATAATCTGGATGAACTCAGAGAATGAAAGTTTCTCTAGACTCCTCGAATAAACTTTGTGTGAAAGAAATTTCCATTTTGGAGAAGATTTGAGGGTCAAAACCTTCTGGAAACCTCAGATATGAGATCTGGATTCCCAGAAGCTGATGAACTAGCCTCTGAAAGAAAAATTGAAAAGAGGAGTTTTACTCACCCAAAAAATAAGGTAAAAATATGTCTGGAAAGCTCTGGATGTTGGCTACAAAAAGTGTTTTGTAGTCAACACCAAATTCCAAGTTCATCTGTGTCCAAAAATTAAGACCATGGACTGAGGTCTGAGAAATTTGCTACTGGACAGCAACTTCTCAAGAAAGAAAATATGATTTTAAGGGGAGTTTTGCATCCATGCTTGTCCCCATTTCCCTAGGTTTTGGTTAGTGATCACTAGACATTTTAGTGGTGAATCAACTATACCAAACCATCCTTGGGGTACATTAGGACTAAGCATTTCATTTGCTTGGGGAGGGGGATTTTACCCTTTGAAATCAAGATTTAGTGCTTGAAAATGGTTTTTTAGGGTTTTTGAAAGTGCATTTTTGCAAGTAAGCAAGAAAAGCTTTGAAAATAATGTTGATCTTTGTAGAAGATCATCCATGGAGATGGTCTTCCATGGTGATCTTCTTAGATCTAGAGAAAGAAGATGAAAGAACTACATTTTGTAGTTTGAAGATGCATGCATGGATGAGATTTAGGGTTAGGAAGAAGAGGGTTTACCAATCTTCCTTGTGTTCTTGAGTGTTTGGCTTGAGTGTATGAGTGTTTAGGGCTTTAATATGAGAGTGAGTGGATGAGTATGAGTTGGGAAAGATTGGAAAGAAAAAGGTGACAATTCTTGAGAATTCTCACTGTTTTCTCTCTATATTTCGCCAGAACTTCGTTGCTATTGTGTTCTTCCTCCTTATTTTTGTGACTGGAGGGCTCAATTTATAGCCCTCCTGAAAATACAAACATGTCCGCGCGGATGGATCCAGTCGCGTGCACTGTTCATTAATTGCTGCTTCAGGCTTTGGACACAAGGAATAATCTTTTTCAAAATTCAAATTGACCAGCCAGATTATGTTTCCAGCATTGCTATATTTGGTTTTCTTCATTTGTTTTTCTTTTTTGAGATTCTTTTTAAGGTTTAACCTTAAATAACAATGCCCATTTTACCCTTACTTTGTTAGAAATGTTAGGATAGTTAGGAATTGTTGGAAATGTTATAACTTTCGTTAATTTTCTAACGAAAATTCTAACAAGCTCAAATTGGAGCACTTACACAATCCATTATCTGTCCGGAGTCGCTTGATCTCCTTCCCTGTCTGATTCTCCATTAATATCTTCCAGTGTCTGAATTTGGTGAGAGCCTCACTCTTGTGCTTTATAATAATCACCCAAGTCTTCCTCGAGTTGTCATCAATCATAGACAAGAAATACATGTGATCCCTCAATAATTCATGGCATGAAGGTACCCAACAATTCGATTGAATGTAATTCAGACTGCCCTTTATTCTATATACCCCCTTAGAAAACTTGCTTCGCTGCATCTTCCCAAGTAACAATGCTCAAACTTGAGATCCTTAACCTTATTGCCACAAAGAAGACCATGGTTGGCCAATATCTGCATCCCTCTAATGCTCATGTGCCCAAGCCTAATATGCCACAACTTGGTCATATCCTCCTTTATCACTTCAGATGATGCAACCAATACTGACCTAGAAAGAGTCCTTCTTTGTAGGAATACAAGGAGCCCCTCTTAAGGTCACTCAAAATCACTTCAAAACCTTTGCAAACATGAACTGCTCCACCTTTACCTTTGAAACTGTACCCTTTGATGTCGAGCTAACTAAGAGATATCAGGTTTTTTGTCATCTGTAGAATATGTCTCACATCATTCAAAGTGCAAAACTTACCGTCATTAGTCCGCAGCTTGATAGAGCCAATAATAACCACCCTACAAGTAAAATTGTTGGTCATATGAATATTGCCACCATCTACCTGCTAATAAGTTGTAAACCACTCTCTCCTCGGACTGATATGATAAGAAATCCCATAATCAATAATCCACGCATTCGACTGTTTTGCATATTATTTTGTCACTAGAGCATAATCCCCATCAGAGTTGCTCGTATCAACTGCAACAACATTAGCTTCATTACGATTTGGAGGCTCGCCTCGCTTCTTCTTAGGACAATCTATCTTTCAATGTCCATTTCCCTTGCGGTAATTACAAATATCATCAGGTTTCAGGTCCTTTTTGCCAGAAGACTTCTTATTCTTTTGCTTGCTGCTAGAACCCATGATGCCTTCCGCAACCAAATATGTTGTCTGATTATCTGTACCACCATTACTGCTTGCCTTACAACGCAACTCTCTAGTTTTGAGCGAGGATTTCACCTTCTCTAGGGTTACCATCTCCTTACCACTGATACTAGAGTCAACATAGTGCTCAAGTAATAAAGATGTAAATCTATCTAGGTGATCCTTAATTGAGGTACCTTCCTGCATTCGTAGAGAATATAACATCTGCTTCATATATAGCTTGTTGGTCAATGATTGTGTCAAATACATATCTTACAAAGCAAGCCACAAATCACCTACAGAATCGGTATCCTATATCCGCCAGAACATCATCATCTAGACACCATATGATTTTAGAGTGGGCCATCTCATCTAGCCCGATCAGATCTGCCTCTTCCTTTTCTGCTATCTTCTTGGCCTTCTCCGAACTTTTTGCTGTTACAGTCGCGACAGCACCGATGGGAACGGCTTATGCTTTGCCATTTAAATCCTGACGATTCCTGATTACAGCAGCCAATGTAGCCCACAAACCCTTGTCCCTCAACAAGGCTTTCATCTTGATTTGCCAAAGAGAAAAACTATTCTTCCCATTAAACTTGTCAATCGGTGATTAAATTCCTTATCCCATCTTCTTCTGCAGTTTGTTAGAACAGAGTCTATGTGGAAGATAGAAAACAAGCAACAATCACACAACACACAAATATACGTGGTTCACCAACTTTGGCTACGTCCACGGGCAGAGGGAGAGAATATTATTATCAACTAGAAATCAACAGATTACAATCTCTAATCTAGTGCACGAATTCTTAATTAAGAATTCATGTCTGTGCAAATCCTAGATATAGAAAAACAGATGAGCAAACTGAACTATTCAATATGGTTAGGGAGGTGGCATTTATATGCTTACTCCAAACCCTACAGGGTTTTACAACCCTGTACCAAAAAATGCCGCATGAAAGCCCAAAATGAACCCAGGGTTCGATCGCTCCTACTGAGGGCACGATCGTCCCGTTCTCACAACTAGCCAGTGCGCGGTCGCGTAAGCATGGCGCGATCGCTCCCTCAGATATCACTAGAATTCCAAATTTGCTTGTTAAATCCTCTAACTCAGGCATTCCCAAACTTAGATGGCACCAAACCCAACATAATTAACTACACGTTTTTGTTAATTAGACATAAGAAAGATTTTATTCTTATAGAGAGAAATAAGAAAATTAAATCATCCCATTAGGTTGAATGTTATATTGTATGGTTTTATTTTACAATATTCATAGTTAAAAAAATTAATGAGTGTAATATTGACTTGTCGGTAGTAGATCTCAATTTTTTTCTTAAAATAGTTCTTTTTAATTCCCAAAATAACAACTCTTCCAAACTATTTATCAAAATGTTCATATTTTTGAAACATACTATTTCATATAGCGAGTTTAGTACTAATTCGTTTAAACTCGCTACACCCTATAGCGAGTTCTTTTTTTCAGTCTATTTATCTGAATTATAAACAGTTTTTATTAAATTTTAAACACGCTAAACCATTTAGCGACTTAAGCAGATTTTGAAATTGCAGATAAGGTTGGGGACAGATTTATTTCTAACCCTTAACACACACAAAATTGTTGAGAATATAGAAAGGGAGAAGGGAGTTGCGAAAAAAACTCAATTTTTACATTTTTTAACTTCATAATTGGTCAAGATTACAAATCAAGGTAAATCATCAACATTTCAATTATTCTATATACTTGTGTTAATTAATATAGAGTTAGTTTTTTTTTTTTTTGTTCGTACAATATAGATATGAATGTTAAAATTAGATTTTTGAATGTTTTAACACTTTGATTTTGTAATGTAGGGTTAAATATGAATAGAGATTCACGTATTTTCATTTGCTATTGGGGAGGTGATGAATGTCTATTTGATGGTCCTCATTTTCAGAAAGGCCCGAAAAGTGCGATTAGGGCTCATTATAGATGAAGATACAATCAATTGGTTGATGAGTTATATAAAGTGATAGGTGTAGATCGGAGACAATAGGAGTTGAAAATTATTTGTAGATATCCCCATTAATTTGATAGTGGAATTGGTGAGTACTTTCCATTTCGTATTCAAGATGATGCAGGCATGAATATGAAGTTTTATGTTTCTGCTCAATTTGGTAGGCTGAGTAATTTGCAATTATATATGGTCACCAAATTGATCAAAAATCAAAGTTATGAAGAGTTTGAAACGCGTAATACGGAGACCTTTTATGTGAATCATCAAGTTGTTATCATGATGCAGGGGTTGGTCCAAGTACACATACTATCAACCCAAACATCAAATTGTGATGATGGGACATGCTGAAATGATCCTGTTAATGATGAGAATTCGAAATATGATGAAGAAGAAGAAGAAGAAGAAGAAGAAGAAGAAGAAGAAGAAGAAGAAGAAGAAGAAGAAGAAGAAGAAGAAGAAGACACAGATGTAGATGCATTACTAGATGATGTTGATGATGGACAACAAAAGTGTAGTAGTGATTCTGATATAGATTTGAGGGATGGTTATGATGGCCCGATTGATGATTACGTGGAAATGCATTTGGTTCATTATAAAGCACCAAAAAATCAGAGGTATGAGAGAGGAGATTATCTTATTAACAGTGATATTGGTGATATTGGTCGACAAGAAGAATGATTGATTGATTCTCATAATCAACCAAATTTTCCAGTTTGGGATCCAAAGAAAGATGAAATTGCTAAAGGGATACTCTTTTCTAACAAGAACGAGGCGCAATTTGAAATAAAAAAGGTACCACATTAATTCTAATTAGCGGTTCAGGGTAAGAAAGAGAACAACTCATTCCTGGGCAATAGAATGTCTACTAAAAAAGTATCCATGCAGTTTTTATGTTCGTGTGAGTAGGAAGAAGCTTGGTATTGAGAAGTGACCAAGTACAAGGGTCCTCATTGTTGCTTGTTTTTTGGAGAAATCCAAGATCACCCTAACCTAGATGTGATGTTTATTGGTCGGCAATTAGTTAGTCTAATTAAAAAGGATTCAGATGTGAATGTTGGAGTTATTATTGCAAATATTAATGAAATGTACGACAAGACAGTTACCTATAAGAAGGTCTATTGTGGAAAACATAAGGAAATTGCAGAAGTGTTTGGAGATTGGGAGGAATCGTATGTAAGGTTGCCCCGCGTCCTAGCAGCCATCCAAAAATACAACCCCAAAACATTTGTTGAGTATACTCATTCTACTCCTCCTCCTGGTGAATATCACATGTTTGAACGTGTGTTTTGGCCGTTTGGGCCTTGTATTGAAGCTTTCACTCATTGTCGGCCTATCGTTTCTGTTGATGGTACATTCCTCCATGGTAGATATAAAGGGGTAATACTGATTTCCATGTGTGTTGGCGCCCAAGACATTATACTTCATCTTGCATTTGTTGTTGTTGAAAAAGAGGATTAGGTGAACTGGCGTTGGTTCTTATATCTTATTTGCAGACATATTATCATGAGTCGTGAGGTATGCTTGATAAATGATCGTCATCATGGCATTCGTAAGACTATGGCGGAAGATGCATGGTGGCCACATGTGTATCATAGATATTGATTTAACCATATGCGAGCAAATTTCTTGGACAAGCACAGAGGGGCTAATCTGAAACATTTGTTTTGGGATCCTTTTCTTTACAAAATCACGAGTATCCTCCCTTAGATGAGGCCAGTAGTACCCCAAAGTGAGTATCTTGTCCGCCAAAGTTCTGGCCCTCGGGTGTCCACCACATATTCCACTGTGTACCTCGAGCAAGATTTGAGGAACCTCCATAAGATGAACACATCTTAGCAACAGTTTCACAAATGACCTTCTGAACAATGCCTCCCCATGTATAGTAAACCAAGGGGACTTCTTCCTTATCGCTCTAGCTTTTCGTTCGTCAACTGGTAGCTCGCATGTTTCAATCTAGGCCTTCATCTCGTCAATCCAACACTTAGAGCCGTAGACCGAGCATAGAACCTGCACTCTTTTGTATCCTGGACGCTCTAATTATGAGATTGATTCTCCATTCTGTTCGTTCGATGTGGCCAATTTGGAGAGTAGGTCGGTCAACTCGTTCTCTTACGGTCAGAATAGGGTTGATCACTTCATAATATCCCTTGACTTGATGCATGATCAACTGGGAGTCACATTAGGCTATGATTTTTGTCGCTCCAAAACACTTAGCATACTCAAGTGCTGCTATCAAGACCTCATACTCTGCCTAGTTATTGGAGGCCTAGAATTTGAACCTTAAAGCTTCTTCAAAAGTTCTACCAGTATCTGTTTCGATCAACACAATCCCAGCTCCGCTAACATTCTTCGTAGCAAATCCATCGGAGTAAACCTTCCAGCAATCATTGGGCAAACTCATTGTCTGCTGGCTCAATTGCTCCTTCCCCTTCAAGCTCTATTTTGGGGTGCTCTCTGCATTATCCTCCTAGGTGAACGTAAGCTTGAACAAGAAGTCAGCCAAAGGTTGAGCTTGCAAAGCTTTTCGAGGCTTATATTCGATGTCAAAATTTGACAACTCTATGTATCAGTTTAGCAGTCGACCTGAGCTTTTTGGCTTGTGCAATATTTTCTCAACGGAGCACTAGTCAGTACTACAATAGGGTGAGCGGTGAAGTAAGCTTGGAGCTTTCTGGCTGCTACCACTAAGGTGTATGCTATCTTTTCAGCATTAAAATACCTCCCTTCTACGTCGGACAAGGCCTTGCTCACGTAATAAACTGGCTTTTGAGGGCCATTTTCCTCCCTTACTAGAACTGCAGCCACTGTTCGATCTCCGGCTGATAGGTAAACATATAAGTTTTCTCCTTGAATCGGGCTACTAAGCAATGGCGGGGAGGCGAGATATTCCTTGAGCTATTGGAACGACGAAGATCATTCGGTCGTCCACTCAAAGTTTTTTGTCCCCCTCAAAGTTTTAAATAAAGGGAGAGATCTCTCAGCTGACTTGGCTATGAAGCGACCCAAAGCATCGACTCTACCATTCAATCATTGGACTTCTTTGATGCACGTAGGCTCTTACATTTCCATCAAGGCCTTTATCTTATCTGGATTGGCCTCAATACCCCTCTGCGATACCATGAAATCCAGAAACTTACATGCAGCTACCCCAAATACACACTTGCTCAGATTCAGCTTCATGTCGTTTGCTCGTAGATTTGCGAACATTTCCCTTAAGTCGACCACATGACGACCAGCCTTAGTTTTGATGACCATATCGTCGATGTAGGCCTCCATGTTTCGGCCAATCTAACTAGCAAAGACTATGTTTACCATTCTCTGATAAGTAGCTCCAGCATTCTTCAGTTCGAAAGGCATCTTAGTATAGCGATAAATCCATCCAGCTACTTGGAAGGGTGTCTTCTCAATGTCATCATTATGCATTCTGATTTGATGGTATCCCGATTAAGCGTCGAGGAAACTGAGGGTGGCATGTCCTGCAATTGAGTCGACTAACTTGTCTATCCATGGAAGTGGGTAACTGTCATTTGGGTACGCTAAATTCAGATCAGTGAAGTCGACACACATCCTCCACTTTCCATTGGCCTTCTTAACTATCACTATGTTTGCCAGCCAAGTAGTGTAGGACGCCTCATTGATTATACTTGCATTAAAAAGTTTGTTTACCTCCTGTTTGATGGCCATTTCTTTGTCGCGAGCAAAAATCCTTAACTTTTGGCTTTTGAATTACATGGTGGGGTTGACCTCTAGGTGATGCACTGCGACCTCCTCTTTGACTTCCTTCATGTCCCTCTACCTTCCAAGCAAAAACGTCTGTACTTTCTTTCAATAGGTCGACTATCTCCACCTTTTCTTCTGGTGACAAATGTCTCCCTATTTTGATTTTCTGCTCGGGGTAAGATAGGTTGGCCTCTATATCCTCTAGCTCGTCTACTGGTTCTAGTTTTGGGCCGTCTCTAAACTGCAAAGTCCCAATGATGATCTCACTGACCCTTATTCTTTCCTAAGCCCCCAAGTGTGGAGCTTCTACCTCAATCATATCATCTAGTTCAGCAGCTATTTCCCCGTTGGAGGCCCCTGAGTTTTGGTTGACTTGAAGGCATAGGTCGCCAATGACGATCTGATCAACCAAAACTATATTTGTTGTGACCCAAGTGTTTTCAGAGGGACGTATAGGCTCAGTCATGACGTGGTCATGTGCGGGATAGGTCGCCTCTTTTATACACTTGATCGTATATAATCTGGAGGTAGTGGTGACAGACGTTGAGAACTTCCAACTTGCATCTTGAATGTCTATCTCTAACTCCCTCTTCTTCTTACAATGAAGAACATGATCCAGATATTCCCTAGTTATGCTTAGACCGCACCCGACTCCTAGCACGGTGGGGAACTTGACCCTTTGATGAGAAATAGAGGGCACCAATCCTAGTGCGACATGTCCAGGTATACCCAGTATAGCATGATAATCACTTATAACATCAATTACTATAAATGTTACCTTAGATGTGGTCCTCAAGGGATGCTGTCCAATGTACACCTCGAGCTCTATCTGGCCCTTTGCTTCGACTCTTTAGTTGGTGAAGCCCTCCAATCGACCTGAGTAAGGCAACAACTTGACGTCTGTCAAACCCATATCTAGGAAAGTCATGTAGTAGAGGATGTCTTTGCAGGCCCCCGTGTTGATCAAGATCATGCTAGACGTGTAGTCATCAATGAGCCCTGGAATCACCAATGTCTGTTCTCTCGCAGCCATGTTGGCCGCTAGCATGTAAGGATAGAAACTGATCACCTCGTCTGGAATACAGCTTCTAGGGGGTACATATGGAGCTTTACTCATCTGGAAAATCTTGTGTTTGAGCAATTTGTTGCTTGTCTCTTCAGCAATTATGCCCAAAGTTAATTTTGGTTGCCTCGGCTCGGGTACACCCCTTGTAGGTCGATCTCCTCCTGCAGGACGATCTCCCTTCACAAACCTATCCAACCTTCCTTCATTCACCCACTTTTGGATGATCCTTTTCAAGCTCATATAATCCTCCGTGGTGTGCTCGGTGTCCTTGTGGTACTCGCAGTACCTACTATTATCCCTTCTGAACTTATTTTGGGTGTTTATTGGGGCAGGAGGGCCTAGGTCGACCGTGTTCATGATCTCTGTCCGACTAACTGTATGTGGGGTGAAGCTTTCAGGGAATCTTTCAGTCGCCCTAGATCTATTTTCCCTTTGTTGTTGTCATTCTTCACGTGTCCCCCTTTTGTCGACTCACCAACTTTAGAATGTTTGGAACCTCTATCCTTCTTTCTTTCTTTCCGTTCTTCGGCCATGACCACTTCATAAGCCCTCTGAAACATCTCCTTCCTCGTGGTCGCCTTCCGAACCTAGAGCTCATAATACAAATCGGGAGAGAACACTCCATTTCTAAAGCATTTGATGATCTCCATATCTGTAAGGTCTTCCACGATTTGGTCGACCAACTCTTTGAACCTGGTGAAGTAACCCATGATGCTCTCTGTCTTGCCCTGAGTCATGTTGTTCAAGTCGGTTACTGTCTTCTTACAGGCCCCCGCTGTAGAGAACCTTTATAGGAACTTCCTCCTCATATATCTCCAAGAGGTAATGCAGCCAGTAGATAGACCACGGAACCAAGTCAGTGATGCACCTGTGAAGGTGCTGGTTAATGCCTTGCATAACACGTAATCCTCAGAAGAGACCAAAAACATAGTGGCCTCAAAGTGCTACATATGATTCAAGGCATTGGTCGTGCCTGAGTACTTTTCTAACACAGGCAACTTAAACCTTGCAGGAGGTCCTTTGTCATGCATGTCCTTGGCCAAAGGTCGAAGAGTACAGTCATTTCGTTCGACCTTCCCATTGGTTTCTTTTCGATCTGCCTCCATATCATCCAATCTTCTTTTTCAAATTGAGAAGCTCCCTAACGTCTAGGTCGCCTCCTTGGTGAGAGATCTAGTTAAACTTCTGTCTCTCTTCACGGTGGTGCTCTCTTCTCGAGAGCGTCCTCTGTCTTTCCTCTCTTTGAGGGGTCCTTTCTCTCCTTTCTCGTCGGGGAAGCGACCTTTCTCCCCTTTGTGGCAACCTACGCTGAACCCTTTCAGCTTCAAGCTGTCTTCTCTAAGCTGAGTCGGCTTCTTTCTCTCTTTGTTGGTTGAGCCTATCCCTTAGGTCGCCAGTCCGGTCTATGGAGATGTGGGTAGGAGGATGAATTTAATTCCTTCTCTCTTCCCCTGACGGCCTAGGTGCCCCATTAGCACACCTATGCGAGGTGAGAGAAGGGGCTACCCTTTGTGATCTTCTGTCATCCTTTTTAGGAGACTCAGGTAGCTCGAGCAGTTCATTCTGTACCTCGAGTAAACTCTGTAGCAGTCTAGCTCGCTCTAGTAAGATCTCCTTTCTACCAAGGTGAGAAGCTGAGGGACCTGCAATGTCGCCTACAGCTGGTCGACCTGTGTGGATCCTTTTAACTTGCTGGCTCACCATGATTAGGCAGGGGCCTCTTCTCTCTCCTGCTATTTTGCAGCCCCATACAATCGGCCACGCTGTTGCAGCGAGTGGCCCTGCAAGTGTGGTGCCCCTATAGAGGAGGAGGTAAGTTAGCAGTACGATTCCCCGTACCCACATCAATGTTTCCCCCAGCGTTCTCACGTTGTGGTTCACTGGAGGCAGTAGCAGTATGTCCGTCTGAAACCATGTTTGTGACTAGGCAAAGTTTCAAGGTCTAGCGTGATCGATTTCCGGCAATGAAACCAAACTGATGACGCGGGGAATGATCCAGATCAGCCTTATTCCAGCAATAGGTTGATCTCCATCAACTATAACCTGAAATACGAACAAACGACTAGTCGGAGTGATATCCGGCTAACACCCTCCGGCGTGATGATAAGATTTGGTGTTATGAGTTTGTAAGAAACTATATGAAAATAACGTAATCTAAAAATAGCCAGCAATACATTACCTGTTTACGTTGAATGTAGTCTGGTATATATAGGAGTGGTGTGGGATCGTAATGAATCCCTTAAATCGTGGAGACAATGCACGCGTAACGATCTTCGTGATTGTACAAGACGGTTACACATTGAGATATAAATAGACGCACGTTTCTGTAAGTCGAGGTCGCATGAGTATTCGAGGTCGACCTGACTTCGTGACTTGGTCAGGTAGAGATTGACCAATTGGATGATCGTATGTCAGACAAAGATAGGTCGGGAGTAAGGATGGTCGAACAATGAGATAGGTCGACTGATGCATAATATTTGGTCCGCTGGGGCCATAGTAATTGTATTGGCCCATTTAATAACTGTATCCTTATGATGCCTGTAGTTTTGGGATTCATATGTTGGGTCTTTTCCGTCATTTTTATTATTTTTATTACGTTCATAACTCTCTAGATTTTTCTTGTCTTAACTGAGCGTCAATTCTTTATATCCTTAAGCATTTCGTTGTCTTATGTTTGTTGATTTACGCTGACAGTGACCCAATACTTAGAATTAAAACGATCGATGAGAGGTATAAATTCCTACCCGTGGCAATAACATTTGTTTGTGTTCAATTTAATACATGGTGGATAGGTACCAACTACATAAATGCTTCCAAATCACGAGTCTAATACTATCATAATATATATTAACAAGTCGGTTTTCTTCTATTAAATTAATAGTCAATTCACAACCAAAATAATTTTGAAATAAATTTGAAAATTAAATAAGGTAATTGGTCGTTTTCTTAAGACGAAGATTGTTTACCGAATATTGTTGACTAATCTGGTTATTGTTACGTATGGGAAAATAAGTTTTTTGAAGTTGAAACTGATAAAAAATTATCTTATAAGCACGATATCTCAAAACGATTAAATGGGTTAACTATGATATCGATTGAGAAGAAAATATTTGATAAAGTTGACTATTCAAATTTAATTAATGATTTTTCTTCTAAATCTGCTAGAAATATCGTGTTTAAATAGTTTATTATATTAATATTTATATATATTAATTTGCTATCAGTTGTTATTTAGTTTTTTTTTTTTTAACATAATTTATTTCACATGCCCCCGTCAAAAAATTAGCCTAGGTCCCAAACTTCATAGAATTGATCGATCGTGCGTGTGGATGACACTCTTATAAATAAAATACAAATTATGGAAAGGTTTTATATCATGTACTCCCTCCGTCCCATTAGTAGCAACACACTTACTATTCATGCGTAAATTAAGAAAAAAAATAATGATATAAATGTTGTGAGTGTAAAAGTAAAATAGGAGAGAGAATGAGTGGAGGGAATAGTAAATTATAATGGTGTTGTGAGTATTAAAATAATGTAGGAGAGAGAATGAGTGGAGGGAATAGTGATAAAAAAAATTCTTTTTAGGAAATGTGTGGTTTGTAGTGGGACGCCCAAAAAGGAAAGTGTGTGGCTTGTAATGGGACGGAGGGAGTATACAACAAATATTTTATGTGAAATATTTATAAATAGTAAAAAAAATTATGCATACTAGAGCGGAGGGCTATTTCCTAATGAGAATTGTTATTCACTCCTGCACATTTACTTAATACCCTCGCAATATAATTTTCAAAAAAATGTCATTAATTAAAATAACTTTATTACCCTCACTAATATGTTTTACTACCGCAATTGAATTTCAACATTGGAGTACGAACTGTGTGAGATAGAAAGAGACGGATATGGTATTAAATTCGAACAGAGTTGAACACGCCGGACATTTTGAATGTGTTAGCAAAAATGTTAATGATATGTTTTTTCAATTAAAAATCAACATTTCTAATTTCATAATGACATTTATATTTAAAATGTCACATTTTTTGGATGGAGAAGTACAAATCAGATATTCCCTCCGTCCCAATAAAAGCTTCACTAATTACTCAAAAGGGCGTCCCGTTAGAAGCTTCACCTTTTCTTTTTTGACAAAAAATCTTTACTATTTCCTTCACTCATTCTCTCTCCTACATTATTTTAATACTCACAAACCATTATAATTTACTATTTTCTCCACTAATTTTCTCTCCTATTTTTAAATATTTTCAAATTACACTCACAACATTTTTTTCCCTTCCATTTCATAATTTATATGCCCACCCAAAAAAGGTGAAGCATTTATTGGGACGGAGGGAGTACTTATTTTAGTACCGATAAAAATCTTCGGACATTCATTAAGAACGGAGAAGATAGCAAACGTATATAAATGTACCTGGGGAATGGCAAGACTGGCAATGGTGAGTCCGGAGATGACATCAGACCTCAAAAGCTGGAGACTATAATTGGGGCCCCACACGAAAATCGGGAAGAAGAACTGCAGTCCCAGAATCAATTTCCTAAACCTTGTTTGGTTTTTGAATCCATGAAGCGGATCGTCCGGGAAGAAAATCTCCGACAGTCTATGTTTCAGTTTCTCAAACGTCGTTTTTTCCGGCGGCAAACAAACCTTGTGCAACTCCAACGGCGGTGACGTCGTACGAGCATTTGCTTCATGGTCTCCGGCGTGTTCAACTCTGTTCGAATTTAATACCATATCTGTCTCTTTCTCTCTCACACAGTTCGTACTCCAATGTTGAAATTCAATTGCGGGCGTAAAACATATTAACATATTACTGTGAGGGTAATAAAGTTATTTTAATTAATGACATTTTTTTTAAAATTATATTGCGGGAATATTAAGTAAATGTGCCGAGTCTCTTTCCTAATCCCGGTTTAGGTTACTTGTATGGATTTTCTCAGACTCTGACCGAATAAGCGTTGGGCAATTAAAAGATTTGGGTGAGAAGAGATCCGAAAGAGAATGAAAGCTGCAATACAGTGAAACAACTCACGCACATTGGCACCGGCGCCAGCGCCAACGAACTCAAAAAAATGCCCCATATATAGTCATGAACACTGTCTCTTTTCTGCCAAAACAAACACACAAATCCACAAAAATTGTCTCCACATTTTTATCAACCTTCTCATTTCTTGAATTATTGAGAAGGAAGAAAGAGATTGATGTTTGTTTTCTGTCCTTGACAAATTATATAAAAATTGCGCCCCAGGTGCTTGAAAGAATGCCCCAACGAGTTATATATCAAGCAGAATGACTTATGTATATATATATATATATATATATATATATATATATATACCATTTCATGTTCGTCGGCGAAGGTAATCTAGATTTAATGTTGCAAGCTGTAGACAGGATGAAAAGGGACCCAATTGGGAGCTTGATTAGGCTGGTTACGATTTGGTGGGCAGAAATGTTTTGGCTGCAACCAGGTAAATCTGCTAATGCCATTTGGTCATTGTCCTGTAGTTGAGAATATTACTGCTCATATTGCACACTCAAGTTGGAGTAACTAGTTAATCTCTTGAGAGGATGTGAATATTCTCGTCATTGAGAGGCTTGGTTTTACTTCTTGGCCGACAATCTGCGATTCTATTGTGAGTACATTTATTATTTCAGCAAAAAAAAAAAAAAAAAAGATTCATTTGGTATGGAATCCAACATTTTTTAGATGCATGACCCCCAATGGCAAAGACTAATATGCCAAAGAGTCCATTATAGTATCAAAGGTGAGCATGATTATAGAACGCAGATGTTCATGTATATACTGCGAGAAACAGTAGTAAAGGCAATGAAAAATGTGGGGTGCGATAGAGACCAGAGGCGGACACAAGGCCAATCAAAGGGGTGGCAGTGAACCCCCTTTTGCAATGGAAAAACATAAAGAAAATGCTCTGTCACCAATGTTTCATCATCATAATCTCCATGGAAAAAAAAAAAAACATGTCTTCAGATTCAATATACTTTTATATGCTGTTTTCAGTAAATATTTATACGATGATTTCAATAAAATATGTCTTCAGAATAGCACACCTCGACACAGAGGGCCGTCAAGCACAACAGAAGAACGGCCAGCTTTCTTCACCATATCCTTGAATAATTCATATTTTAGCTGCAATTATGTCTTCTTCTTCATTATTTTTACCTGAATCAGATGATTATTACACTGATTATAATATCTTAAGATTAACACGGATTGTCAGAGAGGACTAGGAATCTGTTAACTTATGAACTGCTGATTCTGTTTTGGATATTTCTCACGTTCTAGAGTTGATTGTTTGTTTTTGATACAATCGAGATCTCAACATGTATCAATATCAATGGCAGAAAGAGAGAGAAATATTATGTTGTATTGATCTGTTCTGAGTTCTTACATTGACCTATCTTTCTTTTTTTTTTTTTTTACTACTCACACACACACACACAGAAGCGCCTAGGAAATCCTTAGGGAGAGAAAGCCTTCCCTCTAACTTCTGGTGGCCACCAGGCCAAAGCCTGATGGTTATTGACCTATCTTTCTTTTTTCTTTTTTTTTCACTATTCACACACACACACACACACATGCACGCACAGAAGCTCCTAGGAGATAAATCCTAGGGAGAGAAAGTCTTCCCTCTAACTTCTGGGGGGATCGAACCAATGACTTTCAGGTTGGAAGCCATGAGCTCTAGCCAGCAGGCCAAATCCCCATGTGCATTGGCCTATCTTTCTTTTTTTTTTCACTACTCACACACACACATACACACACATGCACGCACAGAAGCGCCTAGGAGATAAATCCTAGGGAGAGAAAGTCTTCCCTCTAACTTCTCGGGGGATCGAACCCATGACCTCCAGGTTGGAAGCCATGAGCTCTAGCCAGCAGGCCAAATCCCCATGTGCATTGGCCTATCTTTCTTTCTTTTTTTTTTAATTTTTTTTTTCACTACTCACACACACACACACACATGCACGCACAGAAGCGCCTAGGAGATAAATCCTAGGGAGAGAAAGACTTCCCTCTAACTTCTGGGGGGATCGAACCCATGACCTCCAGGTTGAAAGCTATGAGCTCTAGCCAGCAGGCCAAATCCCCATGTGCTCATTGACCTATCTTTCTATATATATGGACAAGGGAAAGATGAAAGAAATGACTAATTGAATTTGTTACAACAGATTCATCAATTTAACTTTGTAACCTCGAACTTTTCTTTATTTACAAATGTGCCCTTTGAGTCTTCGGCTGGAGTGACTTCCTTAACATCCCCCCTCAAACTAGAAGTCTCAAAGAGATTAAAGACATTCAGTTTGGACAAAAGATAAGAAGTCTGATGAGAACTCAAAGACTTAGTAAATCTGCTAATTGCTCTGAAGAAGACACATGAGTGGTTGTGATGATGCCCTTCTTTAACTGGTCTCTGACTAGATGACAGTCTAGATCAATATGTTTTGTTCTTTCATGGGACACTGGATTGGAGGCTATGTGGAGAGCAGCTTTGTTATCAGTAGGAGAACATGAGAAGTAAAAGAGACACCAAAGTCTCTAAAAATAGAAAGAAGCAAGAGAATTTCACAACTTGCATTTGCCATAGATCTGTATTCAGAGTCTGCTGATGATCTAGAATTTGTGTTTTGTTTCTTAGCTTCCCAGGTAATAAGACATGAACCCAATAAAGCACTATAACTAGATAAAGACTTTCTAGTAGTAGGACAACTACCCCAGTTTGCATCACAATATACTTTTAACTGAAGAGAACTAGAAGAGGAATAGAATAGGCTCTGCCCTACTGATCCCTTGAGATATTTGACCAACTTTAAGGCTGCATTATAGTGAGGAAACCTTGGGTGAGACATGAATTGACTGAGTATGTAAACATCATACCCTATGTCAAGTCTGGTTATAGTGAGATAAATTAGTCTTCCTACAAGTCTTCTGTATTTGTCAGCATCAGGAAAGAGATCACCTTTGTCAGCTGGAAGAGAGTGATGTTAATCTATGAGAACAAGAGAAGAAGTAGCAGTAAGGAGACCAGTGTCATCAAGAATTTCTAATGTGTATTTTCTTTGATGAAGATAGATACCCTTGGAAGATCTAGCCACCTCTATGCCCAGAAAGTATTTAAGTTGTCCTAAGTCCTTAATGCTGAACTTGGTATGAAGAAAATCTTTGACAGAAGTAATGACTACATCATCTGATCCTGATATTAAAATATCATCAACATAGAGTAGAATAGCTGTAAAGGAAGTAGAAGAAGATAGAATGAACAGGGAATGATCACTTTGAGATTGAGTAAACCCATATTCAATAAGAGCACTGGAGAACTTAGAGAACCACTGCTTTGGGGCCTGTTTTAGGCCATACAAAGACTTTAATAATCTGCAAACCAAGGGAGATGTAGAAGAGGTGGCCACAGGCATAGAGGCTGAAACATGACCAGGGGGTAAGGTCATACAAACCTCTTCATCTAAGTCACCATGAAGAAATGCATTTGAAACATCCAATTGAGTGATGGACCAACCTTTGATAGAAGCAAGAGCCAAAGAAATTCTGAAAGTAGGCATTTTGGCCACATGAGCAAATGTTTCAAAGTAGTCTTCACCCTCCTTTTGAGTAAAACCCTTAGCCACTAACCTAGATTTGTACTTGTCTAAAGAACCATCTGCATTGTACTTGATTCTATAGATCCATTTGCAGCCAATAGGCTTTTTGTGACTAGAAAGAACCTGCAATTCCCAAGTTTTATTTTTCTCTAAAGCACTTATCTCATCAGCCATTGCATTACACCAATTTGGATTTTTAATGGCTTGTTTGTATGTATGTGGTTCTTTGTGAGCAGATATTTTACATAGAAAAGAGAAATAAGAAGGTGTGATAGCAGAGTAATTAATGAAAGAAGATGATGGAAGAAAACAAGCACTAACCTGAGAGGCAGATGTGGAAGGGTTGGTAAATTTTGGAAGACCTGTGTAATCTGCAAACTTTGAAGGGAGTTGCCTAGTTCTGGAAGGTTTAGGCATAGGAATAGTGGGAGAAGGAACAGACTCAACACTAGGAGTAGGGATCGAAATAGAAGGATTAGAGGAAGAAGGAGTATTAGAGTGAGAAGAATGATCATAAGAAGGATTAGAGGAATCAGATAAAGGAACATGAGAAGAGGGAGGGGAAGAAGAAAAGGAAGAATCATCATAAGAGTTATCAGTAGTGTCAACAAACATAGGGATTAAACTGTCAGAGGCAGCATAGGTAGAAGTTTTGAAAGGAAATTGAGATTCATAAAATATGACATCTCTACTGCAAAAAATTTGATGAGAGGTGAGATCATATAGTTTATAACCTTTCTTGCCAAAGGGATAGCCTAGAAAGATACATTTTCTGGCTCTAGGATCAAACTTGTCTCTATTGTGAGCCGAAGTAGAAGCAAAACATAAGCACCCAATGACCTTTAAATGAGAATAGGAAGGAGAGTGTTTAAGAAGATATTCATAAGGGGTTTTATTGTTGAGAATGGCAGAAGGAAATCTGTTTATAAGATATGTGGCAGCCAAGATGCAATCTCCCCAAAATTTGATAGGGAGATGAGAGTGAAATCTGAGAGCTCTTGCCACCTTAAGAAGGTGTCTATGCTTTCTCTCTACTCTTCCATTCTGCTGAGGAGTCCCTACACATGAACTCTGTTGTTCTATGCCTAGGGAAGTGAGCAAAGCAGAGACATCCTTGTTGAAAAACTCAGTGCCATTGTAAGATCTAATTTGATTGACAGTGGCACTAAATTGGGTTTGAACCATCTTAAGAAACTGATTTAGGAAAGAACATACTTGAGACTTGGAAGTGAGCAGAAAAGTCTAAGTAGTTCTTGAGTGATCATCCACAATTGTGAGAAAAGAAGTATGACCATTGTAGGTGGGATGCCTGTATTGCCCCCA
Organism: Adenophora triphylla var. japonica; assembly: GCA_022495995.1. NCBI lineage: Eukaryota > Viridiplantae > Streptophyta > Magnoliopsida > Asterales > Campanulaceae > Adenophora > Adenophora triphylla. The sequence goes on from JAFEMH010002593.1 coordinate 247,028, forward strand.
CATGTCACAGTGTAACAAAGAGCAAATAGAAGAATTATGACTTGAGCTTAATGGAAAGTGAATTCTTGCTTGTTTATCCATATGACAAGTATCACAAACTATAATTTTGTCAATTTTACAATCAATAGAAGAGATAGAATTGATTTGAGACATAGGAAGATGTCCTAGTCTAAAATGCCAAAGAGAAGAAGTATAAGAAGTAGTACAAGAAATGGAACTAACAAAAGACTGAAAGTCTGTATTACAAACAATAGAATCATGAGGTAGAATCAGTTTGTAGAGTCCATCCTTCAATTTACCAATCCCCTTCACTTTTCTGTACAATAGGTCCTGAAAAACATAATAGGAAGATGTCCTAAGGCATTAAGTGAAAATCCATGCCTTACTTGAAAGTACTCCACACAACGGTAGAAGGCAGTTTCAACAATTGCTGTTATTAGCATCCCACGGGCTCCCTTCATGACACCATTGAAAACCTCAGACATGTTAGTAGTCATAATGCCATATCTGTAACCACCATTGTGTGCTAATGTAAATTCAGAAATCATGCAATTGCCTCGGGGTTAATTGAACGGATACTCTCTAAGGTAGATTTCAATTTTCTATCTTGACTTGCTCTACCCGCTCTCCAAAACAGATACTTCAAACCTTCCCCTCTATGCTTATCCAAGAAATTTGCTTGCATATGTCTCAAGCAATATCGATGATGCACATTTGGCCACCACATATCTTCCGCTATAGTCTTAAGAATGCCGTGATGACGGTCAGATATCAAGCACACTTCACGACTCTTTATAATATGTCTGCAAAGAAGATATAAGAACCAACGCCAGTTCGTCCAGTCCTCTTTTTCAACAACAGCAAATGCAAGAGGAAGTATACTGTCTTGGGCGTCAAGACCCATGGAAATTAGTATTATCCCTTTATATCTGCCATGAAGGAATGTTCCATCAACAGAAATGACAGGCCGACAATGAGAGAAAACTTCAATGCAAGGTCCAAATGCCCAAAACACCCGTTGAAACATGTGTAATTCACCGACAGGAGGAGGAGGATGAGTATACTCAACAATTGTTCTGGGGTTGTATTTTTGGATGACTACTAGTACGTGGGGTAACCTTATATAAGATTCCTCCCAATCTCCAAAAACCTCTGTAATGCCCTTCTGTTTTTCACACCATGCCTTCTTATACGTAATTTCCTTTCCAAATATACCACTGATGTGTGCAATAACAACTCCAACTTTGACATCTGAATCGGCCTTAATAAGACTAACTACTTGTCGGTCAATAAACTTTGCATCTAGGTTGGGGTGATCTCGACTTTCTCCAGAATATAAGCAGCAATGAGGAGCCTTATACTTGGTCACTTCCCAATAGCAAAACTTCCTCCTACTCACACGAACATAGAAATTTCATGGAAACAATTACCCATGTGTGAGTTGTGCTCTTTCTTACCCTGAAGCGGCGATTGGTGCGAATATGGTACCTTTTTATATTAAATTGTGCATCGTTCTTGCTAGAAAAGCGTACCCCTTTAGCAATTTCATGTTTCTCTGGATCCCAAACTGGAAAACTAGGTTCATTATGGTAATCAATGAAGCCTTCTTCTTGTCGAGCAGAACAACCAATATCACTGTAAAAAGGATAATCTGCTCTCTCATACCTTTGATTTTTCGGCGCTTCATAATGAACCAAATGTGTTTCCACGTCATCATCAATCGACCCATTATCACCCTCTCTCAAATCGACATCAGAATCACTATTACCCTCATGATATTCATCATTATCATCGTCTAGCATTGCATCTACATCAGTGTCTTCTTCTTCTTCTTCATAATCTACATCATCTTCAGAATTATTGTCATTAACAGGATCATTTTGGCATGCCCTATCATCATAATTTGGTGTTTGGGTTGATACAAGTGTTTGGGTACTTGGACCAACCTCTGCATCACGGTTACAACTTGGTGAATACCCATGAATGGTCTCTTTGTGCAGTGTTTCAAACTCTGAATAACGTCGATATTTTCAATCAATTTTACAACCACATACAGCTGCAAATTACCCATCTCCCTAAATTTAGCTAAATGATCGAACATTATATTCATACACGCATCATCTTCAATAGGAAAGGAAAGTACTCACCAATCCCGCTATCAAAAGTATGAGGACATCTATAAATTACTTTCAAATCATATTGAGACCGATCTAAGCCCGCCTTTTTATATAATTCATCAATCAACTCATTGTATCTCCATCGACAATTAGTCCTAATTGCACATTTTAGTCCTTTTTTAAAATTAGGATCATCAAATGGTTGTTTATCCTCACCTCCCCAATAGCACATGAAAATGATTGGACCCCCGTTCATCTTTAACCCTATATTACGAAATCAAAGTGTTAAAACTTATATAACAAAACCCTAACATTTATATCTATAAATATACTAAAACACAGTTAAAAGCTTAAATTTTATATCTAAACACAAGTGAAAACAATGATTAAGATGATGTTAATTTACATTGATTCTTGATCTTCAACAATTCTGATGAAATTAAATGATGTGAGGATTTGAGTTTTTTTTTTAGAGTAAGTATGAGGGTATATGAGAATGAGAATGAATCTGAATGTGGAAATCTTATCTACTTTAAAATTGTCATTTTAAACTCGCTACACCATGTAGCGAGTTCTGTGTGACCGGTCAAACTCTAATACAACTGATTAATTCAAACGCCTAACCCCTAATTAAACTTAACTCGCTACATGGTGTAGCGAGTTTCAACGGTAACATGTTGAACTCGATAAACCGTGTAGCGAGTTCTAGAAAGTGGGACATTTTGGAAAATAGATTCAAACGTGAGTTATTTTGATTTTTATATTTTTAAAATGAAATTATTTGAGAAAAAAGTCGTTGTAGGGGCGAGGCAGAAACTTTTTGAAATGAGGGCAAATATATTTTTACTCTTTACATTATTTTGAAACACACAAGAGACAAATTTTAATAAATTGACTAGAGCCATCCTTTGCTTTTTATTAAAAACTAGCAGTACATCCGTGCGATGCACGAAAATAGCATAGTTTATCTTAAATCAAAATTAGTACAACAATTTATATAATCAAATACCAATTAAAATTAAAAAATATAATATGAAATAGTGATATTTAACATAAGTATACGAAAGTAAATAACAAAGAAAACAACAGCAAATACGATTATGTAAACAATTTTCCTAATCAAAATTAGTACAACAATATATCTAATTAAATACCGATTAAAGTTAAATAATGCAATATGATATAGTGATATTTAACGTAAATAGAGGAGAAATAACATGGAGAACAACAAAGAATATTATTATGTAAACAATTTTCCTTAACCAAATAACATCTTTAACACTATAAGATGAGATTATACAATTGAATGTCACTAACGTACTACGTAACATACACACTTCCTACAACTAACTTCATTTAACAAATGACGAATCATTTACATAAAATGATATATCTGATATTTCGTTACTACATCATGTCAAACATTATATGCATCCAATGACATACATATTCATCCACACTTGAATCAAAAATACTTAAAAACATTAAATACATACTCCCTCCGTCCCGGTTCACTTGGCACCAAAATGAATGGCACAATAACTAAGAAAAAAGAATAAAATAAAAGAAATGTGTGGTAGAAAATGAAGAGAGAGAATGAGTGGGGTAAATAGTAGTGTTGGTTGAATAAATTGAGTGGTGGAAAATGAAGAGAGAGAATGAGTGGTGGGGTAGAGTGAATATAAAATTATAAAAAATTTGCCATTTTGGGTAGTGCCAAGTGAAGTGGGATGGACCAAAATGGAAATTAGTGCCAAGTGAAGTGGGACGGAGGGAGTATATATTAAACTAATTCGTATTAGTTTAGAAATAATAAACGGAAAATGGAACCCAATTTTTTTAGACAACCGAAAACCGCAATTTTCTCATCTCCAGTAAACACCAATTTTTATTTCGTAAATTAAAAGTTTTAATTTTTTTTGTAACATATTCAAAATATTATAACTTTATCCCTATATTGAAAAAAAAAAATTATGGCTAAATCTAATAATGGCTTAAATAATTAAATAAATAAAGTTTTCTTTTAAATGATTGCAACTCTATATATGGAGAGATGTTAATAAAAAGAAGGTGAAAATATTAAATTGTTAACTTCACATCTCTCCCCCTTCCATACCACCACCCCCACCCACTTATCACAAATTCATCTATTTCCCTAAAATTTGCAAATGCGTCTCTCATCTATATTGCTGAAAAATTATATCCACTTTTAGTAAACAATTTTTTTTAACAAACGACAAATCAACTGCATTCACAATAACATAATAGACGACACTATACAAACGTTGAAAGCTCAACTCAAACATCAATAATAGTTCTATCTTTTAACTTACAACAAAGATTACTACAATCAATTAAAGGAAAAAAAACATCACCTAATAGACTTTATCTTCTTCATATATGTACAGAGTAATATCATTTCAGCACTTAAATATTTCATATCTCGTCCCCACTTAATCAATTATAAATACATAATTATCTTAATCATTTGAAAAGAAAAATATATTATGTATAAATCTAATAGTGACTTAAATAAATAAATAAATAAATAAGTAAATATTTTTTTATTTTGAATGATTGAAACACTATATATGTAGAGATATTTAATTTCAACTCTATATATATATGTCAAATTTCAGAAAAACATCTTCCCATCAATGTAACAACCAAATAATTAATTTTGTAAACAAAAAAATTAATATCATTTATTAGTATACGAACAATAGTAATAATAAATAAATATCATATTTATTTACATTAACTCATCATGAACATAAGTATTGTATTCATTTCCAATTTAACTTATTTAATTTTAGAAAGAAAAATCATAATCTTAAAAAAACTAACAATTGTGTTAAATGAAATTTTTTTCCCCAAACAATCTACTCCTTCATCAAGCCCAACCCACTTCTTCCTCTCTCTCTCTCTTAAAATACCAATTAATACTATCTTTATTTTTTAAAATATTGACATGCACTTCAGTAAAAAATTTAAAAATAATGCCCACCTTTCCCAATATTGGTCTTTATAAATAATATTTTTTTTCAAACGGATAGTAGAATAATTTTATTTTATATTCTTTATTTTTATTTTATATTCTTTAATTTTATGATTAGTGTAATAATTATTATTACTATCAATATCATTTATAATTAAAAAAATACTTATTATTACTATCAATATCATTTATAATTAAAAAAAAAAGTCACACTTAATTAATTTTATCTTAAAGTATATTGAAATTTTTTTTAAAAAAAATTACAAAGTTAATTAGGAAATTTATATTTAAAAAATAGGGTTTTTTTCCCTGTGTCCGAATCAAATGAAAAAAGTCTTTATTTGTAGAGAAAAAAAATTATGAATTTTGGTGTAATTTTTTTTTAAATTAATTTAATACAAAATAATTGAGGTCAAAGATATCTTTCAATAAAAAATAAATAAAATCCACATAGTAGGCTATTCTCTCCGAAAGTATGCATGCAAACCTTTTTAAATCTCTAAAACGAATGTTCAATAATTTTTTAAATTTGCTATTTAATTAAGAGAAAATCTAATTTTTTTTATATTTATTTTAAAATAGAGAGAGTAAAAATAAAGACTTGCTCGAAGAAATTGAAGCTTATAAAATAGAATCACATATCACCTTTTATAATTTTCTAAAATATTTTTTCACTTTCTTTTTAACCAATCTTTTTCTCTCTCCCCTATACTAATTGGGTAATAGTAATGACACAAAATAATTACAAAAATTTGCTTACAAAATCGTAAATGTAATAATTTTATTATTGTTTTTAATTAGAGTGTATTGAGTCCATTACAGATGCTATCATAAATATCGTCAATTAATTTTGTTAGCAAGATTTTGTGGACAACTTTCAATCTGTCACCCAAAAATCCCAAATCAGCTTCAAATAAATTATCTTCACATTTAATGATACTTTTTACTTCCAACAAAAAGAGAAATTTAACTTCTTTCTCATAGTCAGCCCATCACCCCTAAATTATGTCTATAAATTAAAAAAATAGAGTCATGGCTCCATTCCCCCATTTAGTTTTCTCGGTTTATCGATTTTCAAATTAAAAAATCACTTTTTAAAAAAAAAAAATTATTTATATTCGTAACCATTTTTTAAAATTAATGCACCATTTTAAAAATTATTATTCTATATTTAAATTTTATTTAATTTTATGATAACAAAACATTGAATGAAGTTACAAAATAAAAAAACAAAATACTCTATTTCTATTAAAAAAAAATATGTCATCATAAGGCATGCACTTATCACCATATTAGTTGTATGACTTTTATTGAAAAGAGCAGTTAAATACCTTACCTTTTTTTTTTCAATTAAACTATCTTCTTGCTTCAAACAAATAAATAAACGAATAAATCTCAATCATCATATTTGCTTAAATTTGAAATCCTGAATATTTTTCTTTTACTTTTTCAATCATTCATATTTATTTTTTGAAAGTAAAAAATTCATATACTTTTTTTTTGAAAAAAAAAAAGGATTATTATTTATAGTAGTAGCGGTATTTTTTTTAAAAGCATAATGAGATTTTCAACTATTAAGCCTAATAATCCGGATCTATAAGCCAACAAACATGCATTAATAATAATTACTATATAACATAATGAATTTATTTTTTAAATAAAAAGTACACAATTTTTGCCTCCAAGACTTTCCTTACCCCCCCCCGGGCCCTCCATATAGTCACCTATATTATCTCCACATTCTTCAATTTTTTATTTTTTATTTTAAATAAAATCTTCTTCTTTTTTTGACAAAAGTAAAATAAAAAAAATGTCTAACTAATGATCATCTATCTCGAAAACATAAAAAAAGTAGTTATAATCTAAATATATATATTCTTAAATTTTAGACTAAAAGTGAACAAAACAAATTGAATATCCACATCTAAATTTATAAATTATCGTTAATACAAAAAAAACTGTTATTAATTAATAATTAGAAAATAATAAATTTAGTCTAAAATTTAAGAATATATATTTAGATTATAACTGTTTAATGAGTTTATTAGACTAAAAATGAGGTATTTTTTTCCAATTTTTCTGAATTAAAAACAATAAATTTTAAAGCTCATTAAACAATTATTTTTTTAAAGAAATAATTAGAAAACATTCAAATGTTGCAACCTAGTCTAGACACCTAGTGTTGATTAATTAATGAAAAAGAAAAAAAAATTGCACATTTCCAAAAGTTTTCAAAGAGTGTGAGTAGTATAGATCATTTTTCCACTTTCTCTCCACCCATGTTCCAAAACCATTTGCCAAAATCATTTGCTAAAACCATGTGTTGAATCAATTTCCATTTTTAACCCCTTGATAGTGACATTTTGGGCTTCAAATTTCCATTTTGGCCACTTTCTTGCTTTTAATATAGAACAACGAAAGAAATTATTGGGGACGAAATGGAGTTTTTGTTTGAGGCGTATATCATGCATTATTATTATTTGATACAAAATCAAAGTAAAAATAGTTTTTGTTATGGGAGGAAGGAAGGAATTACATACTATTCTCTACAACACCAAAAGAGTAGGTAACCCAGTGCATACGGACGGTTCCGGTACTTCCACATTTCACCCTTTTTCAATCTATGGTTAGTATTAATTTGATATTTTGTGGGTCCCACTTCTACTGAAATATACATGGCCGCCCCCCTCAAATCAGTGCCATGTGTCTGCTTCCCATCAGCCCTCGCATAAGGGGAGGAGCAAAACTCTCGCAGGCGCAGTACCAAATCCGTAACCCAGTAGCATTACAATGATATGTTCAGTAGGCAAATGTGTGAAAAGTTGAGAGGAATTCAAATGTGTTCTCATCCTATTGCAGTTGTTGGCTTTGATCAACTTCCTCACACGTATCCTTTACAAAAAAAAAAAAAACTTTAATCCGGTGTGTTTGATGCATGGTGTTCTACAAATCTCCAGGCAGATCTCGACTCGTTAGACATGGAAGTTCCCTTCTCCAAAATGGCTTTAATCCACTTGATCTTGTTTGCAAGTTCCTCCAAATCCATAATTGCTGCATCTAAAGTGTTTGATTCCATCGAGTTTAATGGTACCTCAAACAGTTCCTTTGTAGAAACACTTCCGCTAGTTTCAGCAACAGCATCATCTCTGACATGTGGGGTCGAAATACTGTCTAATGAACTAGCAGCTTTTCCACTAGCACTTTCTCCAGCATCCAAGTCCATATTTTCTACTGGCACGTCCTCAGAGACAATAGTTTTCAAGGGTTTTAGTGGGGCCCCACTTCTAACTGGACTTGGTAACGAGCTAGCTGAGACAAGAGAAGATAATTCCCCAACATCCAAATCCAAGTCCATATTTGTTACTGGAACTTCCTCAGAGACAGCAGTGTTCAAGGGTTTTAGTGGGGCCCCTCTTCTTGTTTTAAATTTACCTGAACTAGGTAATGAGTTAGCTGATACATGAGAAGATAATTCCCCAACATCCAAGTCCATACTTGTTACTGGAACGTCCTCAGAGATGGTAGAGTTCAAGGGTTTTAGTGGGGCCCCTCTTCTTGCTTTTAATTTACGTGGACTTCGCGATGAGTTGGCTGATAAATGAGAAGAAATAGATGTATTCAAAGGTGATCGAACTGCAGCTTGAAAAACCCTTGGGCCTTCATCAGTGACTGGGATTTTCAAGTTTGAAACAGCTGCATCATCTGCCAAGCAGAAGAGGTCAGCTTAATTAGCAATAACAACTAATAGTAATTATTCCTCAATGATTGCTAAGCTTTAACTTAAAATTGTCAAGAAATCTCCTCACAAGATGATGTTGAAAACAAATTGATGACTCTATAGGAATTTATTCATGTTTAAAATATAGGTCAAATATGCAGTGATGTGCACACTAATTGATTCATTAAGACGAGATAGATAAGAATGATTCAGATTAGATATGGAAAACAAAGATAAATCTTGAGCACCGGAATATATAACCAAACAGAATTACTCCGTATTTGAGTTTCAGATAAGCAAGGACCACCTCCCTATATTGTTTTGGTCCATTTCCACTAAGTAGTTTTATTTCATTCTAATGTCTTGTGACCAGGATCAGCCACGAGAGGAATAAGATAAACTCTGGCAGTGCAATGTATTTGCGACTTAATGGCCCCTTCAACCATAGATAATCTCAAGGGCCTTCAGTTAGTCTTCACCATAACCACTTTCGGGAACAGAATGGCTTTCCTTACCTAAATTTGTGCCTCAAAACTATTACAGGTAGTGTGTGACTTGGGGGGGGGGGGGATGTTTCTATCTTTGTGGTGCTTCATAGGGTTCAGCTTGATTTTAATATACAGTGAGACTGGAGAATTACTTCTAATGATAGAAGTGTATAGGGGTGAGAACGCTTAGGGGCAGTGTACTTAAACCATGGAAATTTAAAAATGACTGGTATCCACTCATAAAATGACAAAATTAGCCATAAGTGCGGATGAAATAAGAGATTTTGTACAGTAAAGATCTGCAAGAATTAAGGCAGCATGAATGAAGATCAGGAATACTATATTGCATGGCCGTGCAAGATGTAAAGAACCAGAAGGAAAAAATGGTCAGCAATAACAAATAAGGAAAATGATCAGGTATCGTTCAATACAAGTTTCATTATATATATCACTTATAATAACCACATTTTATTTTATTTTTGGTGGGTGGGGGGAGAAACAAAAAGAGAGAAGAGATATTGTGTAAATGAAGATGTAAGTTAATAAAGGTTCCTGGAATATAGCAGATAAATATTCAGTGGCAACGGACTCACCTTGTTTCGTTGGATAAAAAAGCCGAGCACAGCTAGAAATTCCACCTTTCTGTAATGCATAGCAAGGAAAATTGAGTACTGATTGGTGAACACATGTTATCTAATCTTTGAACAACTGAGAATCTATCAGAACTGACACAATGGAATAACACACCCAAACTACAAGAAAACAGAGAAAGTAACAGATAGATTGTATATATGGCGCAGGAGATTTTACAGGTATTCAAACACTGCATCTAATACCAAAGATCAATGTTTTAGACAAGGAAGATATTCTAATTACATTTTCCTAGTATACTTTCTTTTTAAAACCAATTCTAAACAATCAACATAAGGAGGCATAAAATTTAAAAGGAAAAGAAAATTTGTAATTTATTCAAAAATTAAAGTGGAAATGAAATCCACCAAAATGGCAACATTTGAGACATACTAGAAAGAACCAACAGAGTAGCAGTACAACACCAATCACCCTTACTCCAAAAAGAAGCTCAACATTGGCTTATGGCAAATCATTACCAAAACGAAGTCTTGCACACAAAAATAACCAATTTCACTGTTTTCAAATTGACATTCTATAGACAGCAAGTATCAGTACAAGTCTTTGAGCTGTAAAGAAGAACTAATTATAAATTACTCCCTCCGTCCCTAAATGAATGTCTATTTTTCCATGAAAATTATCCCAGAATGAATGTCAAATTTTTTGGGAAGTTACTAAATCATCCCTAATCATACAAGAATTTCTAATTCTACTTATACTCATAATGCAATATTTTGAAACTATTAAGGGTTTTTATGTACTAATGTTGCTGAAATGATTAAATTTAACCTTTTTGCAAATGTGCCTGAAAGTAAAATATTGGACACTCATTTAGGGATCGAGGGAGTACAAAACATATAAATAGTCAAAGTTGTCGAAAAAGAAATTATTTATAGAGGGATTATTCATTGTGATTATATATTAAAAATCGGATTGTATACAACAACAACAACAAAGCCTTAGTCCCAAAATAATTTGGGGTCGGCTAACATGAATCCTCATATGTTATCGTGAAAAAAATAAAAAATAAAAAAATAAAAAAATAAAAAATAAAAAAATAAAATAAAATAAAACAAAATAAAACAAAATAAAATAAAATATAAAAAAAAATAAAAAATAAAAAATCAACCCCCCACTTGGATTTTTGCCCTCCACTCCGGCCTCTTCAACACCATACTTTCATCCACTCCAAGTAAATTCATATCATTTTCAATTACTCTAATCCAAGTTTGTTTGGGTCTTCCCCTACCCCTCGCCATTTTATCATTTCTCCACTGTTCCGGCCTCCTAACCGGTGCATCACTCGGTCTCCTTCTCATATGTCCAAACCACCGTAGACGATTTTCCCTCATTTTATCCTCAATAGGCGCAACTCCTACTTTACCTCTGATCACCTCATTCCCCAATCGATCCTTTCTTGTATGACCGCACATCCATCGAAGCATACGCATCTCCGCCACATTCATCTTATGCACGTGACACTGTTTCACGGCCCAACATTCGGTGCCGTAAAGCAATGCCGGCCTAATTGCCGTCTTTAATCTATTGGGCATGCCGCGATCACATAGAAACCCTGTAACACTCTTCCACTTCAACCAACCTGCTTTAATCCTATGAGCCACATCTCCATCTAATTCTCCATCCTTTTGGATAATGGATCCAAGATAGCGAAAAAACTCAGAAGCTTGGATAATATTTCCATCAAATGTGACCGCCCCTGCCTCCCTACTTCCAACTCTGCTAAACTTACACTCCAAATATTCAGTCTTGCTTCTGCTTAATCGAAAACCTCGAGATTCCAAGGTGTGTCTCCACAACTCTAATTTACTTTCAACACCCTCTCTTGTCTCATCAATCAGCACAATATCATCTGCGAACAGCATACACTTTGGTATATCATCTTGGACTGACCTCGTCAATTCGTCCATTATCAAAGCAAAAAGAAAGGGGCTAAGTGCGGAACCTTGATGCACTCCAATCTTTATAGGGAACTCTCCAGTCTTCCCAACACTAGTCTGTACACAAGTACTAACTCCATTATACATGTCCTTAATAATATCAATATATTTCGTTGAAACACCCTTCTTTGCTAATGCCCACCAAAGTACCTCTCTTGGCACTTTATCATACGCCTTCTCCAAATCAATGAAAACCATATGCAAATCTTTCTTTTGATCCCGATATTTCTCCATGGTTTGTCTCATAAGATATATTGCCTCCATAGTCGATCTTCCTGGCATAAACCCAAATTGGTTATCCGAAATATCCACAATTTTTCTCAGCCTTTGTGCAATTACTCTTTTCCAAAGTTTCATAGTATGGCTCATTAGTTTGATCCCCCGATAGTTGGCACAATCTTGGACATCACCTTTATTCTTATACAAAGGGATCAGAGTACTCTTCCGCCACTCCAATGGCATTGTGTTAACTCTCCATATCTTGTTAAATAGCGTTGTTAACCAATCTACTCCCCTCTCCCCGAAACATCTCCAAACCTCAATTGGTATACCATCCGGTCCAACGGCTTTCTTCAATCTCATCTTTTTTATTGCCATTTCCACTTCACTCTTTCGAATTCTCCGCATAAAATCTCGATTAATCATACTCGAAGAGATATTTAAATCTCCAACATCCTGCTCTTGACCGCCATTGAACAAGTTATCAAAGTACGAACTCAATCTATCTTTTATCTCTTTATCCCCGACTAAAACTCTTTGGTCTACATCCTTCACACATTTAACCGTCCCAATATCTCGTGTCCTCTTATCCCTCATACGAGCGAGTCTGTAGATGTCCTTTTCCCCTTCTTTTGTATCCAACTTATCATAAAGTTTCTGATTCACCTTTGCTCTTGCGTCTCTTACTGCTTTCTTAGCATCTCTTCTAGCTTCCTTATACTTCTCATAGTTCTCGTCGCTCCTACATTTCCCCAATAATTTGTAGCATTCTCGCTTGCCCTTTATTGCTTGTTTTACTTCCTCGTTCCACCATGATGTGTCCTTACTTGGTGGCCCATTTCCTCTAGATTCTCCAAGGACTTCTTTCGCCACCTCCTTTATGGTATGTACCATCTTAGTTCAAGTCGAATCTATATCCATATCCTCCATATTATCCGCCCAAATACCGGTATCGACCATCTTAGCTACAAATTTCGGTTGATTTTCCCCTTGAAGTCTCCACCACTTGATTCTAGGGTCTACCTGTGATTTTCTCTTCCTCGAAATTCTCTTACTTCGAAAATCAAGTACCACCGCCTATGTTGAGTTCTTTGTGCTCTCACCCGAACAACCTTGCAATCTGTATAACTCTTTCTACAAGTATTTCTTACTAAGAAGAAGTCAATCGACTCGCATTACCTCCACTCCTATAGGACACCAAGTGAGATTCTCTCTTCTTGAACTAAGTGTTCATTATACTCAAGTCATATGCCAACGCAAAGTCCAGGATACTATTTCTGCTTCATTCCTCTCTCCAAAACCAAAACCTCCATGTATGCTCTCAAAGCCACGTCGACTAGACCCCACACGTCCGTTTCGGATCACCACCAATCACTAATTTCTCACCACTAGGTACTCGTTGCACTACCTCCTCCAAATCTTCCCAGAACACTTGTTTAATAGATGCATCCAACCCTACTTGTGGTGCATAGGCGGAAATAATAGTTATAATCTCATCACGTATCACCAGTTTAATGCCCATAATTCGATCACTCTTCCTGTACACTTCCACCACATCATTAATATACTCCTTATCAATAATGATACCCACTCCATTTCTACCCTTATCCTTTCCTGAGTACCAAAGCTTAAAACCCCAAGGCGATATTTCTTTTGCTTTCTCTCCAACCCACTTAGTTTCCTGTAGACACATTATGTGAATCTTCCTCCTCCTCATAACTTCCACCACCTCTGCTGATCTCCCTGTCAATGATCCAATGTTCCAAGTTCCAAAGCGCATCAGCTGCCACTTACACCTACCATGGACTAGCTTCTTTACCCGCACTCGTCCGCAATGCGGGAACCCTTGCATATTTGACACCACTCCCGTGCGAAGAGATGGCGCGTCGCTTCCGGGCGACGACCTAGCAACCTTTGCATACTTGTCACTACACCCAGGGGACTAGTTTGATTGTGATGCTGGGTAAGAAGTTGCAATGCACAATATTTGGTCAAAAGTGAAGGCAATACAAACTGATGATGCATTTATTTATTGGTTTATCTGACTCTAACGTTAAGCATGCTCGTTAGGTGAAAAAGTCGGGTCCATGAATATATGGTGAACAAAACATTGAATTGCCGTGACCAACTTCCAAAACCTGTTCCATTACAAACATCAACACCGTACATGAACTAGCACAGATACTTTCGAACAAACATGGTTTCAATAAATTTTAAGAAAGTAAAAATGAAATGCGGCAATATCATAAATTTTCAATGAAATATCCATAGGGAAATAGTGAAGAAAGAGTATGCAAGGGGATGGACAAGGTATCTACCAGAGTAGGGACTGTCCAGCCAACTTTAGGTGACCAATCTAACGATGGGCGTAAATCTTTGCAAAACGCGTCATAAGATTTGCCTTCTCCTGCTGGGGGCATTGGCAACTCGATCTAGAAAAAATGAGAACGTACATTTTTAAGTTATGAAATAAATAAATAAATCAAAGGGGAAAGAAGAAGGACCAGTCAAAATAAATGCTTTTGGTATAGATTAAACAGACACAACAATAGTGACCCTTATTATTTGTTCATCCTCATTAAAAAAATACAATAGAAAATAAAAAAAAAATCATAAAAAGGCATTTTATAGTATATTTTTTTTTATTTGCTAAATATTAAAAAAGGGCAAACCCCGGTGAGCCATTAGAAAAAATGAGAACGTACATTTTTAAGTTATGATTTTTTTTTTATTTTCTATGGTATTTTTTTAATCAAATAGATATATTAAATGAAAATTAAATATCTATGTTGGATATTAAAATTTTCCTATAATTAAAGTGTTTATTTGACCCCTCAATCAAATTAACGCCATTTAAGTCACACGTGGACGGCACATGCCGATTTAACTTCTAACTTTTCCGTAAAAAAAACCTTAAACTGCCAACTTTTGTTAAGTTTGGACCCCTACTCGTCAAAAATGAAACATTGGACCCTGCAGTGCAAACACCCCCTTAACTTTGGACCCTTATTTGTAATTTGCCCTTTAAAGAAAGTACTCAACGAATGTAGACCGTATAATTGAATGACTAAAATCATTTAACTTCCCCCATTATCAGAATCATGTGCAAATAGTGGAACAGCTTAAAAGAAATACTTCCTCTATCCCACAAAGATGTTCCCATTTGTCATTTTTGTTTGCACCGAAAAGATCTCATTTCTATAATTGAATGACTAAAATCATTTAACTTCCCCCATTATCCTTGTAATAAAAATGTGTATTCTCTAATTACTTAAGTAGTGAATGTATTATTTACTTTCTTTACGAAGAGTTTTAGAAAATTGAACACATCACTACAAACTTTGAATAGTCAAATGAGAACATCATTTTGGGATGGAGGGAGTACTATTATACCTTAACCTTGTCATTATCCAATATTGTCGTCACTCTTCCAGTCCAATAACAATCTTCTTCACGCCAATCTACTAAATCACCCACTTTAAACGACCTTTCAACCACAACTGAAACTTCTGAAAACGACTTTCTATCAGACACTTCATCTTCATGATACATAGGAGGGTATTGTGGACGAACCATCAGATGCTTCGCAAACATCCTCCCCCTCCTAACAAGAGAAGGCACTTGATATAGCTCTGTCCACTCTGCTGCCTCTGCACATTTGAACCAGAAATGGTATGAATTTCCACACATCTTGGAAGCAGATATATATAACTTTCTTAATAAATGTGCGTTAACAGTTTCAAGGGAAGTCACCAATAACATGGAGGGTCAACCATGAAAACAATTTTGGTGGCATGAGAGAGGAATCTACACGAAACTGACAAAACAAAAACAGCCATTTAATTATTATAACAAGCAACTAAAAGTAAGTGCATGGTTTAAGATTCCAGGGGTCAATAAGGCAATTCACCTTTGCTTGTTTTAGAAATCTCACATTGCATGAAAGTTAGCTACCACTGCTTAATCCTTCATTGTAAATTTAGAAGTGAGTACGAAACTGGTATACGTAAAGTCTACTTACCATCTGAAAAATCATAGAACTCCAGCAGACATCCAATCTTGCCCTTCTTCCTGCTAATCTCTTTTATCTAATGAAAAACAGAGTATAGAAGAAAATTGCTTTAGGAAATTATTTTACTAGAATTTTAGTAACCTGGAAAGAACATCAGCGACTCTATCTCCAAATATTGACAGAAAATCACTCTCTTTCATACTC
The DNA here is from genome assembly GCA_022495995.1 of Adenophora triphylla var. japonica. Classification (NCBI taxonomy): domain Eukaryota; kingdom Viridiplantae; phylum Streptophyta; class Magnoliopsida; order Asterales; family Campanulaceae; genus Adenophora; species Adenophora triphylla. The sequence goes on from JAFEMH010002593.1 coordinate 263,372, forward strand.
AAGAATGATAACAGGGACAAATATTGAAATACCAAATAATCAGATTGCACTTGCTACGAAGACAAAAACATCTTTGAGTGTAAAATCTTCACAAAAAACCAAGGAGTGGAAATACAATCAGAAGATTTCTTGCTCCATTCTGCCTAGATTATGTTATGCAAGTCCGACTCTACAAATACTTTAAGGGCTCGTTTGGTTGCCGGATAAGGATTAGCAGTATTATTAACGAGGGGATTATTATGGAAGGGGTTAATAATACTTTCCTAAGATCAGTATAATTAGTGAGGGGATTAAGACCTAATCCTAATAAATCGGCTTAATTATCCGGATGCATAATTTACAACCAAACGCCCTCTTAATAAACCTTATTAATCCTGATGAATGTTATCCCGTCTTAAACCTCCTAACCAAACGGCCCCTAAATACTCTATCCAACATGGCCGCTCCTATCATCGGAATAATACAAGTGGCACATCCAGTTACTCAGTTATACCGCACACACTCTCTCCCCCTCCCTCCATAGCCAAAGTACCCCCTCAAGTCTCACCACAAAATCTCAGTATCTTTCCCTCCTCCCTCTCCCTCCAACAAAGCAATCTTACCATTCTAACTCTCCCCCCCCCCCAGTACCCAAAGCACTCAAATTAAACAATTAACACCCACCACCATCCACGATCACAATTACAATCACCATTATCAAGAAGACTTTTGACACAAGGAACCACCCACAATCCTCAAGAACACTTGATCCGCCTAGATCTCAGCAGCCATGATCCCAAATGGATCTCGACATACAAACCCTGACTTGAATTTATACCCTTATCTGACTGAATTTGTGCAATCCTGACCCAAATCTCTCCAACTTTAATGCCAACCCTCCCTAATCCTGTGCAGCCCTAAATCTCCCAAACTCTGATACCAGCTGTTGAGGAATTTGGGCACCCCACAGATTACCAAGTTTAAATAGTTTTAAACAAGCTATGTCATTGATTTAATATTGTCACTGCTTCCTCAGTTACAATTTATAACGCATGCAACTTCAATGCAAAAATAGCATCAGAGTCTTCCCTCTTCCACTGGCAGTAGCTTATAGTTTCAGTTTGAATCCCACTTATAAACTCAACTCTTATTTGGGTTTTTTCGTAACTGATGATTGGTTTCACAAATTAGAAATTTATTTTCACGCAGAAAGAAAACAATCATTGGTAACTATCAGCGTCAACAGACAGTAACAGAATGAAACAAGTAAAGATGTCAAGACAATTTCCAACCAAACATAACCTGGATCACAGAAGTGCAACAACAGAACCATAAATATCAGAAATCAGAGAAAACCCAATAGATCTACCCACCAGAATCCAGATTTGTAGTAAATGGCAACCAAATAGCTCAATATTTCAATTTTCAGTGGTGTTACCTTGCATCGGAACCATGCGCCGCGATATCCTTTCTCAAATGATTTTGACTCAGCAAATTGCCCAACTCTGAAAGGAAGATCATCAGGCTCATCCATGATGACTGCATCATAAAGGGGGTCTCTTTTAAACAATACACAATAACAATAGAATACTCCCTCCGTCCCAGCCGAGTGTACACTTATTTCCCTTTTGGTCCGTCCCAGCCGAGTGTGAACTACCAAAAATGGAAAAGGTTTTAATATTTTATATTCTCCATACCCCACCCACTCATTAACTCCACTCATTCTCCACCATACAATTTATTCAACCAACCTACTATTAACTCCACTCATTCTCTCTCTTCATTTCCTACCACACACTTTCATTATCTTAATAGTATTTCTTAGTTTGCGTGCCCAAAATCTTGGTACACACTTGGGTGGGACGGAGGGAGTATACTATAAGAAAGAAAATATAGAAATAGAAATACAATAATTAACTACCATATGACTGCCCGGGACTTGACTAAATATTTTTGAGAAATTTAGTATTTAGGGTCGGGAGCAAGAAAATGTCATACCACAAATTCTTGATTAAAGCAACTAATTGAAATCATACACTCTGAAATTTTATATCTAGAATATGTAATCCACTAAACATCCGGTAAACATAATGAATTGGAGACAATGAGAACATCTAGATACCCAACCACCTTGTTTGCAGTTAAGGATACATCGATGCTTTGCCTACCACTTTTTCCTATATTGCACTCAAAACACCTTCCTAATTCTTGCAAACAAAACCTTACTGGTGATAATATAAATGCTTATGCAAAACGAATAGGTCTAAAGTCACTAACCTTGACTAATTTAAATTGGCCTCGCGGGAGGCAAGAATAATGAAATTAGAAATAATATTTTTCCCAATGATATGATTCTCGTGAAACTCTGAGATCTTCATGAGATCCATTTTAACGAGATCCCAACATGAATGAAAGGAAGCAATCGAGAAACCATCGATTCCTAGAGCCTTATAACCTTCCTTACCTACGACAGCCAACCGAACCTCCTCAAGGAAAGGCCTCATCGGCCATGCATTATTGTCCAAGTAAATAGAACATTAATCAGCAACCCCAACCTAGGACTACCACACACTCATGAAAAAAGATCTATGCAAAATGTAGTAACATACTCAAAGGCTAGGATAAGGTTCCCAACCTCTCCTTATCCAACTAATCCTCCAAAATACTCCCTTTGTTCCACGTTGAGCCTATTGTTCTATTTTGGGACATTTCACTTAAAGAGTTATTATCATAGTTAAGAAATAAATATTTTGCTTTCTTAAAAAAAAAAAAAAAAAAAAACTTTCATACTCAAAGCATGAGTTTTTTTTTAGTGCCTATTACAGAAGAATAAAAGTTCTATTACAAATCATAAGAGAGAGAGTCGTAAAAATGCAAAATTAAAAAGTTTAAGTTCCACATGTGTAACTCCTACGCTTTTTCACTACTATTATCTATCATAAATTGGTGGAAAAAGAAAAATTACAATTACCTACTATAACGACCCTAGAATTTTGAATTCAACATGTATCCTACTTAGAGAGAACCTCCTCAAACTCATTCCTCACTTTCTCCTCTTAAATCTAAGAAGACCCAATTTATTAACCAATCAATCTCAGCAAATATCTCCAACAGCTCCTTGTTTCATATCTTGAGCTTTTCCTCGACAAACCTCAACATCTTTATTATGACATGTAGCAGACCAAAAAACAAGTATATCGAAAAACTACGATGAAAAAGTCACATATTCCTGATTTACTTGAGAAAGTCAAGTTACTTGGAGGAAAAACATGGGATACTCTAACTGATCCTAGTGAAAAGCTTGTTGCTATGAACGGGAGATGTTTGACGATCATGAGCACTATAGAATATTGGTTGTTAAGCTCAACTATTTTGAAGTGGCTCGTGAGAACATTGCATTTCCTATTAGTGTTGTGGGTCAATTCATTGCAACCAACTATAATACTATTACTAACTAGAATGCATTAATTCCAAATTGGAAATTATTAGAAAGTAAATACTAAATCGACAACTGTACTATTCACTCACCATCATTAAAACCCGCATACTAATTTATTCCCAAACTTGACATGTGTACTATTGTTAATTACCAAAATAAAACCCTGATTGCAAGTGCTAGTTAGTTTTTTAACGGGTTAGTACGATTTGAAACTTGAGTAGTAGTGGCCAACCTTGTATACAAGTGAGCTTAACAAGGTGGGGCACACTTGTTAACAAACCCAAACCAATTCAATTGATCAACTGCGTATGTTAAGCTAACGTATTAACAAGAAAGCCCCAACTAGAAATTTATAATTTAAACCCAAGTCAGTTAAAAAATAACGAGCATTTGCAATATAAGTTTGTATTTACTAAGTCCTTTATTGGGCAAGGTTTTACGGGTGTGTTTAAAGTGACACATAAAACCAGAGAGAAAGGGATAATGCGGGAGCAGGAATGGGAATCAACAAGGTGTTAGAGAAGATGAGGTTTACAAGAAAGGTTTGAGGACATTTTTTAGACCTGATCACATACAACACTATTGCTTATTGTGTCTACACCTATTACTATTGTTGAGAGGTATTTGTACGCACTGAAAAGTGTGCTCACTCGCACGACTACATATAGTGCATACATTATGGTTTTTGCCTTTGAATTTTGATTGGATTGTCCGTAAAATAACAATGAATCGCGTTATAAATCCCTATGTGCATAATCAACCCCCAAATCTCCTTTACACAAAGTTAGGCTACATATCATCCTGCGAGATTCGGTCACGTGGTATGCTTCTTTATTACATCCCCCATATCTCCATTACACCAAGTTAGGCTACGTATGATTGGGCCACGTGTATGCTTCTTAATTACAGCCACGTGGTATGCTTCTTTATTAGAGCCTCTGATCAACTGCTTTGGTGATCCCGGATAAGTTGGCTAAAGGGATGGATGTTTGTGGACCTTGCCCATAAATGTGTGGAGGAAAACGGTCGAGGCCTTCTATATTGATGAAATGAACATATCCATCCAATCATGAAGGAAACAAAGGGACAACGCATCCCGCAACTCGGGCAGACATCTTGCACGCATGACATCTCACGTGGTAAAAGATGTGCCCATGCCAAAACGGTCAAGTTCAAATTAACTCACGAGCCACATCACCGTCGGGTAGAACCATGAATCTGATCAAGTTCCTAAGGGAGCCCGATCCAAAACTAAAGGAACTCGATCCAGGTCTAAGGGATCCCATGTTGTGGAATTGTGGTCTATCAGTGCAGTTCTAACCCATACTACTTGATCAATGGTGAGACACAACATGCACACAATAATTATATGAAACTAATCAACAAGAAAAACAAAACATACGATGTTTATTGACCCAATTCGTCACAAAGATGACAACCTCTGTGGGCACTACCAATCCAGGATATCAACTAATATCACAATTTGTGTTGTTACAATAGCATCCATGTTTACAACAATAAACATAGCCTTTCTATGAACACACCCTCGAACACAACCCTATACACATCTTGAATCATCAATGGAATACCCCTAAAGACACCCCACAGGACCACGCACTACCTATGGCTCTCTATAGATCTCACAGATTCTCTCTAGCTCACACAAAATAGCAACGACTAATTTTGCCCCTCTAGCACACAACCACTTGGTTTTTGTAGGAACAATAAATCTAAACCCCAAAATATTCCAATTCCCCTTAAGTAAACGTATTTAAAGGAATCACGTTTCCAAAAGAAGTCCACGCACAATAAGAAAACAAATCTGCTCCAGTATTTCGGCTCAGCCAAGCTTCTGCCCGATCACAATCGTGTGCCCACACTGGCACACTCATGCAACTTCAGCCAAAGCTATTGTCCCTTAAATTCCAAGTCGCACGACCGTGTGCATCCCAAACCACAGTCAGACGCACATCGAACAAAACATCATTTTTTTGTCGGTTTCCTTCTTCTTACATGCAACCTTGATCCTCAAACACGATTTGGTTACAATCCTAACAGCCAAATACAGGTACAAGAGGAACCCGCCTCGGCCGAAGTAGTTTAGGGCTATCTCGCCATGTGCTAACAAACCACCTATCATGATGTAGTCTCCAATCCACTCCATCTCCACCTCGCTCATGTCCAACCCGCATGCATCACCAACCCACTCGAACTTATCTTGCCATGAAATCTCTCGAAAAGGCATCAACTTGCATAATCTAAGGATATTGCACTAGAAGGAATCTCTCCAAATTGGGGCTTACCCATGAATGACCATATCACCAAGCATATGGCATCTCTCCCATGTTGCCAAGTATAGGGCACCTCACCTAAGCCCATCTCGCCATATGAGATTATCTTTTAAAGAATTACGGAATTTTATTTTGTAGCGACAATAAAAAAATAAAAATTGATTTGAGCACAATTTAAAACCTAATAATCTCACCATATCATAAGACCTAATAATTGTAAATGTAAATTATCACATGATAATTGAAATGTGAAAATAGTACTCCTTTTGTTCCGTAAAGTTTGTCCCACTTTTTGACTTTTGTGGTCAACTCAATCAAAATTTGATTATAATTTTATTAAAATCTAGATGTACCAATCTGATTCAAAAAATTGTTATTGTTTCAGCATTATGAATACTATCAGGCACAATTTTTTTAATTGTATTGAGATATCTAGATTTTCATAAATTAAAATTACGATAAAAATTTGATTAAGTTGACCATAAAAGTTGGGACAAACTTTTCGAAACAGAGGGAGTAAAGAACATCTCATCACAACAAAGTGAAGAAGTGAACCACTTGAACACATTCATTATCAAATGATTTGCATCCATCACAACAAATTGAAGAAATGAACCACTAGATCTTACCTTCAAAGACACCTCAAACTCCACAAAAACTATACAAACCTTGTCTCCTCACCAAATCAAAATCAAAACCAAAACCACAGAATTTAACTTCGAAAGGATCAATTCCCAGGATTCAAACATATCCAACCTAGAAGTAGATGATGAAAGGGGAAGAGACGCTTCGAAAACCCTAGCATCTTGAAATCATCCACTGGACGGTTTAAATAGAAGGGTATTTGCGGATCAACTTGATGTGACCAAAATGTCCTCAGAAAATGCTAAATTTTACGATTAAAAAAAAAAACGGAATTGCGAACGAATAGGTGACCTGAGGCAAAGGGATAAGCACCTTCAACGCCATCGGATCTGAACTGTCGAAACGTAATCGTATCAATTCCCGTCGATTGCGGTAGATTGACCGGAGATCCAGCTCACTGATCCACGTGCAATCTATGACATAACACTCTAGCAGCGGTTTCACTCCTCGAATAGGTCGGGTCACGAATCATTTGATAATTGCAAAATAAAAATAATAGGCAAAGGACAAATCTATAACTAAATAAAAGCTGAAGTGCAAAGTACTTCAGTATATTCATTTTTTTTCGCTCAAACAAGTACTTGTACCAAATAAAGACTAGGTTCATTTCATACTTTATACACCCCTTTCGAATACTCATAAACCCAAAAATATTCCTGCTAACAGATAAAAAAAACCTGCGAAATAATAAGAATACGAAATAATAAGAATGAGTTCTTTCATATTCTATCATTATACACGCTTTCTTATCTTTCTCTCTCTACTCCCTCTCTAGCCTCGCTCCCCCAAAACATCACCGCCTCTGCTGCAATCAAGCCGTTGTCGCTTCCTCCTCTTTTCTGTCATGATCGCCGCCCCTCTCTCTCTCTCTCGCTTCTCTCTTCTCTCTTTGCTCCTTTGCCATGGCTATGGGGCTTTACTCACCGGCGACAAATCCTCAATTTACACACAGCCATTCAACAGGTGAAGTTCGCCGGTCGATTTGTTCTTCACGATTTCGACCCCCTAGTAAAGCTAATGTAAATTTTTCTCTCTCTCTCTCTCTCTCTCTCTCTCTCTCTCTCTCTCTCTCTCTCTCTCTCTCTCTCTCTCTCTCTCTCTCTCTCTCTCTCTCTCTCTCTCTCTCTCTCTCTCTCTCTATTTAGGATTATTTGATTTGATCTTTGATTTTTGGCCTATTTTTTATATTTATGTTATTGATTGTTGATTGGTTTTTGTATTTTAGGTTTTGAAGAAGTTTATTGATGGCGGTGCGGTTGGCGCTGGTCAATTTAGGCAAAATAGTACTCTCTCTCTCTCTCTCTCTCTCTCTCTCTCTCTCTCTCTCTCTCTCTCTCTCTAATTTTCAATCTGAAGTTTCATTGAACTTTTGGGAATAACGAATCTTGGTGTTGTGATATAATTATATGTTCTGGGGGATTCATTTGTATCTGAAAATGGGAGGTTGAAGGAGATACCCATTTGGTAAATATCTTTTCTTTATTTACATACTTATGGAATTGATTATAAATGGCTATTGTGGATCTAATTCATGTTATATCAAAGGGAATGAACTATATAGGAGTACTAATCGTTGATCTTCTATGGTGGGCTAATTGTTGTTTTTATTTTTCTTTTTTGTTGCTGTTGAAATTTTAATGAATGATGTTGTAACAATCTATTATGGCGCACATGAAGTACCTGGAAACAAGATATGTGTTTCGATTAAGAAGGCAGGTAGCTGGAATTTGAGTTGAATTTCTCTTGCCTCGTAAGTAAACATATAGATTTGTTTTCTATCATGACTAAAAATGAATGTCCCTCATTTTGCTTTACATTGGAGCTTCGGTTGTTATCAGATATAGACTAATTGATGAATTATATTCATGTGTCTATTGGCGTCGATGCATGCCCAAAAGGTTTTTCAGAATATCAAAAAACCTAACCAAACTAGGCTATACTGGCTAATTGTCTATTCATACATCATTTAGAAGTTTGAGTACTTCACTATGAACATAATGTATAGACAACTCCTTAGGTTTTCACTTTTTCTGTTTTTATGGTTAGGGAAGGGACTTCTTCTATATGCAGTTGACCCCTCCCCTTTTGTCTTTTCAATCTTATGAAAGTGCTAACCTGCAACTGTGAGCTTAGTCTAAACGTTGGCAAAGTGTCATATTTACTAACTTACTAAAAGAAAGTGATAATATTTTACAAATTTGAAGTTTAAAATCAACTCTCTCTCTCTCTCTCCCCCCCCCTTATTATTTATCCCATGAAAGGGGGTATTATAAGTACGGAGACTATTAATACGAGGGTATATAATCTTGCTTATCCTTATATTGCTACCAAATAAGCCCTTAATTCATAGATAAAACTGAAAGCTTTGAATTACGTACAGTTATATTTACTTGATGTTGTCTTGGCTTTTTTTTTTACCTTCCCTTTTTGGTTTTTGTTGTATGGGCGAGGGTATATCAGGCTTTTGTGAATTGAGAGAAAGAGAGAGAGATTGCGCTTAAAGGGGCAGCAAGAGTCATACATACCGGGTATTTTCACACTTGACATAAGACTCTCTTTCATAGCCCGTTTCTTATTTTTTTTAAAAGGTTCCTCTATCTTGCATGTCGATTGGTTAAAAAATTTATCGAAACTATGTGGTCGTATTTGGACGAGGTGCCAATAATGGATTCTACAAAGACTCAAAGTCTTGGCCCTTTCTTTATTATTCTATTGTTTTGACAATAAGGGAACTAACTATTTTGTTTTTTTCAATTTGCAGGGCCATCAAGAGGCCTGTTGGGATACTCACTATTATGGTTGTGAGGGAAATGAAGCTTAATAAGAAGGATACTTTGAGTGCTTCAGACCCTTTGTCAAGCTAAAACTTACTGAGGACAAACTTCCATCAAAGAAAACAACCGTAAAACAGAAAAACTTGAATTCGAATGAAATGAGGAATTTACTTTTGTCATAAAGGACCCAGAATTTCAAGCTTTGGGAACAAGTATGTTTTGCTCTCTCTCTCTCTCTCTCTCTCTCTCTCTATGAGTGTGTGGTTGTGTACTTGAATCCGAAGGAAATGACGACTATATATACCAGACAACATCCAATATTAAAAGGTAATGTCTTCTTGTATATTTTGAAATTACGTTATTCAATACAGTTTTATCAACTCATAACACTATATCTCATCATCACGCAGGAGGGTATTAGCCGTAAACCAACCCGGCTAGTCATTTATTCGTGGTTTCAGGTCACATTTGGTAGGGATCAACCTATTGTTGGACTAAGACTAATCTGGATCATTTACTGCGTCATCAGTTTGGTTCCATTGACGGGAAAGATAACGCTAGACCTCGAAAGCCCACTAAACCGTTAACATGGTATCTGACGGACACACTGCTACTTCCTCCAGTGAGCCTATGCAGGAGAATGTGGGAAGCATGGATGCAGGTGTCGAAAACCGCACTGCAAACTTGCCTCCTCCTCCGCAGGGCCATCCCACTAGAAGGGCCACTCGTTCAAACAGCGTGGCCGACGGTATGGGTTTACAAGATGGGAGAAGACAGAAAATGCCTATGCCTAACCAAGGGGTAAGCCAGCAACCAAGGCGGATCCAAACAGGTCGAACAGCTGCAGGCGACATTGCATGTCCCTCAGCCTCTCACCTTAGTAGGAAAGATATTTTGCTGGAACGGGCTAGGTTGTTGCAGAGCTTGCTCGAATTACAGAATGAATTACTCTAGCTACCCGAGTCTCCTAAAAAGGACGACAGAAGATGGCAAAGGGTAGCTCCATCTCTCACCTCTCATAGATACGCTAACGGAGGTCCTAGACCGTCTGGTGAAGAAAGAATGAATGATATGCCTCCCCCTTCCCACATTTCCATAGATCGAACTGGCGACCTAAGGGATAGGTTCAACCAGCAAAGTGAACAGGAAGCCGACTCAGCTCAGAGGAGGCAGCTCGAAGCTGAGAGGGCTCAGCGTAGGTCGCCACAAAGGGTAGAAAGGTTATTTCCCCGATGGGGAAGGAGAGAAGTAATTCCCCCAAGGAATGAGAGACAAAGGACCCTCTCTAGGAGGGAACCCCATCGTGAGGAGAGGCAAAAGTCTAACTCAGTCTCCCACCAAAGGAGCGACCTGGATGTTAGGGAGCTCCTCAACTTAAAACGAAGATTAGATGAAATGGAGGCAGATAGGATAGCCACCTACGGGAAGGTCGAACGAAATGAATGTACTTTTCGACCTTTAGCCAAGGATATGCTCGACAAAGGACCTCCTGCAGGATTCAAGCTGCCCATGTTAGAAAAGTACTAGGGCGCGACCAATGCCTTGAATCACATGCAGCACTTTGATGCCACGATGTGTTTGGTCTCTTCTGAGAATGACGTGCTATGCAAGACATTAACCAGCAACTTCACAGGTGCATCACTGACTTGGTTTCGTTGTCTAACCACTTGCTGCATCACATCATGGAGTTACATGAGAAGGAAGTTCCTCAAAAGGTTCTCTACAGCTGGAACTCGTAAAAATACCACAAAACCCCTGGAATTCAGGTTAAGTCCATCCGGACCATTTTGCAATTTTACCCTATAAATACAGAGGGCTGTTAACATTTCAAAAAAAAGAAAAACATAACACATTTCTCTCCACAGCCACGGCATAAGCAGTTTCAACCCCCTCCCGAGCTCCGTTTCGCCTCGATTCGCGTGAAAACATCGTATTTCGATCAATTACAAGTCAAACCACCTCGAAACACCGTTCCAAACTGTAGACACCCCATTCTGAACCAATAATTACATGATTACACTACTCTTCGTCTCTCTTTTATGTTTTGGTGAAAGCATATCAGCTTCGTCATGTTTCGTTAAGTTTCTAACTAACCTCGTTAGTTTTGGACCTAACTGACTAACGGAATAAACTGAAGAGGACAAAATAGTCAAATGACTAGTTATCTCGCGCAGAATAGCGTGTCTCGCGCGAGACAACCCCTCGACAGGATGTGCAGAATCACTTTCCTTCTCCATTTCAACCTCTTTTCGGGATAAAACTTTATCCATCCGGCCAACCAATAAATTTGGGAGTCTGGAACCTTCTTAGGAGTGTTTGATCTCATCCTCAACACCCCTCCAACCCCTATAAATACTGAATGACTTTCAGTATTTCAGAGGTCGAGAATTCTAGGTTGGAGGTCCCCGATCCCCGATCGAAAACACATAACACACACATTTTGTTGGTTTCTCTCCCTGAAAGATTCCTACAAAATCACCCATAAATTACCTAAAGTTTGTTTAACAACCTTGTTGATCAACAAACATCGAAGCCTGAATCAAGGATTGAGGCGAAGCTCTGTCCGCATCAAGATTCGACTCTAAACTTGAGTTGAAACTCTGTCCGATTCTCTTCTCAAAAGGTAATCATCCTTTAACTTTCGTTTCTCTTCTCAATCCCTCTATTGATTTTAGAGTAGTGTAATTCCATCAAAAGGATTAGCCTAGAGTCCCTTCAATTCATGAAGGAGATCTCGAAGCATACAATCCGACATTCCTAATTAATAAATTAATTGGGGGTTATTTGTTTCTTTTTATTGTTCATAGATTGCTTAGATTAATAACACCCAATTAGCAAGACCAATCTTCGGATTGGGTGGAATGGATGCTCCTTGACCTACCCATTTCATAACTTAACCCCCGAACCCTTGAATCTATTGAAAATAACAAAAAGGTTTTTCTTATTGTTTTCCATCAATAAATAATAAGTGGTGACTCCGAGATGTTTAAAAATTCACGCATCGCTACAGTGGCGACTCCGCTGGGGAAATATTAATTAAGAGGGTTAGACTTGCGTTACAATTGGGTGTTATTAATCTTTTCAATTTTCTGTTTAAAATCTGATTTTTCTAGATTTTTTGGAATTTTTCGGCACTGTTTTCGTAAAAAAAAAATTACTGTGCGAATGCTTGTCCAGCGCGAGGCAAGCTTGTCCCGCACGATACTAAGGTTCTATTTCTGAAGCTGCTTGGCGGCTGGCAATCAAGGAAAAAAAAAAGACTAGGTCTTTTTGACTTTCACTGAAAGTTGACTACCATTTAAAAAAAAAAAGGTTTTTTAGTCCCAAGTTTGCCAAACACAAAAAGTACTTGGCTTGGCAGATTGACTTTCTTTTAAAAGTTTGACTCTGTCCAAAAAAAAAACAAACTTGGTTGACTTGTTCCAAAATTTAACTATAAAAAAAAAAAAAACAAACAGTTTCAAGAAACTTTCAAAAAAAAATTCCAGAAAAATCAAATAAAATGTTATTTCTATTTTGCTTGTATTAATTTTATTTTGCAGGGTAGAATAATTAATTTATATATAAACTATATAATTGCGTGAGATTGAATTATTTTAATTTTTACCGGTCATCGGTTGACTCGGGCTTTGTAATTAATTAATTTAATTCTCTCTCTACTTTTTATGTGGAACTACGACGGCCTGAGTCTTCCTAATTTGGGAGAAACGTAGGCAACCACTTGGTGCGGCCACTATCTGTTTTTATTTAATTTTCAAAAAAATAAAACTTTCTATTTTACTCTATCACCTAGATTGACTCTCACACACGCGCACTCATATTATAACTGTCATTGCACTACATACCTCGATTAACCCGGGACCCACACTAAGTACGGATGACGGTAACCACCTAGTCGCCGGTCTCTCCGAAGTTGGATCATCCCACTCCGCTTATTCAATCCACCTAAATTGTCATATCGCGGGGAGCCTAGCCTTCCAACCCTGCATCGCCACATATCATGTAGTATATTTTCTAGGATCACTCCGTTACCGGTCGGTTTTGACTCGATAATCTTTCTTGTCTTTGATCAAAATAAAGCTAATGTAAAATTGACTATCGAGAAAGGATTCGAAAAAGTCCCTTCGGAAATGTCCCTTTGGAATGACCCTTTCGGAAGTCCCTTTAAAGAAAAAAAAAATCCTTCTTGAAAAATGATTTTACATGACTTTGTTTTACAAAGAATAGTCAATTACTGAGTCCCTAGGTTTGGTTCGAATTACGTATGCCTGCAAGTTTTACCTAGGATGCTAGATAGAAAACAGATCTTTGTCCGTCCGACCATGAATTTAGGAAATAAAAAAGAAAAAAAATTCATCTCTTCGAATGGTTGTCTCGTGCGAGACGACCTTGTCTCGCGCGAGACTTTATTTGCAGAATTTGTGTTTGTGATTGATAATCGATGAGCGCTCCCTCCTTGAGTCAAAACTCTGTCTCTAATAAAAATAAAACTTCAAAAAAATCGCTCGTGAGGTAATTTTAACCATCATCCTTTTCTCCATCTAGGATCGTTTGGGGCTAATATTCTAAAAGGCGTTTCGTTAGGATATCTCGAGCTCATCTCTAAGGTCGTCAAGCTCCCTTACCTCTCCAACGGTAACAATTCAATTTCTTTCCAACGCAATGAATTTCGAAGCACTCAAGAAGGAAATTGAGGATCAAAGGATTCGATATGAAGAAATGCTACAAGCCCAATCCGATGAAATGGAGGCCCGATTAGAACTTGAATGGAGAATCCAAGCCGAGGAAATGAAGGCCATGGTTGATGAACTCCGAGCCATGAAACTAAAAGTGGCCGAATTAAGCTCAAAGAAGAAAGAAAGTAAGACCTCTTTCGATGATAAAGTATCACACACTAAGAAGGCTAAAAGCCACCGCAAGCACAAGAAAAAGGTGTATGAGTCTAGCTCATCATCTTCCTCCTCCGATGACGAAAGCCAAACTTTCAAGAAGGAAAGTAAGGAGGAAAATAGAAAGGCAAGTGAACCCCTTACCATGGCAATGCTAGAAAAGAAACTTGCATCCCTTGATGTGAGCAAGGGAGCCTCGCTCTCTATTGACTATGACACCCCTCGTCAATCCATGTCAAAGCTTCCTCGAAAGTACAAGACACCCGACATTGCAAAATTCAATGGCACTACTTGTCCAAAAATCCATCTGGAAACCTACTCTTGGGCCATGCTACCTATGGGTATCGATGACAACTTGCTAGTTCAATGCTTCCTTCAAACCCTCGATGGTACCGCTAGAGATTGGTACATGGCCCTTCCACTCTCCACAAGGCTTGATTGGCCACTCGCCAGTCGTGCCTTCCAAGAACAATTTGAGGACAACACTACCTACCGCTAGAGGGGCTCTGTAGACACCCCATTCTGAACCAATAATTACATGATTACACTACTGTAACGACCCCAACCCTAGGCACTAGTTTTAAATATTATATTAAATGCTTCTAATATTATGTTAACTTATGTGTTCAATTATGTCTTTAAATTCTTAATTTAAGATAAATTGGGTGAGAAGTAAAATTAGAATCTTTTGAGAATTTATGGGATATTAAATAAAGAACTTGGGAAAATAATAAAAATGGAAATTGGACAAATAGTAAGAGAAGGTTAAAATATGTAGAATAAATAATGGAAATAAAAAGGGGTTTAATTTAAAATGGTGGGAAGCCTTGGTTAGAGGGGGGCCATTTCTTACTTCCTCCTAGAATCCCTCCATGTGCCTCCCCATACTCCCTCCTTATCCGGCCCCCCCCTCTCTTCATCCTCCTCACTCTACTTCCTCCTCCTTCATTCATTCACTAATTCCTCCTAAGCAAACTTGGAGAAAGCTCCATGGAAGCTCCTTCTTCCAAGCTTTGAAGCCAAACCATTCCTCCACCAAATTCAAGGCTAAGGGTATTTTTGAGTTGGGATCATCTAGGGGATCAAACCAAGCTAAGAAGATCTATATTTTATTCTAAAAACCTAAGGTGAGTTGTTATGATTCCCTTCTTCTACTTGTTCATAAGCTTTCTATATGATTCTTGATCTTATATGGTTATTTCATGCTTTGAAATCTTGAATGGGGGTTAGATGATTTGTAAAGGAGATAGGTTGAAGTTGATGATTAAG
Source organism: Adenophora triphylla var. japonica (assembly GCA_022495995.1). Taxonomy (NCBI): domain Eukaryota; kingdom Viridiplantae; phylum Streptophyta; class Magnoliopsida; order Asterales; family Campanulaceae; genus Adenophora; species Adenophora triphylla. The sequence goes on from JAFEMH010002593.1 coordinate 278,658, forward strand.
GAAGAGAATCTAGAGGGTTTGAAATGGGTGGAAATTGTAGCGATAAATAATCTAGAGTTGCATTATATTGAGTTTCATGATTTTGTTGAACTTGGTAAGGCTAAGATTTCCTCTTGGTGATTCTTGAATTTAATGGAGAGAAAAAGGAAAGGAATTTAAACTAAGGATTTAGGGTGGAAATCTGAGATTTGGGCTGCCAGGGCACTTGGGCGGTCGCCCAAGAGGTCATGAGCGGCCGCCCATGATGCCAGGAACTTGAGTGCTTTGGAAAAACCCTTGGGCGGTCGCCCAAGGGGTGTTGAGCGGGCGCCCACCTTGGCAGCAACTTAGGTCCCCTTTGAAAATCCACTTGGGCGGTCGCCCAAGTGGTATGGGCGGTCGCCCAAGACCCCTGAACCAATTTTGAAGGTTGAACTAGAATTGTTTAACCAGTTCGTTGTCCCCTTATAATTGGTGACTCCCATCCAATATAAATTAGTAGAACCTAATTAACCCGGATACGAATTGATCCTCTTTAACCTAAGTTAGAGTAGGATACCTTGGCTTGGTCATGACGTCTTACTTGGTCAAAATGGAATTGTAGGAGTAGTTAAATATTGTTCGGAAAGTGGTCCAAACTTGGGAAGTAGGTCTTGCACTTTTATTAAGATTATTCAAGGTTGAGTAATGACTTCGTAGGATTGGCTTATGGTACTTGGTGACTTTACTTGTTCCCACATCCTTGATAGTTAGCTTGAATAATGTTAAAAACTATAGGTTACACTATTTTGTTACATGTATATGTATCATTGTAGCATGGTTATCCCAATTGTGGAATTATTGATTATGTGAATACCTTGACGTTCTAAGGGTGGACTATTTGTCCTATTGTTATATTGTATCCCCATTTGTGGATTATCTGGCATGTTGATTTCATTGTATCCCGGTGTGGATTATGTGGTTATATTGTTACCTTAAGTGAACTCATATTCATTGGTGATTTTATGCATAGTGTATTAAATGGTTGTTGCACTATGGTATTGGGTGAACATGAGTATATTTTACCATGTTGCTATATTGTTTATCCCCTTTGTGGATTATATTTCAAGTATCTATTATGTGCTTGAACGCTTTATGCATTAGGGGGTATAATGGAATTCAATCAATTATGGATTTGTTCTATAAGTGATTGAAGGTCCATCATACCTGTGACCTGCCCCTCTGTGGCCACAGAGTGGGTGTGCTAGCGACTGTATTGAGCCAAAAGCCTTACTGCACTGCGATTGGTGTACGGTGGAAAGCTCGTATGAAGCCCAAAAGCTTTACAAGAGCGCTAATATTATATGATACTCGATTCAAGATTCGATTTTCTTATATGGATCTCTGGAGTATGAGACCTATAAGCGGTGAATGTGCATGGGGGCAATTCACCAAAGAGTGGAGTTTTACTCCCACGTTGTACGACTTATTGTTCAGACGGAAAAGGTAAAATGAGGTAACGTAATGTGTTTACCGTTTTCATAATGTGTTATGTGCTACCATGCTATGTGTTGCACTTTGTTTGGCATCTTGCTGCATTCATAATAGCTCATTGAGATTTATTCTCACCCCTCTCCCTTTACTGTTTTAGATTCCGAGACAGGTGACCCGAACCAGTGAGGCCGGGGATATCATTGTGGACTTTTGCTTTTGGGGCTTGTCAGGTTAAGTATAGGAGTTGGTTATTAGGAGTATTTATTAAGTATTCCTCTTTTACAAGTTGTATGGAAAACACTTTTGTTAATCAGTGTTAATTAGGGTTTCAATGTAATTGATCATATTACAGTTTATTAAAGTTGTGGTTGGATTTCCTCCAAGTAGAGATTATCAATTGATTTTAATTCGGAAGTTTGAAAAGTGGTTTTCTTTTAAAGGCAAATAAATGTTTTAAAAACTAAGATGGTTTTCAGAGTTTGAGCCTCTCCAGCTCGGGACACGCGTTAGGTTCCGGGTTGGGGTGCTCACAACTACTCTTTGTCTTTCTTTTATGTTTTGGTGAAAGCATATCAGCTTCGTCATGTTTCGTTAAGTTTCTAACTAACCTCATTAGTTTTGGACCTAACTGACTAACGGAATAAACTGAAGAGGAAAAAATAGTCAAATGACTAGTTATCTCGCGCAGAATAGCGTGTCTCGCGCGAGACAACCCCTCGACAGGATGTGCAGAATCACTTTCCTTCTCCATTTCAACCTCTTTTCGGGATAAAACTTTATTCATCCGGCCAACCAATGATTTTGGGAGTCTGGAACCTTCTTAGGAGTGTTTGATCTCATCCTCAACACCCCTCCAACCCCTATAAATACTGGATGAATTTCAGTATTTCAGAGGTCGAGAATTCTAGGTTGGAGGTCCCCGATCCCCGATCAAAAACACATAACACACACATTTTGTTGGTTTCTCTCCCTGAAAGATTCCTACAAAATCACCCCTAAATTACCTAAAGTTTGTTTATCAACCTTGTTGATCAACAAACATCGAAGCCTGAATCAAGGATTGAGGCGAAGCCCTGTCCGCATCAAGATGCGAATCAAGGATTGAGGCGAAGCTCTATCCGCATCAAGATTCGACTTTAAACTTGAGTCGAAACTCTGTCCGATTCTCTTCTCAAAAGGTAATCATCCTATAACTTTCGTTTCTCTTCTCAATTCCTCTATTGATTTTAGAGTAGTGTAATTCCATCAAAAGGATTAGCCTAGAGTCCCTTCAATTCATGAAGGGGATCTCGAAGCATACAATCCGACATTCCTAATTAATAAATTAATTGTGGTTTATTTGTTTCTTTTTATTGTTCATAGATTGATTAGATTAATAACACCCAATTAGCAAGATCAATCTTCGAATTGGGTGGAATGGATCCTCCTTGACCTACCCATTCCATAACTTAACCCCCGAACCCTTGAATCTATTGAAAATAACAAAAAGGTTTTTCTTATTGTTTTCCATCAATAAATAATAAGTGGCGACTCCAAGATGTTTAAAAATTCATGCATCGCTACACAAACACTAAATCGTATCCCGTATATGCCTCCCGAGCCAAAAGAGTCAACCCCTAGCCATAGGTAACACTCTCTCTCCCTAAACACCCATTTCGTTTCGGTTTACGCGCCAGTCGCTACAACCGTTTTGGTTGAACGTTGTTGAAATGTAGACGTCACCGTCAACGGGGTCCGATACGTTTTAGTCCCGGATCCTCTTCTCTTCCCGTAAGAGAAGTAATCTCGGGTTAAAACGGCGTTCCGGCCCCGTTCCTTTACTTTTCATGTCATTTACAATTCCGGATCGTTTGATCCGTTGAACGTCATTTACTTTATGCAACTTTATAGTCCGAACCGTTTGGTTTGTGATAGTCATTTAACGGTCCGGATCGTTTGATCCGTTGAATGCTATTTACTTAACGTACCTTTAAAATCCGAGTCGTTTGATTCAGTCGATACCGCACTTTAAATACTGTCATTTACAAGTCCGAGTCGTTTGGCTCGTGATAGTATTTACTTATCAAAGTCCGAGTCGTAAAAATGATTCATTGATCGCATATCATTTAATGCTTTTTTCCCGTAAAATCGCTAACAATGTAATGCCCGGTTCAAAACCGGAGTTCGACATTCGAACTCTCTTTCAAAAAACGCGCGAAATGACGTTTGGCATCCAAATGATCATCTTCAAGCTCAAAATACGACGTTTGACATTCAAACGCTCTTTTCTTAAAAGTCAACATTTGACACTTAAGTTAAAAGATCAAAATCATCACTAGCGTCACTTTTCCTAAAAAAGTCCAAAATCGACGTTTGTCATTCAAACGCTCGCCTTTTCCAAAAAGAATCACAAAATCGATGTTTGACATTCAAACCAAGATTAAGCTTGTCATTCATGCCCCATTTTCAAAATGCAAACACACACGCACACACGCACACATTTTCGAGAAGGGTAGAAAGACTCGTCATACGAGACGTTTCGGGTGATCTCAAAATACTCTTCCCGAAACGTAACGTGACCTCCGAACCTAACAATCTCTGGTACTCAAAAAGCCTTTTCCTCATTTTTGCTACCAATAAAAATGACACCCCTTTTCAAAGCCTTTTCCAAAGTTTTTGCTACCAATAAAAACGACACCATTTTCACTAAGCCGCTTTTCAACGTTTGGGCTCAAAATACAAAACCGCATGGCGACTCCTCTCCTTCCCGAAAGCGAGGTCTCAAACACCAACCCCGCGAAAGACAATCTGTTAATGTTAAGATCATGTGTTGCCATGAATGTCATCCCAAGTGTTGCAAACCAGTGTTGCCACTGGTGTTGCCAAAAGTGTTGCCATTTGGAATTGGCGACACTGAGTTAGTTACTGTATTTTTCACAAATATTAATGGGTAAATTAATGTTTATATAACAGTAGTTAGTCACCTTAAAATGAGCTTGAAATCAGCAACAGAATCTGCCCAGGCGTTAATCACGAAGAGGAGAAGAAGTTAACAAATAAACATGTGTTTATTTGTTTAATTGATGACCAAGCCAAGAGATATTTTATTCAGCTATTCTGGGGGAGAACAAGTCAGAGTACAAGGCAACCAAAGCTAAGAGGTACAAGCAAGAGAAGCAAGAGAAGACTAGGTCTCCTACAAAAGAGGCGAGTGGCATAAATGGAGGAAACAAACTCCAAGCTGTTAGCTGATCATTTGAGTAGGCTCCAAGACTTTGTGGCCTATAAATAGTGCAATGGATCTTCATTGAAGATCATCCAATTCAGAAAACGCAAATCTGCACAAGAAAGTAGAATTCTGCTCTCAAGTGTTGCCATTCAGTGTCGGCAACACTTCATCCAACACTCGAGAATTTCATATAGATATTTATATTTTTGTGAGGTTTTGAGTGTTCATTTTCAGAGAGAATTTGTGTATATGTTGTTCCTTATATCAGGGTTCGTTTATCATTAAGGAACAACTTCGACCTTGTATTGAATTCATATTATTAATAGAAAGGTCTTGCCTTCTTGGCACCCATCAAGTTATATATTTATATAACTTGATAAAAATTATATTCTTGTGTATTGCTTTAATTCTTCCGCTGCAAATTATATTTATTTCTATTGATTTGTGCTTTTTCTAGAATTGGTGAATGTGTTGTTGTTAGTGTCATCAACACTAAGGACAACACTCGTGAGTTTCATCTCACCTTGTGAGTTTCGCCTCACAAGTTCCAAGCCATAGACACTTTCAATTGGTATCAGAGCCTAGCACTTGATATACTAAGTGTTTAGATCCTTTTGTCATGGCTTATGATCCTGCAAACCCTAATCAAAAGAGATTACCGGTTTTAGACGGATCTAATTATGCTTATTGGAAGATTCGTCTACGCTCTCATATCAAATCAATTGATCTTCGGGCTTGGCGATCTATTCTTAATGGTTATTCTGTTCCAATGCTTCCTCCGGATGACGATGGTGACGTTCAAGTCAAACCTGAATTCGAGTGGACAATTGAAGAGAATAATCTTGCTAGTTTCAATGAAAAGGCACTGAATGCCATCTATGAATGGGTTGACATGCATATGTTCAAACTCATTCAAAATAGTCCCTCTGCAAAAGATGCTTGGGATACTTTACAAAGATTTTGTGAAGGAGATGGCAGTGTCCGAGAAATAAAGCTTAGAGGTCTCACTAGTAGATTTGAAAGATTAAGAATGGGTGAAAACGAAGACATCTCGTCTTATTTTGAAAAGTTGATTGATATTTCAAATGCTTGTCAAGTATTAGGGGAGCCTTTTACAAATAAACAACTTGTTTCAAAAGCTATTCGTACTCTTCCCGAACGTTTTAATATTAAAGTTTCAGCTATTGAAGAGGCCCATAATCTTTCAACAATGGACATCAACTCCTTAATGAGTATTTTGAAAAATTTTGAGTTGAATCTCAATGAACAAACGGAGGCTTCTAAAGGCAAGAATATTGCCTTAAAAATCGAATCTTCGGACACTTGTGTGGACGATGAAGATGAAGTCTTTGAGGAGTTAGATGAAAATACTAGTGTAGCTTTACTTGCAAAGAGATATAATTCTATGGTTAGGAAATTTAACAAAGTGCAGGTAAAAGCTAAGGACCAAATGGCCAAAACCTCTAGTTTTGTGCCAAGGAGAGGTCCTCCTCCAAATCAAAAGGATATCCCACCTAGGCGTGCATCCTCGGAAAAGATCCGGTCCGATCCTAAGTACATTGAATCTATTCAATGCCATGCTTGTTCCGGTTGGGGTCACTATGCCAATGAATGTGCTAACACCTTGAGAAAGGCGGGCAAAAACTTGTGGGTATCTCTTAGTGATGGAGAGGAGGAAGGAACGTAGAAAGAAGAAAAAACGGAGCAAGTGGTCATGATGGCCACGGTAGAGGAGCTACCTTCGACTGAGAGTGTTACTTCAAGTGTTGTTCCAGATCTGACAACACTTGACACAACATTGGTGACTTCTTCAGAAAGTGTTGCCCCAAGTGTCGTCCAGGAATTGGCAACACTTGGCACAACACTCAGCAGGTATGATTCTTTAGATGATCTTAAATTGCATGGTTTTGCTGATTTTAATTCCGAGGAGGTTATAGAGGATGATCTTGATAAAGATGAGCTCATTTTTGAATTAAAAAAACTCTATAAATCTCTCCTCGTGGAATGGAAAAAGGAGAATAAGATGGTGGTTTTCTTGAAAAAGGAAAATCAGGATCTTAAAAACTCATTGACTCGGCTAGAAGCTCAACTCAGTAGGAGAGACTTGGATCTTGATAAAATCAAGGCCAAACTCAACCTAGCCGAATCCACCTTCAAAAAACTCAACACAAGTTCATCCAAATTGGATGAAATACTCAAGTTGAGTAAGCCTCTGAAAGCTGGTCTTGGGTTCCAAGAATCACTTGAAAGTATTACCTCTTCCTTGTTTGATGTTGAAACTAAAAATTGTTTTGTAAAAGAGCGTGTCAAGGAAAAGGGTAGCACTCCTAGTGATTCTTCTGATCTATCCAATGAGTGTGGATACTGTCACAAAGATGGACATTTAAAATCAAATTGCATTTTCCTTCAAAAGAAAATGTCCAGTCTTCAAGTGTCGCCACAAGTGTCGCCAGTTTCTCAGGGCAACACTCATGGCAACACCGGTGAACAGAAATCCAGATTTTCAAAAAAGGGTTGGTTACCCAAGGAAAAACTGAAATGCTATGTTGTTTATACAGCTTTAAGGACTAACATTGCAGGAACTTGGTACTTTGATAGTGGTTGTTCACGTCATATGACGGGAACAAAATTATTTCTAACAGAGTACCAACCTATTCAAGGAGGCTCAGTGACTTATGGTGAAAGAGGCAAGAGTGAAATAGTTGGTAAAGAAACACTGGATATTGTTGGTTTTTCTCCTTTGAAAAATGTCTTGCACGTAGATGGTTTACTTCCTAATTTAATTAGCATTAGCCAACTATGTGATGACAATTTGGAGGTAAAATTCAATAAAAATACCTGTGAAGTGTTTGATAACACTAACTTTTGTGTCATGACTGGAATAAGATCAAGTGATAATTGCTATCTGGTTGGTAATAAATCAGTGTGCAATTTGACAAAACTTGATAATATTAGGTTATGGCATCAAAAGTTAGGTCATTCTCATTATAGAAATCTTGAGAAGATTATCAAACATAATGCCGTCAAAGGTGTTCCTAAACTAGATCTCAAAGACACTGTGATGTGTGGTGACTGTCAAAAGGGTAAGCAAACTCGTGTTGCTCACAGTGTTGAACAACACAATGAGCAACACTCAGAAACAACACATTGTTTTCAGCTTCTACATATGGACTTGATGGGTCCTATTGAGGTAGAAAGCTTAGGAGGTAAGAAGTATGCTTATGTAATAGTTGATGATTTTTCTAGGTTTACATGGGTGTATTTCTTAAGAGAAAAATCTGAAACTTTTGATAAATTTACTCACTTAGTTTCTAAAATTAAAAACATGTTTTGTTCTCCTATTTTTCGAATAAGGTCAGATCATGGTAGAGAATTTGAAAATCTCTCCTTCTCTACATTCTGTAATAAAAAGGGGATACACCATGAATTTTCAGCACCCAAAACACCACAACAAAATGGTGTTTCTGAAAGGGAAAATAGGACTTTAATGGAGATGGCTCGTGTTATGCTAATTGCTAGAAATATTTCTAAAGGTTTTTGGGCCGAAGCATTAAACACAGCTTGTCACACTACGAATAGAGTTTTCTTAATACCTGGTACAACTATGACACCCTATGAGATTTTAAATGTAAAGAAACCTACGGTTCACTATTTTCATGTGTTTGGGTGTTTGTGCTACATTTTAAATGACCGGAAATACTTAGGAAAACTTGATTCTAAGAGTGACAAAGCCATCTTTCTGGGCTACTCTCAAAACAGTCATGCTTATCGTGTCTATAATTTGAGGTTAAAAGTGATTCAAGAATCGGTAAATATTGAATTTAACGATTACTTGAGTGCTACAGGAGAACCAGCTGATGATATACCTTTGACCTTGCTGGAAGAAGTCGAACAGAGGGCTGGAACAGAATCTGATTCAGCCATTGCAGCCACAGATTCAAGTGTTGCTCCAAGTGTCGCCCCTGAAATGGCAACACCTGAGGCAACACAGAAGAACAGAACAGTGGCTGAAAATTCTGAGAGCAGTGACTCAGAAGAAGAAGATGGATTGGTGTACCATCAAGGCAGGAGAGATCCCCCAGCTCGAATTAGAAATTATCATCCCATTACTCAAGTAATTGGTGATGTTAATGAAGGGGTTAGAACAAGGAACAAGGAGCCAGTTGATTACAGAGATATGGTTAGGTATGTGTGTATGTCCTCCACATACTCTCAGGTAAAACACTCCTGTTTCGTTTCCTCTCTTGAACCAAAAAATGTGATTGAGGCCTTAAATGATAAATTCTGGATTCAAGCTATGCAAGAAGAGCTTGAACAATTTACCCGTAACGAGGTTTGGTGTTTAGTTCCACGTCCTTTAAATACTAACATTATTGGAACTAAATGGATTTACAAAAATAAATCTGATGAATTGGGTAATATTGTTCGTAATAAAGCTCGTCTTGTGGCTCAAGGCTATACACAAGTGGAAGGAAACGACTTTGACGAGACCTTTGCACCTGTGGCTAGAATTGAGTCAATAAGACTTCTTCTTGCTATAGCCTGTTATCTCAAAATCACATTGCATCAAATGGATGTCAAAGCGGCTTTCTTGAATGGGTACTTAGATAAAGAGATCTATGTTGAGCAACCTAAAGGGTTTGAAGACCCATTCCACCCAGACCATGTATACAGACTTGATAAGGCCTTGTATGGCTTGAAACAAGCTCCTCGTGCATGGTATGGGCGTCTAACAAGCTTCCTTCTTGAATATGGATTTGTTAGAGGAGAAGCCGATAGGACATTATTTATTCTTAGGGAAAATAAAGAGCTTGTCATTGCTCAAATCTATGTTGATGACATAGTTTATGGTTCCACATCTAAAACATGTTTACAAAATTTTGTGGAAGCTATGACATCTACATTTGAGATGAGCATGATAGGAGAACTTAATTATTTCCTAGGATTGCAGGTGAAACAATCGAATGATGGAATCTTTATCACACAGAGCAAGTATGCTAAGAGTCTGGTGAAAAGATTTGGATTAGAGAGTGCCAAGAGCTCTAAAATACCTATGGGATCATCTCTTAAGGTAACCAAAGATCAGGCAGGGGAGGATGTTGACCCAACTCTGTATAGATCCATGATAGGTAGTCTTCTTTATCTTACGCCGGTCGTCCGATATAATGTTCGGCGTAGGTGTTTGTGCTAGATATCAATCTGCTCCTAAAATTTCTCACCTAAATCTTTGTCAAGAAAATCATCAAGTATGTGTATGCAGGACAAGTGATTTGGGAATCTGGTTCACCAAAGACACTAATACCAACTTAGTTGGTTTTAGTGACTCTGATTGGGCAGGGGATATAGATGACAGAAAGAGTACTAGTGGGGGTTGTTTTTTCCTGGGTAATAATCTAGTGTCATGGTACAGTCGCAAGCAAAACTGTGTTTCTCTCTCATTGCCGAATCGAATATGTGGCGACGGGGAGTTGTTGTTCACAACTAATATGGTTGAAACACATGCTTGACGACTATGGTCTTGATAGTAATATCTTGACCATGTATTGTGACAATCTGAGTGCTATAAATATTTCCAAAAATCCTGTACAACACTCACGCACTAAGCACATTGATATCCGCCATCATTTTTTAAGAGATTTAGTAGAAAATGAATTGATCCAAATAGAGCATATTGATACAAAACATCAACTTGCTGATATTTTGACCAAAGCCTTGGACCATGAGAGATTTTCAAGTTTGAAAAAATCTCTTGATTTATGTTTTTTATAAATCTGTGTGTGTTGCCGTCAGTGTTGCCAACACTGTCAGCAACACTTTGTATGAGTTGTATATTATTTATATATATATAGTTAGTTTAATCCCAAATGGGGGGCATTTACTGACCTTTTTGTTCTAGTATGTGTACATTCTTAAGGTTAACATTTTTTTATAAAATACCCCTTTGTGCTAAAAAGTGACAAAGTCACTCATATTGTTGTTGATATTGAAAAAGGCAAAGCTTGTGAAAATTCCCAAAGGGAATATAATGTAGTGTTTTATACTAAGTATTAGGGACATGAAGCTCGCTACTACAGTGTACCCTACTTGAAAGGTATAAAACTTACTAATTGTAGCTTTACACTTTAATAAAAAACTCGGGGCACGGAGCTCGCTACTACGATGCTTCCTTGTAAATAAAGAAAGTGTAAAGTGTGCTTAAAAATTGCCTAAGAAAGTATAGATATGTATGTTGAAAAAAATATCAAGGGGATTTTATTTAAAAATGTTGCCTTGAGTGTCACGCAACATTGCTAGTAACACATTAGTAGATGCTACATTATTTTTTCTTGTTTTTGTTTTTGTTAATTAAATTTTAAATTTCCAAAAGTCTATTTTCTTATATTTAGAGTTTGTGAAATTTAAAAGATTTTTAACAAAAATTTTTATTTTGTTAAACTAAGTGTAATTTTGTAATATCTATTTTTTAAAATTCATCTCTTTGAATTTTGAAAAACTCAATTTTATGGATATTACTAAAATTATGTTTAGTTATTATTAAAAAATTAAAAATTATAAAAATTAAAAAAATAAAAAATAAAAGGATTTTTTTTTAAAATTGGCGGATAACAGTTGAGTTTTATTGGGATTTTTGAGAGATAAGTGGAGATTTATTTAATTTGACATTGTCAAATCAATTAAATCCTACCACTATTCACTCTTAAAACCCCCTCCTAAACCCTCTCTCTCTCTCACCGTATTCTCTCTCTCTCTAGGCGAAATCCCAAACCCTTGCCCCAGTTCTTCGTCTTCCTCATTCTTCTTCAATCTTCCATGGCTAGCCCTAAAAATACTTCCCAAATTTCGTCTCCCATGGAAATTTCGCCTCTAGCTCCCTCTAGTGTTGCCTCAAATGTCGCCGTTCCAATGGAGATATCCCCTGCAACACTTTCGGCCACACCCTCAATCTCACCATCCTTAGACATTGTTGTCTATGATCCTTCTCAAATTCCCATTCCCATCAATCTTCCTGAAGCTACCCCATCCACAGAGCTCACCTTCGCCCCTCAGAAGAAGACCAAGAAGCGAAAGGCGGTTGATGCCTCTAGCTCTTTTAGGGGTGGAGTGCGTAGACAATCGGAGAGGATCAAAACTCTGTTCAGGTCGAAGATACCATCTAATACAGCTGATGATCCGGTAAATGTGGATGATTCTTCAAGCTCTTCGCTCAACATTTCGTCAGGAAGGTTCGGACCCATCTTTTAAAGAGACAAAGGAGCCCTCATCAACTTCGATGAGGATGAAGAAGCTTGGTTGGAAGATGAGGAAACTCTTCCGAAGCCCACTCCAAAATGAAGAAGAAACAGAAAATTTCATCAAGTGTCGCCCCAAGTGTTGCCGATGAAATGGCAACACCAAGCAACACCTGTTTGCCAAGACCAAAGCACAATCGAGTTCTCCTTCGTATTCTCCTATTTCATGGCACGAGGTACACTCTCCTAATCCCTCTCGGGATACAAAGTCAGATTATGAGTCTTTTGGATTTTATGAACGTCCTTTTCTTTCGGGTGAATTTTATGGTGAAACAAATTTAGATAAGTTTGTTGAAGATTCTGAGAAGAAAATTCTGAATGAAAAGAATATGTATGTGACTCAATTTAAGGAGTTAGGAGTGTACCAGTTTTTGGAAGATAGAAACTTTTTGCCTACGGTGGTAAAAGTGTCTTCTTATATTGAGAGTGTGGTTAGGAATTTTTATGCTCATCTTAGGGATAATATTGATGATAGGAATACCCCTCATTATGGAAAGATCATTGTTAGGGGCATTATCTATGATTTTAATCCTTTAATCATCAATAGAACCTTCGGCCTCCCAAATGTCGAAGATGAGAGTTTGGAGTATGACCCTAATTCCTTGGCCACCTTTTTAACTGGAGGGAGAATTACCATTTGGTCTGATCATTTTAAGTCTACCTATCTCACTTCTTTGTTTAGCGTGCTACACAAGATATGTATAACGAATTGGCTTCCCACGGCAAATGAGAATACCGTAACTTTTGAGCAAGCCAATTTATTGTATAAACTAGGAAAGAAACAAAGAGTGAATTTTGGGAGACTTGTATTCAATCACCTTGCTGCATGGGCTAAGAAGAAAAAGACCTCCTCCTTCATTTTTCCTTCCCTTATTTTCCAAGTTCTAATGTTCCAAAACCTTAAGCCTTGGAATGGTGATAATATCTCTGAAAAGCCTGTTTACTACCGAATTACCAAGCACTTTACTGAAGGTGATAGGCACAGGGATTTACCTTGGGTTTTGGTTACTAATGCTCCTCCAATTGCTGCCCCTGCTACGAGTGTCGCCCCAAGTGTCGCCCCTGAAACTGGCAACACTTCTGGCAACACTGCTCCTGTAATGGTTGATGCTGCTATGGTACTAAATTTTTTCAATGGTCAAGTGAAGCACATTGACTCAGTAATTCAGGGATGGTTGGATATGCGCACTGACATGATGAAAATGGTAGATTTAATTTCTTCCAAAATAGGGGGAGATAAGCCACCAAGGCGTGATGATGATGATGGAGCTGGAAATGGTGCTGGGCCTAGTGGTACAGCAGAGGGAGGTGAAGGAGCTGAAAATGCAGGTTGAAGGTGGTTGGTTCGAATGGTTTTTGATTTTGGTGGTTTGGTAACAAAAACAATTTCTTTTGTTTTTATTTTGGTTTGTAATGCTTAAACAATTTCTATTTCTGTTTTTTTTTTCTTCTTTGTTTCAGCTGGAATTTTCTTCAAAACATGATGGATTTTTTTTTTGGTTTATGGTTGGATGGTTGTTTAGAATTTAATAATTATTTACTTTAGTTATTAAATTTCGTATTAAGGGGGAGATTTTTGTAAAGATTTTGATACTTCATTTGCTTAATGGTTGATGTTTTGGATTGAAAAATATTTCAAAACATTGCCTGAAGGTTGATGTTGCCTCTATCAAAATCTCGTGGGATTTTGTGGTTGTAGTTAAGTTTGACTAACTGTTTTTTGAAAAGATCATCACATTGGTATTTTGTGAAGAAATCAGTAACTATGGGGGAGATTGTTAATGTTAAGATCATGTGTTGCCATGAATGTCATCCCAAGTGTTGCAAACCAAATGTTGCAGTGGTGTTGCCAAAAGTGTTGCCATTTGGAATTGGCGACCGAGTTGAGTTCTTGTATTTTTCACAAATATTAATGGGTAAATTAATGTTTATATAACAGTAGTTAGTCACCTTAAAATGAGCTTGAAATCAGCAACAGAATCTGCCCAGGTGTTAATCACGAAGAGGAGAAGAAGTTAACAAATAAACATGTGTTTATTTATTTAATTGATGACCAAGCCAGGAGATATTTTATTCAGCTATTCTGGGGGAGAACAAGTCAGAGTACAAGGCAACCAAAGCTAAGAGGTACAAGCAAGAGAAGCAAGAGAAGACTAGGTCTCCTACAAAAGAGGCGAGTGGCATAAATGGTGGAAACAAACTCCAAGCTGTTAGCTGATCATTTGAGTAGGCTCCAAGACTTTGTGGCCTATAAATAGTGCAGTGGATCTTCATTGAAGATCATCCAATTCAGAAAACGCAAATCTGCACAAGAAAGTAGAATTTTGCTCTCAAGTGTTGCCATTCAGTGTCGGCAACACTTCATCCAACACTCGAGAATTTCATATAGATTTTTATATTTTTGTGAGGTTTTGAGTGTTCATTTTCAGAGAGAATTTGTGTATATGTTGTTCCTTATATTAGGGTTCGTTTATCATTAAGGAACAACTTCGACCTTGTATTGAATTCATATTATTAATAGAAAGGTCTTGCCTTCTTGGCACCCATCAAGTTATATATTTATATAACTTGATAAAAATTATATTCTTGTGTATTGCTTTAATTCTTCCGCTGCAAATTATATTTATGTCTATTGATTTGTGCTTTTTCTAGAATTGGTGAATGTGTTGTTGTTAGTGTCATCAACACTAAGGACAACACTCGTGAGTTTCATCTCACCTTGTGAGTTTTGCCTCACAAGTTCCAAGCCATAGACAATTTCACAATCGCTTTGCTCGCGCGAATCCGGGTAATTTCAAGAGTTTAACCTCATTGAGTGTTTCCGGAGTCGATTGAAGAACTTTCTCAGGTAGTGAGGTGTTGTCCGTCTGATCCCTTTGAGTGGATGATCATGTCGTCGACGTACACTTCGATCTCTTTGTGGATAATGTCATGGAAGAGGGCGGTGGCTGCCCGTTGGTAGGTAGCCCCAGCGTTCTTTAGTCCGAACGACATCACTGTATAGCAGTAGGTTCCCCAGGGGGTTGTGAAGGCTATTTTTTCTTGGTCTTCTTCGGCCATCTTGATTTGATTGTAGCCGACGAACCCGTCCACGAAGGACTTAACCTCAAAATTAGTCGTAGTGTCTACCAACATGTCTATGTTTGGTAGGGGAAAGTCATCCTTGGGACTTGCTTTGTTGAGATCTCGGAAGTCCACGCAGCAGCGTACTTTTCCGTTGGCCTTGGTGACCGTGACTATGTTGGAGAGCCATGTCGGGTATTCGATCACCCTTATGAAGCCGACGCGGAGCATCTTTTTGATCTCTTCCTTGACTTGTAAAGACCATTCTGGCTTGATTCGGCGTAGCTTTTGCTTGATGGGCTTAGCCTCGGGATTCAGGGGAATCCGATGTTCCACTATGGCTAGATCTAAGCCGGGCATGTCTAGGTAAGACCAAGAGAGCACGTCCACAAATTCTTTGAGCAGTGCAGTCAATGCGTTTTGCTCAGTGCCGGTGAAAAAGCTTCTGATTTGCGTCTCCTTTGGCTCTTCAGCAGTCCCCAAATTCACTTTGGTTAAAACCTCCTCGGCAGCTTGGGCCCCGTTTTTCTCTCGTTTAACAACATGCTTAAAGATGTGCTTAATGTATTGTTCATTTAATGAGTCTGCTTCTTTATCAATTGAATCATTATTAACTGTTTGTGTTTTAGTTAATTTATCAACTGTTAAAGATGCAATGAGAGGATACTCGGAAAGGTCAAAACTTTCATTAAGAGTATATGGGAATAAATTATTGGCTATGAGTTCATAATCTTTCGGCATAAGGCCATCGAATGACTCGAGTGACTCAAATTCAAAGACAATGGACTCAGAATGTGTTTTGACTCTTGATTCTAGGACGCAAGGGGTTAGACCAAGTTGTTCGATCATTTCCTTCTTGCTGGCGACAGGTTCGGAGAACGTGGCCCAATTTTTGAGTGGCAATGTTGATGAGCTTGAAAGGAGGCGAGGGTCGAAAGGCTTCGTGCTGCTGTTCCCAATCATGGCTACCATGGAGTTATCAGAAACAAAATCGATTAGGTCTGGCACCTCGATTTCTTCGCTGAAAAGCTGTTGTAGCAACGGCTCATTCCAGGCATCATCTGCGGAGTCTTCCTTTCTTGTCTTGGGTATTGCTAGTTCGAATGCAGACTCGTCCCGCTCATTTGTGGCAGGGATGTTGACGGAGAGTTTTTCGAGTTCTTCCGCTAAAGAGGGGGTTTTCTCGAACCAAAATTCATTGTGAATAGTGGTGGTAGTGGGTCCTGGTAGAGTTGGTGCATCGAGGAATGCTCTTCTGACGGGGTTTGGCTTGAGGCCTCATAACCTTTCAAGGCTTTGTTGGAGCTTGTCCATTGCTGTCGGCCAGTTTTGTTTGGCGTTGATCAGCTCTGTCCCCTTTTCTGTATCTTCATTCAAACTGTCGGCTTTCTTTGTGAAGTACCGGGCCATGTCGAAGCTGTAAGGGCGGAGGTCGGAGATTCCGTGCAAGCCTCTATTGTTAGTAGCTGAGCGTTTTCGTGCAACTTTTCTATTTTCCGCAGCATCTTTGGGAGTGAGAACGTATCCTAGGCCATGGCGGGTATTTTGTTCCTTGACCTCGATGATTTGTTGGGTACCTTGATGGCGTTTTCCCAAACCAAGCCCCAGGATGTAGTTCATGAGCTTCATCATCTTCATGGTAGGAGGGATCCGGTCCCAAGTCAAGGGCAGGTCTATGTGGCATACCTGGGCTTTTGGGCTTTTGACTGTGAACCCTGTCAGCATCATGCCATCGTTGTCGTGTTTAATTTCCAGGATTGGGACGCCGTTTGTGTTGGTACCCTGTACCCTTTTTGCCAAGACTTTCTCTCTCTATAGAATTCGTTTTTTTAATCGTTGGTTATGGCACCTTACTAGAGCCCTAAAATGCTAATAAATATATCAGATGCTTAATTTATGGAAAGGCTCAATTTGGGGACAAAATCATCTATTTTAAGCAAGGATTGGTTGACCTAATAATAACCGTTTTACTCATGCCCTTACTCTTTAATTTATTTACAATTAACCCTCTATATAAATATGATAACATTAATAACCTAATTAATAATAATGATTTAATTTTTTTTGGATCCACCTCTTGAGGTTGAGCAGCTTCAGTAACTTTCTTCTTCCCTTTTAGGGCTAGGAGGAGATCAGTAAGGGACTCTTCATCAGATTGAGCCTTAGAGGGCACTTCCTTTTTCTTTTCATCCCTTGATCTACAAACCAGTCTGAAGGGAGTCTCATCCTCTTCTTCTTCCTAATCACCTAATTGGATGGAAGTTGTAGGTTTTCCACCAGGCAGCTTCTGTTGTTTTGCAAGTTGGGCCTCAGACAACTTCCTTGAGCGATGGGACATTCTGAGAGGCTTGGGAGGTGAGGCTTTTCTTTTAGTAGCCTTTCCTTTGGCGACAGATGGAAGTGCCTTCCTCTTTTTGAAAATAGGAGAGGTCACCGTGGGAACAGGGGTGACCAGAGGAGTAGTGGTGACTGGTGTGGGAGCCGGAGATGTTGGAGGAGGAGGTGCTTCAGTCATCGAATGAGGAGATGATGGAGGAGTAATAGGGGGCTCCATGGATGTGTCATTGGTTGGAGCAGGAGCCTCCATGGATGGAGCTTCAACAGAAGTGGGATCATCTGGAACTGGAGCAGGGATAACAGGTGTCATTCGTGGCTCTGATTGTGCCACAATTTCCTCAGGCCTAATCATTGAGATTGGTTGCACATCCAAAATTTCTGGTTGAGGTGAAGGACGTGGTGGATTCATTCTTCCTGCAAAAGTGAGTAGATAGAGAGAGGCACAAATATGGTGCTGTGCGTGAGAGAGAACAGAGCAAGTGAGAGAAATAAGGGAGAGATTTAAAGGATGAATTGACGGATGTAACTCACATTTATACTCATAAGTCCCCCCTCCTCTTCAATTAAGGACTCTCACATCAATAGGTGATTGAGCAATAACAAACCCAACCCCTTGGAATTTGCATGGATATATAACCACCAAAAAATTGAGGGATTAAATTTTAATCAAATTATATCTACCTTCAAGATAACAACAGATCCGTTTGACGAATCTTTTTCACATTTACCCCTTTGACAGTTGTCCATCCATTCTCCATGAAGATCTTGGTATAAACCTACCTTTTGATGAAGGATATTGTAAACCAAAAACATGTTAAATCAAAGAATAGGTAAGTGGTGAAAATAAACAAGAAAATATTTTTACAAGGCACCCTATATAACCTAAGATGCTATATGTCAAACATGATGCAAAATACAAGTGATGGGAACAACCTCAGTTCAGATGTGGCATAGGATGTAAGTCTTAGGGACACATCTATTTGATTACATGAAATTAATGAGCAATAATCCAATCTGCACAACCTCTAGAATGCATCCACCCATTTTTTATTGTGGATATATAAATGACAATTTAGGGTCTGAAGTTTACGAGGAGGTACCAGATTGGGTCCTGAAGTCTTAATTTTGTCAATTTAGGGCCCAAAGTTACTACTTTTTATCAATTTGGGGCTTTTTGACGTTTTCCGTCCAAAAAGCCCGTTAAGTTACCATGTGCGATTCACGTGAGATTCAGTAAGGGAATTTTGGTCATAATTGAAGACCGTCGTCAACCTTAATCGATGCCTGATCCCGCATTGCCGGCCGTCATCCCCGATCCTGACACCCTCACCATCCAAACCTTCCACCCTACCCCACTCGCCACCATCCCTGCTTTCCCCGAACAATCCAACGTTGCCGTTTGCCCTCTCTCACTTCCCGACGAGCTTTTCCACAGCGTCAAATCCGCCTGCGGCAAATCGAAATCCGACTCCGTTCACCTCCATAAGTCCCGATGCTGCCCTGTCCTTATAGGTTGGTTATACTCAGCCTACTCCGCCACCGCACTCGGCCGACCGGTTAAAGGAGCGCTGACGAATACGACACCGTATGATCTGCCACTCCTCCCCGACGATTCCGAGACATGCGTCGATATTTTACAGAAGGAATTGAACAGGAAGGGGATAAAATTAATGAAACCGAATGAGACGTGCCACGTTGTTTACTGCTACTGTGGAATTCGATTGCATCCATTGACTTGTTCGGAGGCGTTCTCCGTTACATTGATCGGAGAATTGTCCGGTCATAAGTGTGAAAAAGTTGGAGAGAGATTGCTTGAGTAAGGTCGGTAATGGCTACGCCGGACTCGGTGGCTGCTCCAAATGCTTGAACACTCTACACCTCGTAAGTTTTCTATCATAATTTAAAAATGAAATTCAAATTTATTCCTCAAAATTGATGTGAAATTATGTGAATTTGTAGAAATTTAGGGTTCTTGGAGTTTGCTGGATTGAGATTTGGGATTTGGGAAAGTGTTCACTTTAGCTTTCTACAGCAGTGAATGCAAAATGACCAAAATGCCCTCACCGAATCTCACGTGAATCGCACGTGGTAACTTAACGGGCTTTTTGGACGGAAAATGTCAAAAAGCCCCAAATTGATAAAAAGTAGTAACTTTGGGCCCTAAATTGACAAAATTAAGACTTCAGGCCCCAATCTGGTACCTCCTCGTAGACTTCAGGCCCTAAATTGTCATTTGCCCTTTTTTATTAGTTTTTGGGGCAAATTGCAATTTAGGGCCTGAAGTCTATAGGGTCTTTCTAAAACGGACCCTGAACTTTTTTTTTTGGTCAAAACAGGGCCCCAAATGCAAAATTTACGCCAAATTGGGGTTTTTTGACGGAAACCGTCCAAAACCTCAGTTAAGTGCCCACGTGCCTCTCACGTGCAATTTTACCATGGGTATGTTCGTCAAAATTTACATGTTAAAAAATGTGAAGCCCTACATACGCTTACATCCTAGGCTCAAAAATCAGTTCCTCTTCCCTCCAAACATTAAGTAACAGCCTGTATATATTGCCCCTTGACAGAAATAGAGAAAAAAAATGGGAATTTCACAATGAAATCGAATGAGATGTGCAAGTGTGGTAAGATGGCTCAAATCCAAACTTCATGGACCCGGGAAGAAGGTTTCTACAATGTTCAAACAAAGGGGTAAGTAAATTCAATTTGAGGAGTCCTAATTTTTTCGATTATATCTAAAAAATATTTTTTCTAATAAAATTGAGATCGAAGATTGTGGGTATTTTGCCTGGTATGACTCAGAAATTTGCGCAAGATCAAAGAGTATCATACCTGGTTTGATTCGTAAGCGAAATCAAATGGAGGCTGAAATTGCAAGGTTGAAAAGAAGACATAAATTGTTGGTGATTTTGTTGATTTGCTCTTGGATTTCATATTTTCTTATGTAATATTGGTAGGTTATGGGTTTAGTGTAATTGGGGCTTGGGGCTGTTGTAAGTGATTTAGTAGGGTTTATTTTGGACAACTGTGGCCATGATTTATGTTCTTAAGCTAGTGACATAGAAATGAATTGTGATGGTGTTTTGGCTTTTTGTAATGAACTACTGCCCTCATTTTGGCTATATGTAATGAAGTACTGCCCCAATATTGCTATGAAAAATAGTTGAAATTGTTGTGTTCATCAGTTCAAAAATGTTAAAGACCTTGTTTCAAGTGGGACAAACATTTTGGGACGGAGGGAGTATTTAATGTCTAAAACTGAGCAAGAGCTGAAATAGGGCCGAGGCGGGCGCCTGATATTGGTCCAGGCGGGCGCATGGCTTCCAGACTATGTGGCCGAGACAATGGGCCTTGAGGCGGCCGCTTGACACTGCTTGAGGCGTGTGCCTCAAGGTCCGAGACTTCAGACTTGGTTTCTTCAATGCGAGGCGGGCGCATGGAGAAGGATGGGGCGGGCGCCTCAGGCTCAGCAACTTCCTTCGTTGTTTGATTACCTCTAGTAACAGCAAGAGCTTCATCCTTAAGAGGGAGTATTTAAAGTCCAAGTGGGACAAACATTTTAGGACAGAGGGAGTATTTAAAATCAAAGTGGGACAAACATTTTGGGACGAAGAGAGTATAACAAAAGCTTGTTGTGTTTATCAGTTCAAAATTGTTAAATGCAATTATCCAAACATAAGTAATGGAACAAGGTCCAAGACACAAACTGATTTAACAAAAGCTCATATATTGCTGCATTGCATCAAAAGATGTTCTGTTTACATCTAATGCCAAAAGAGCAGTCAACAACAAGTACCATAGACCATACAAGGTCTTTAAAGTTTCAACTACACAAGTCCCATTCAAATTAAAGTGGCAAAACAGAATAATATGTCTAAAAAGGAATCTGATTCTGTCCAAAAGCACTAGGCCAAAAACTTGGCATACTTCAAATCAACTTTCGAAATCACTTCTTCTTTCCATTTTCCTTTGCACACCATTTTTTTGCTGTCTCCCTTAGATCCTTCCATGCGACAAACTTTTTTCCACCTCTTTGAATGTAAGGCTGTGAAATGGTTGAGTGTTGAGTGTTGTTGCTGCTTGATCCATGCTCTCCACTAACCTGAATGCTAGTAAACCTTTTGTCAACATTTCTGACAGCCATTCCAGCAGGTGAAGGTTGAGACAAGCTGAACTGAGTTGGTTGAGATGATAGAGCAGAAAGAGCAGAAAATGGTGCAGGTTGTGTCATTGGAAGAGCAGGTACACTTTCTTCTTCTTCATCTTCATCATCTACTCCTAAGTTAATCACTCCTTCAAGATACTTAAGTACCTTGTTAGTTTGCTGAGGTGATCTTGGTGGATATTTCCTTCTAGATTCTGTAGGTGGTGGTGGTGGTGCTGGTGGTGGTGGTGGTGTAGGCTGACTTAATGGTGGAGGTGGTCCTTCATTTCTTCTTTCTTCTTCTACCTGCACACATCAATTAATGAACAAACAGGTATCAAACTCAGAGGAAATCAATGCAGTCAAATATAATATCAAAATTAGAAAATAACACTTACAACAACTGGTTGTCTAGATGGACATTTTGCTTTATTGTGTCCTTCAACCCTGCAGATACTGCATTTGCTCTTCTTTCTTGTACCTTCTTGCACCTATCACCAAAAAAAAATAATGCAGTCAAATATAACATAACACTTGATAGTCCTCTGGTAGTCAAACACTTTTAAGATTTATGCAGTTGTGAATTTACTTACAGTCGGAGAACATTTTGCTTTGTTGTGGCCAAACACTTTGCACACACTACACTTGATAGTCCTCTGGTAGTCACTCTTCCTTAGCCTTTGAGTACCTTGATTTATGAGGTCAATTTCTTCTCCACCTCCTTGTCCTTGTTGTGGCTGTGCCTCAGGCTGTGGTTGTGCTCCTTCTTCACCTCCTTGACCTTGTTGTAATCCTTGATTTGTCCTCTTCCTTAACTTTTTGGGTCTACCAGGCTGAACTCTTTTGCTTTTGGGAGGATAAACATGAGGCAACCCAATTTTTTCACTACAAGAAAGGAGGCTATTTACGGCGCTCATTTACGGCGGGTAATACGCGACCGCCGTATATATTAGTTATATACGGCGGTGGACACGCGTCCACCGTATATATTATATATATACGGCGGTTGTGCATGCCACCGTATATAACTAATATATACGGCGGTCTAGGCCGCCGTAAATAAGTAATGTACATACATTTGGCATGTACGTATATGAGATCGAAGTTATATACGGCGGTATATCAGTATCCGCCGTATATAGGTACTTATTATCGGCGGTTGACACGCGTCCGCCGTAAATAATACACATTATTTACGGCGGTGTACAATATCCGCCGTAAATGTTATTAAATACCGGGAAACCCAAATTTCCCTATTCATTTTCGAGCTATCTCTGTATCTCAGCAGTCTCTCTTTCTCTCCTCAGCTAGGGCACGAATTTCCGACGCCGGTGACCAAATCAGCAGGTAAGAATTCGTGTTTACTTTTAATTTTTGGTTTTTGTTGTTCTTGGTATGGTGGATTATTGAAATCGACCTTCTATTTCTCTCTCTCTCTCCTCCAGCCAGTGAAATTGAGCGTTGATTTCTTCGATCAACAACAATCAGGTATACATTTCTTTCCCCTTTTCTAATTTACTTTTAATTTCTGGGTTTTTTTTTGTTCTTGGTGTTGTGAGTTGTTGTTGCTGTTACTGTTGTTGTTGTTGGTATTCTTTATTCTTGTTATTATTGTATTGTTGTTGTTGTTGGTATTGTCAGAATCGCACATGTTTTCAGATTTGAGAACAAATTTTATATGTATTCTCGTGCTGGTAGTATGTGCATAAGATCTTTGTTTAGGAACATCTCTCCATATATGTTACATTATCCGGCTGCATTATCAATAATTATATACCATCATAAGAATATATAATTAGAGGATGATTATTGTTTTTCTCATCTTAATTCCTCAGATTTACTTGGCCTGCCTTTTCCATATGAAGATGGATATTTGTTTCGTCGTGATATGTTATTGATATCTGCATAAGATCTTTGTTTAGGCACATCTCTCCATTTTTCCACATGATTTTTAGGAACTAACCCTCGTATCCTTCAGTCTAGGGACTATTCGACATCCTTATTGTTTGCTCTTGTTTGCTTCTTAAACTAAAATAGTAGGAAAATCACAGCACATTGTTTTAGAATGTGAACTGAATTAGAAAGGGTAGAGAATGGGAGAAAGACTCAGGTGTCTGACGACTTATCCGTACACCTCTGCAAGCATGTCGTACTTACTTTGAAGAACTGAGAACGACAAACATTCCAACCTAGCTACTAGATAGTTAGATCAGGTGCAAGAGTTAGAGTAAAAGAATGGGCATCCATTCCTCTCCTAAGATAGTACCCTTCGTAGATTTGCCTAATTGTAGCAAGAATTTGGGGCTCACATTATTTTAAATATAATAACACTTTTCTTATATTACCATCGCTCTCCTAAGATAGTACCCTTCGTAGACCCTACACAAAAAATAATGTTGCGCACTTCAACCTAGTTCCTAAAAATAGTTCCAAATCTTTTGTCGCATGGGCCCAAGTTCGACTAATAGGCTAGGCTCCAACAATGTATATTATCTATATCGAGCCAAAAGTTGTACATATTTAGACTATGTTTGTTTATGAGTTTATTTTTATTCTAAAATTTGTGTCTCTCGGTCTTATATATAGGTTGTATTTTAACGTTAAAAATATCAAGTCAAGTCATATATGGACAAAAGTTGGATTGATTTGGATAATCGAATTTCAAATGAGTATATGTCTGGGGTTGACAACTTTCTCGATTTTGCATTCTCAAAAAAGTCTGTTGGTGTTAAAGAAATATATTGTCCTTGTAAAAAATGCGCAAATCGTTACCAAAAAGACCGTGCAATCGTGAAATCACATTGTATTGAAGTGGGATTTCAAAAAGATTACAAGAATTGGATTAGGCACGGGGAAGAGTACATTTCGGCATATAAGAATGATAATAATGATAGGACAACTGAAGATGGCATTGAAATTGAATTGGGCGTGCAAGATTGTATGAGGCAAATGGTACATGAAGGGATGGGTATGTCGGATAGTAACCAGCCAGGAATTGAAGAAATCGTACAATCAGATGCAGCCACCGCAAAGTTTCTTAGACTTTTGAGAGATGCTGATCAAGCCTTGTGGGAAGGGTGTGATAAGTTTACAGTACTCTCATTTATTGTAGAACTTATGCACTGGAAGGCTAATTATCGAGTGGCCGATAAGGGATTTACTTCTTTATTAAAAATTTTCATTAGGGCATTGCCTCAGTCAGCGAAAGTGCCAAGTTCCTATCGTGAGGCGTACAAGATGACTGCAGATTTGGGTTTCAGTTATAAAACGTGGGACGCGTGCATTAATCATTGTATGTTGTTTCGAAATGAAACTGAAAAACTTACTAAATGTGAAATTTGTGGAGCCTCTAGATATAAGCAACAAGAAGAAGGGGGTAGCGGTGAAGGTGCGGAAATAAGTGGCAAGAATAAACTTCCCAAGCAGGTAGCGATGAAGAAAGTATGGTATTTTCCCTTAAAGCAAAGGTTGCAAAGGTTGTATTGGTCATCTAAGACCGTGACACTCATGAGATGGCATGCCGAGAAAAGAACAGACTCTCGTGCGTGGAAGGAATTCGATGAACGTTATCCATTATTTTCAAGTGAAATTCGGAATGTTAGATTGGGATTAGCATCTGACGGATTTAATCCTTTCAGAACAATGACTATGTCTCACAGTACTTGGCCGGTTGTGCTTATGCCACACAATCTTCTACCTTGGTTATGCAAGAAATAGCCATATTTCTTCTTGTCGGTGCTTACTCAAGGCCCAAAAGGGCCGGGCAACAAGATAGATGTGTATCTCCAACCGTTAATTGATGAGTTGAAGGAATTGTGGGAAGATGGTATATCAACTTATGATGCATCAAGGAACGAGTTGTTTACTTTACGAGCTTCACTATTATGGACAATAAATGACTTTCCTGCATATGCAATATTTTCTGGATGGAGCACTAAAGGTGAATATGCTTGCCCTTGTTGCAATGTGAGACCTCAAGCACGATGGTTGGATCATGGTGGCAAGTATTGTTATATTGGTCATCGACGCTTCTTGCCTAGGAGTCATGCTTTTCGTAAGGATAAAAGCTCTTTTGATGGTACTCATGAAGTGAGAGATAAGCCCAAGTTATTGTTTGGAACAAAATTGCTTAAACAAGTTGAAAATATGGAAACAGAGTATAAAATAGAAGATGTTATTAAAAAGAGGAAAAGAGAAGAGGGTGAGAAGCAACAAGCCAAGTTGGAGAAAAGAAAGGTTCCTAAGTTGTGTCACAATTGGAAAAAGAGGAGTATCTTCTTTGAGTTGCCATATTGGGCAAATAATCATGTTCGTCATAATCTTGATGTTATGCACATTGAAAAAAATGTGTGTGATAATGTGCTACATACTTTGTTAGGTACAAGGGGAAATCAAAAGATAATGATAAAGCAAGAAAAGATCTAAAAGAGATGAACATTCGGAAACCATTGCATCTACAAACGCTTCCATCTGGCAAAGAAATTATGCCTCCGGCTCAGTTCACAATGAGTAAGAAGCATAAAGACACATTCTTAAAAGTTCTAAAGGGAGTCAAAGTCCTTGATGGCTACTCGTCAAACATATCTCATTGTGTACATCTAGAGGAAAGAGCTATTTGGGGTCTTAAGAGCCATGATAGTCATATTTTGCTCCAACAACTACTCCCTTTAGTTGTTCGAAAAGCGTTGCCTACTTCTGTTGTAAAAGCCATCATTGAGTTGGCAAATTTCTTTAGGCAATTATCCTCAAAGGTGAATACACTTGCTGATCTCGAAAAGATACAAGATCGGATGGCTGTCACACTATGCGCTCTCGAGAAAATATTCCCACCAGCTTTCTTTGATGTTATGGAGCACTTGCCGATGCATTTAGCCGAGGAGGCCTTGCTAGCAGGCCCAATACAATTTCGTTGGATGTATCCGGTAGAGAGGTACATCCATATTAAATTTACTTTGAAAAAAGTTAAATTCCTTTTTACATCTGCTTTAGCATAAGTAAATGTTTTTGTAGGTTTCTACTTACATTAAAATTATATGTTCGAAATCGAGCCCATCTCGAGGCCTCCATAGCTAAGGCAATTGTGGCTGAAGAATGCATGACTTTTTGTACCCAATATTTGGAGACATTGAGACAAAGTCCAATCGTCCTAGAAGAAATGATGATGAAGGTGATGAGTTAGGCCGCTTTCTAGGAAAAGAAGAGGTAATTACCCTTGATTACATCACACGAGTACAAGCGCATAGATATGTGCTTTTCAATACTGAAGATGTTGAACAATACCTAGAGTAAGTGATTCCTTACATGAGGCTTACATTCCTTATATCTTTTATATTTTAAATTAATACTTAATTCATATTTTCAATCTGCTCAGAATGCATTGTACACATTTGAGGGAGACACTACCTCGTAATCAACGACATCTTATAGAGAAAGAACATAATGATAAATTTGTTAGCTGGTTTAAGGATTATGTAAGTATGAAACCACTTTCATATAATAGTTTCAATTTATCGTTTTAAATATTTTCTTATTAAATTTTGTTTTTATAAAAGGTATGCACGACGAAAGATGTAGTGCCCGAAAGAATTATAAGTCTTGCATTGGGTCCTCATATGGATGCGAGGCGGTATAAGTCTTACATAATAAATGGTTTTCGATTTCGAGTGAAGGATGTCGATAGACGGAGGAAAACTCAAAATAGTGGAGTCATGCTAAATGTAAGTGTGACAAGTTTTGCAAGCCGAAAGGATAATAATCCCATTGTAGGGGATGTTAACTTCTACGGGGAGTTGATTGAAATTCTTGAAATTCGTTATAGCAACTCAATAAGATTTGTATTGTTTAAATGTGATTGGGTTGATAACCGGACAAGCAAGATGGAAGATGAGCAAAAATTTACTCTTGTAAACTTCAATCACAAGTTGTATAAGGATAATCGAGTTGGTGATGAACCATTCATATTAGCATCTCAAGCTGAGCAAGTTTGGTATGTTAAAGATCCTATAGAAAGTGATTGGAAAGTTGTGATGAGGATTACACCAAGAGATAGTTTTGACATATATTCAAATGGTGATAAACAAGTTTCAGATTCGATTCCACAATTGGTACCATTTTGCTCACAAAATCTGGATGAAAATGTTGCTAACGAAGAAGCATCGTGGGTGCGAGAGGGAGTTGATGGGGTCGAGATTGAAACTACTAATATCAATGATGTTGATGTTGATATGACCGATAATGATGATGTTGATATGGCCGATAATGATGATGATTAGTTTGAGTAGTATTTGTTTAGATCTTATTTGCTTACTATTTACTAAGACAATGTTATTACTTATGTTTCATGTTTCAATCAAACTTGTTATTTTTGTATGGTTGAATATTAATATTGTTACTTCTATATAATATGTATTTGTTTAGATCTTATTTGCTTACTATTTACTAAGACAATGTTATTACTAAAATTTGTGTCTCTCCGTCTTATATATAGGTGGGTTGTGCTGAAACTGTAGTGTGGTGGTTCGGTTGGAAATTGGAAGGAGAATTTGATTGTGGGGGTATGTTTATTGTTGCACTTTCTTTGTGATTTGTGTGGAGGTTTTGTAGTTGGTTTTTGTGTTGAAAATATGCCTCCTAAGGAGATAGACATTAGAGGGGGTAGCAACAAGAGGGGTAGACAAAACCCGCCGCCCGTAGTCCCAAATGATCCCACTTTCCCTAATGCATCATTGACGCCGTTTATGGGATTGACCCAATTGACCTCCGCTCAAAAGAAAAAATAGCGGAATTTGGAGGGTAGGAAATTTCAAGTAACCACTTTCCTTCATTTGCCGGTGTTGAGGGATTTGGGTTTAGAGACGTTAGTAACAGAATTGATGACGCAAGCCGGGTTAGGTCATTTCCTGGGGAAGACTCCATCTACGTATTTGAGATATTCACTTGAGTTCCTTTCAACTTTGGAGGTAGACAAGGGGTCACAAGAAAATTCTATTCGGTTTCATCAGGATGATGAAGTCTATCGAGTGACTTATGATGAGTTGAGGGGAATCTTTGGGGTTGATCAGCCGAGAGGAAACTGGGTGGAGGCTGATGGGGCGACTTGTTTTTTCTTTTCGGAGCTCACAGGATTGCCCTGCAAAAAGAAATACCTTAGGGCTTCCTCTCTTTCTCACCCGGCTTGGAAATTATTTTACAGAGGGCTATCTATGTCTTGGTTGGCAAACGGAGAGCCCGCTCAATTGAATGTGGCTATGGTAAACCTTTTGCGAACGGGGTTGAGGAGTTTTCAGGTGATTCCTGATTGGGTTGATATTTTTGTTCGGAGATGTGAGGCATTTGCCCTTACCAAAAAGGGAAACATATCAATAGGGGGGATGATCACGTTGATTGCTCAAGCTTGTGTGGGGGAACCAAAACCCGAGGCGATGAGATTGATGGGGGGCACGAGTTTTTATTCTGGAGACTGGCTAGTGCAGTATGACAAGTTTGTGAGGGACCCGAGGGCGACAGACAATAGGTCTTTATTGTTTGAATATGGTACTCCCAGGAGGACGGTCCGTTGCAGGGTAGGGGCCACGTTTCCGAGTGGTGAACAGGCCAGGCATTGGCGTATGCCCGGTGTTGATGATCAAATGGATCCCGTTGATGAGGAGGATGATGAGGAGCAGGAAGAGGAGGATCAGAAGAGACAGGGTGGTCAGGGAGGAGAGCAGAACCAGAGCCAGCAGGGTTCTTTTGATCAATGGGATACCATGAGGGCATTTCTGGAGGAGCAGGAGCGATCAAGGATCGCTCGGGAGCAGAGCCGACATGCTTTGGAGGATGCTAGATGGGGGGAGGTTATCGCTCGGGAACATAGTCGACAGGCTTTAGAGGATGCTAGATGGGGGAGGTGCGCAGGATCGTTTTGAGGGTTGGAAGATGAAACCGCCATTTTGGGAGCCCGTATACGCACTGGAGGCTTGGGCGATGCAGACAGAGCCCCGGAGTTACGAGCCGCTCAGAGGATTATTTGACTATGATGCATTCGAGAGCCACTGCTCGTGCACAGAGGCGTTCTTCCCGTCAGACCTACTATCAGGGACAAACCTCCGGCTCTCATCAGTGATGTTATTATTTATGTTTCATGTTTCAATCAAACTTGTTATTTTGTATGGTTGAATATTAATATTGTTAATTGTAATATGTATTTGTTTAGATCTTATTTGCTTACTATTACTAAGACAATGTTATTACTTATGTTTCATATTTCAATTAAACTTGTTATTTTGATTGGTTGAATTGAATATTAATATTGTTAATTGTAATATGTATTTGTTCTGCTTCTTTTGATCAAACTCTTATTTCCTACAGGATCTTGTTGCAGCAGCTCTCTCAAGTTACTTTTCATCTCTGTCATCTGCTTCTCTAGGTATTCCTTTGATGCCTGTACAAATTTTGAATATATTAAATGAATATCCAATTTTTACTTTGGGATGTCCCCGCCCCGCTTTCCCACCGATTTGGTACCCGCGGGAGCCCCACCCCCCACCCCCCCGTACTATTTTATACTTTTTCTGTATCAAGCAAGGCTTGCCCTATAGTGTTGTTGTTGTTGTTGTTGTTCCTTGTTGTTGTTGTTGTTGTCTAATTTTTACTTTGTGATTTGGAAAGGGGTCTAGCCACTTGTTAGGCTAGACCCCCATTTGATGTCCAAACAATGTAATGTTGATATTCTTGTTGTTCTTCCCTCTAAATGATGATATACCATGATTAAATGCTCAAATGGCTGTTGTTTCATGTTGTTCATATGTAGATATATGTATACCCAAATTTTCATGTTCATAGCATCTCATTTGAGTGAGTTTTCATGGGTGTTTTCATGCCATTTGTGGATTTCCAGCAGACTGTCCATCTCCACCTTTCTGTCTTGTTGCTCTATTTATGCATAGTAAACGTTGTTTTTTGGTCTTAGACCACAAAAGAGATTTTGTTCTACACAGAACGAGGAAGATTCACATGTAAATATCATATTTTTACCCTGAGTGGAAGAGTCTCTTTCCATTTTTTTTTGTTTCAACTCTCTGTTCTCAGATTAGCATGTTTCCTGTTCTGACACCAAAATGTCATAGGTGTTTTGTTTGACTTAAACTTACTGTATGGCTTTGAAACTCTCCATATCTAAACTTTGAGATGTTAGGAACAACTTTCATGTTTAGTGTTTTCCATGATTCCTTTGTTTTCATGATGCAAAAAGTGGATATTTTATGGATGTAAGAAAATCTGTCAAACTGGGCTGTGGAAAGTATTGTCTTGCATGCCTTGTTTGGACACCATAAATTACTCCTAAAATCATAGGAAAAATCGTGGTAGATTCTTAATGTGTTAGGAAGTTTTGTTGACCTTTAATTTCCAGATTGAGTGAGTACAAGAACAGGTACCCAAAGAAGAACGACGCAGCAGTCCCTAAAAATGCTTGGAGACGGACTTTTGGACATTTATTTGTTTTGGGACATTTTTATATGATACCTTTAAGTGAATTGCTTTAAGTGAATTGGAAAATATGATACCTTTAAGTGAATTGCTTTAAGAGATTAAAGCAACACTTCAAGCACTCAAACCTTCAAGCAAAATATCACTTTGAGTGAATATGATACCTTTAAGTGAATTGCTTGGGCATTATACTCTTAATCTAAATGTTTGGTTTAGTTTGGCATTTATACTCTGTTTTGTATCTGGAGGGTGAATTTTAAAGGTCTAGAAATTTTCTTGCTGTTGCTGTTGAGTGTTGTGGAAAGTTTGGTTGAGTGTTGTGGAAATTTTCAGCATGCTGTTGCTGAAGGTCTGTTATGAATAAAAATGTGGGTCAAGTTAATCTTCCTTGTCAAATTAGGGGCCAATTTGAAAAAGGCACATGTGTAATAGGCGACTTAGAAGGTAAATCTTTGAAAGAGAAACGAATTTCTGAATTGCTTGGAGCCAATTCACAGCATATGATAATGTGAATTGCTTTTGGAGTCCACCTGTAACTATGAATTGCTGTTGTTGTTTTCTGTTGCTGTTGTTATTTTCTGTTGCTGTTGTTGTTTGCTGTTGCTGTTGTTGTTTGCTGTAGCTGTTGTTGTTTTCATTTTGAGTGTTGTTGTTGCTGTTTATATGTCTTATATAAGATATATATAAGACCAATATATGGTCTTATATAAGATACATAAGACCTATAATAAATTTATAGGTCTTATACCTATATTATAAGACTGTTTTTTTTTGTCCTTTACTTGGTTTATTCAATTTTTGTGCTAGAATTGAATTGTCATATGACAGATATGCCGCCAAGGAAAAATTTAATAACAGGTGAGGGCTCGAACCATAAAGAAAGAGGGCTGACAAAAGCAACCAAAAAATGGGGTAAAGAGAGATTGAATATAATATGGAATGAATATGGTCAACCAGTTGGTGGGGACCACGCAAAACTAGCTACTCAGCTAGGACATTTTGCTAAAAATGGGGAACATTTCCCATTAACTAAAGAGTGGTCTCAGATGGAGCGTACAGTTATAGATGCCGTATGAAATGACATTTTAGTAAGTTGTAATCCATATTCCTTACATAAATCTCTAGTACGTAGTCAAAAGTCTTATGATTCTCTAACAATTATTTTTTTTCTTTGTTGAATTGTGTATATAGGATAATACAAATGTGCCTCCGGAATATTACCCGGTTATGAATATTGCTCTCAATAAAGCGTGGCGTGACTGAAAATACCAGGTGAGACAAGCATATAATAAGTATTACTCAGTTATGAATATTACTCAGTTATGACTTTGTTATGAATATTATTCAGT
The DNA here is from genome assembly GCA_022495995.1 of Adenophora triphylla var. japonica. Classification (NCBI taxonomy): domain Eukaryota; kingdom Viridiplantae; phylum Streptophyta; class Magnoliopsida; order Asterales; family Campanulaceae; genus Adenophora; species Adenophora triphylla. The sequence continues at coordinate 310,968 of JAFEMH010002593.1, forward strand.
TATGACTTTTTAATATGGAAATGTCAGGTGAAACAAATGTATAAGATGTATGAATCCGACCGGGACGCATTGGCTCACCCACCCCATGCGTGCGTTGCGGGTCAATGGGCTGAACTTGTTGCGATGTGGGGTACAGACAAGGCTCGAGTATATTTCAAATTAATCTCAATCTATTATCGTGAATGTCTTATATAAGTAGTCAAATTAATACTAATATTATCTTCTTTTTTTTTCCAGGAATTATCAGAAACAAATAAAACGAATCGAGAAAAGCACGCGTGCCTGAACCGGACCGGAAAAAAGTCCCATCCCAAAGTCATAAAAGAGGTTTGTCATCTTTCAATTTAGTTCTCAGTTGTCAATTAATGTTTCTTTTTGTATCGTATATAAATATATTTTTTTTGGTCAAATGATTCTATTATAAATTGTAGAGAGTAGACGAGGGATTATCAACTGATCGCGTAAGCTTGTTCATAGCTACGTGCACGGGCAAAACGGCTGCAGATCGAGAAACCTCTCGTATGATTGTAAGTTAAAGTTTCAACCTTTTCTTTTTCAGTTTTGTTCTTCTATAGAATACTTTTTTCATTTCTAAATTCATTTTCATAATATTAATTAAAGTTAAAACATTTATATTGAACATGTTTTTGTTATAGACTACGTTTAATGATGCAATTGATGAGCTGCCAGAGGAGCAACAAAACTCTCCCAGGGCGCGAGAAAAGATTTTTACAGATTTGATGGGCACTGATGACCACGGGAGAGTGCGATGTATGGGAGGCGGTGTTAACAAAACTAAGGTGTTTGGAAAATCCTCAACTTCTCAGACAGCTGTATTGGAGGCGGTGTCATCCGTCAGAGCAGATCTTGAAAGGCAACTTGAGGAGCAACGCCAAATGTTTCAACAACAAATAGAAGATTTGAACCGCCGTATGGAAGAACGTGGAAAAGGTGGTAATGAATACTCCCTCCGTCCCACCCGAATTTGGACAAAGTTACTTTACACGGAGATTAAGGAAAAGGTAAATGTTGTGAGTGTAATTTAAAAATAGGAGAGAGAATGAGTGGATGGAATAGTAAATTATAATGGTGTTGTGAGTATTAAAATAATGTAGGAGAGAGAATGAGTGGAGAGAATAGTGATTTAAGGTTTCCATTTTGGGCTGTCCAAATTCGGATGGGACGCCCAAAAAGGAAATTTGTCCAAATTCGGGTGGGACGGAGGGAGTAGGTGGTTTGTGGATTTTAAACATTGATTGAGTTTTGGATACATTAAACTATCTTTTTTGTACATGTTAATGGTTATTATGTTTGGATACATTCAACATTGATTTTGTGTTAATGTTTATTATGTGGATTGTAAACATTGATTTTGTGTTAATGGTTATTATGTGGATTGTAAACATTGATTGCGGGTGTATTTTTGGTTATATACAAGTTGCATTTGTGTGTGTACATGTTGAATTTGGTTTTTGCGAGTGTATTTTTGGGGAAAGTGAATTATATAGGGCTGGAGGAAAAAAAAATAGGCTTATTTACGGCGGAACCCCTTATCCGCCGTAAATAATTACCTAGACGACTCGTGCCCAAAGGAGGGACGAGGGGACCTGGGAGGGGTGCAAATGGGACGACTCGTGCCATGGTGGACGACTCGTCTCTAACAAGACATTTACGGCGGAACCCAGCATCCGCCGTATAAAAGCGGCATGGACGACTCGTCCACAAAGGGGGGATGAGGGAATCTGGTGGGGGTGCAAATGGGACGACTCGTGATATAGTGGACGACTCGTCTCCTATTTACGACGATTTTATTACCTACCGCCGTATAAATATTCCTCAAATACACCATTCGTATGCATACGGTATATGAATTTCACTTATATACGCCAGTCCATAAAGCCGGCGTATTTGAACTCATTTTATATACGTCGGTGGTATTTCCGCCATATATGTTATTTACGGCGGTATATCTGTCGTATATAGTATTTACGGTGATGTTTTATACGATGGACTATATACGGCGGATATCTCGCCGTAAATAACATATACGGCGGGGCGCGTTTTATTTACGGCGGTTAAAATCCGCCGTATATAACCCTTTTTCTTGTAGTGTTTGCCACATATCAGGCCCATCCATAGGATTTATCAAGAAAGAATAAACCTTTTTGTATGTATCAATACTATAGCAGGCATCCACATAGTTCTCAGCATCTGTCTGTTTCAAAAACATACAAGATATTGCATGGTTGCATGGAATGCCACATAATTTCCACTTTCTACAAGTACAAGTTCTCATAACAAGATTAATCGAATATTGACTGCCACTCATGGTAGTGACTTGAAATTTCCCACCCCCTGCATGTTCTGGAATGCACTGATTTACCAATTTTTTCTCTTCTCAAGCTCCTTGTGAATCTTAGGACACAATTTTAATCTACTCCATTTATTTCCAGCAGTTTCTCCGTTTTCTTCTAACCTTGTCATTATCATGTTCCTAATGGTCTCTAGGCATGCAAGAATTGGCTTGTCTCTGGCTTCCAAAATGAAGCTATTAAAGCTCTCTGCCAAGTTGTTCAACAGAATATCACACTTGCTATTTGTTCTAAAGTGAGACCTAGACCATTGTTCTGGGGGTTTATCTGCAAACCAGTTGAAACAATCTATGTTATGTGCAGCAATGGTGTCCATACTTGCCTTAAACCTGGACATAGTTGTAGCACTTGCAGCATTCCATAATTGATCTCTAGAAGTTAACCCTCTAAACCCTGTTGTTCTCATGTTTCCAAGCATATGCATTACACAAAATCTGTGTTCTGCATTTGGCATGAAAGTACTCACTGCATCAATCAAGCCTTTCTGCTTGTCAGACATAATCATATATTCTGAATCATCCCTTACTTCAAGATCATCAATCATCAACTTTATAAACCAATTCCATGTTTCCCTAGTCTCAGCTTCAACAACTGCATAGCAAAAAGGATACCAGTTGTTATTTGATACCACAAGCTGCCAAAAGTTGTCCTCCATACTCTCCTTTAAGGAAACAACCATCCAGGCATATCACCTTTCTACAATGCTTGAACCCCTCTTTCAATCCTGCCAAGTAAACATAAAACCTTTGAAATGTAGGTCTACCCTCCAACACACTCCCTTCCTCAGTTGTCATGAAAACTGAACTACCAGGATTTCTTTCTCTCAACTCATGAGCATAATCCCATAAATGCTCATATTGTTCAGCAACACTTCCCTCAATCAATTCTAATGCCTTTCTCTTAGTTCTATAAGCCTGATTCATTAATATATTGGCATCGTACTTCTGCATCACTGTATTCTTGAAAGCTTTAGCAGGCTGGGTGGAGTTTGATCTCCAATCATTCACATGTTGGGCAGCTAACCATTTTGGTTTGACATGGTGATTCTTGTAATGAATTCCACAAGTGTGATTATTGTTAAGTGTCTTAATTACCAGGTTTGATTCTGTTTGGCACTTAGAAGCAAACAATAACCACGGGCATGGATCCTTACATTTGGCCCTAACCCTTGCCTTGACTTGCTTAATGAAATAAATTTGTTTTCTCTCATCAATAGCATGCTTCCTAACAACTTCTACCAATAACTTATGGTCTGCAAACTCCATACCGAACTCAAACGCAGGTTTCTTCATATCAATTTTGGGATTGAACACTCTTCTAATACCCCTATTCACTTGTTCTTCATCCTCACTTGCGTACTCCTTCAATCCATCATCAGAATCATAATTAGGTTGCATATTTCTTCCCTTAACCCCTGCACCATAATCCCATTCAACTAGCTTGCCTTTTTCTTTTGCCTCAGACATCTTTTTATTTCCACTAGTGCAAGAACCCTCAATTTCAATACCCATGTCATCATCTGCACTCTAATACTCACTATCATGTAGGGCATCATTCTCACCTATTCCATTACCCACCTCATTACCTACGTGCTGATTATTATTGCCAGGCCTCCTATCCTCCTCTCCCATTATCTCCTTTCCTTTTTGATGTGTGTCCCCTAACTCCACAAACAATTCAACATGCCTACATTTAGCAGAAGTAAGCATTCCAATATCACAAGCATCTCTATCATTTTCAATCAATCTCAGATTCCTATTAGCATACCCAGGTACTCTTTGGAACAATGTATATTTATCACTTAATACCCCAGCTTCCTGAACAACTAATTTAAGCTCAACCATTGACACACAGTCTACATCAAAATAATCAAACCATGTCACATCTCCACCTTTATAACCAGTATCATTATCATTAGGAAAGTAACCCCCATGAAAAAGTTTTATAGAGAAAAGTGAGGGAGAATCTGCACACAAGAAAGATACAAACAAAACATGGACAAAGAAAAAGGTTACTTTAGAGTAAATTATACAAAATGCAGATGAATAGATACAAAATAGCATGGGACCAGCACCTTCAGGTCAAAATAGAGGGACCATGACACACAATGCACATAAAAATATCTCAACTTTAACAAAATAGGGGACCACTACGAATATACAACTAAAAAGCCCCATTACAAAACAATTCCAGACTAATTTAAACATCACTTACAAACCAACACATAAAAGTCAACAAAATTTGGATTTTTATAACAATACTTATGGAAAATCACATAAACAATTCAAAATAACACAAAATTAACAATTAAGGTGCATACTTACCATAATCTGGTGTTGCAGGATAAAGGCAACCCCTCTTCTTCCTCTTCGACCAAGTCATCTTCAACTCCTTCAAGAATCGTTCCTTCAATCGCCTCTTTGTTGCTAATTATGTTTGAACCGATTTGAACCTAGCCCTAATTTTGGCTTTATAACTTCTCAAATTCGTAATCTCTCAAAACCAAGCGTATGTAGGGCTTCACGTTTTTTAACATGTAAATTTTGACGAACATACCCATGGTAAAATTGCACGTGAGAGGCCCGTGGGCACTTAACTGAGGTTTTGGACGGTTTCCGTCAAAAAGCCCCAATTTGGCGTAAATTTTGCATTTGGGGCCCTGTTTTGGCCAAAAAAAAAGTTCAGGGTCCGTTTAAGAAAGACCCTATAGACTTCAGGCCTTAAATTGCAATTTGCCCTAGTTTTTGAGCCAACTTCCTTATCTGGCGCGTGTAAGAAGAAAGTCTTATCTTTTCCTCCACTTTCACATATATATAAAGGCACGAGTGCAATTTATTGCTAATTTTTCCTCCAAAATATAAATGATTCTAAAATATTGTTTTTTGCTTTTAATGTCATTGACATGCTCAAACCCCAAGACTCTAAATCTAATGATACAATTTGTTATTATAGGCCACTAGACTCTAATTATTAACACTAACTACCAACTAACTCAGTTTCTAATACTACTATTTTATTAAAAGAATATATTTCTACTATAGTATATGTTATAAGTCATTACATAAAATGACAACTTTTCATTTAAAGTTTTTTTTTTCTATCATTTTAAGTCTAAGTAATAATTTTTTGAAAAAATACATTATGCTAGTATAAAATAAAATATGAAAATATAAATTGACAAAAGTCATTCATGAACACATTATAGAACAAAAAGGTTATTCACTTTAGACCAAACAAATGTCATTTATTTTTGAACGGAGGCGTAGTAATAAATTATTTTTTAACAAAGCGGATAATTCATCAACTATGCGTGTTTCTCTCTCCTATTATACAACCCTCTTTTTATACGAGTATATATAGTATATATATGTTTTTTATAAGTCATATTTCTTTTCTTAAAAAAAAGGTCATATTTCTTCTACCATGCTCTTTTATTTTTTATCTTACCAAAATAAACATTATCATGTTTTTATATAAAAAAATATTTTTTGATTCGGTTTTATGTAAGAATTTTTCAATTTTTTTAAATATTAATTCAATAACATTATCGTCAATTTATGAAAAAATATTATCTGAAAAATTATTATTTTTACCGTCGTCGATAATTTTACATAGATAATTGCTTATTATATTAACTTTGTTTTAAATAGTTTTTTGATCGTATGTTTAACGTAAATGTGTAGCACTAGTTGTCACTAATGCCCATGCTTTCTCGAAAGGTAATGGTGACTTGTCCTTTTTATCATTTTTTTGGGGCAACAATGATGGCTTTATTGACCATCCACTTGCTTCCTTTCACCAATAGTGCCAGATAGGGGAAAAAGGTTTGTCCTGCAAGTAAGTGGCCGACGGTGAGTAATTCGACCGATAGTTTAACGGTGATGACCGGCGGCAACGCATTCCGACACCACGAGGTCCGACGACGGCCATTTCCCATAATTATCTTCATTTCTCTAACCTGAATCTCCCAGCAAAGTTTATTTTTTCATTCCATGCTTGATTTGAGGTGTTAGCCCCTTTCCTCCATATTTTTCGGCGATTGAGCTCGAAAATCTAGCTTTCACGTCCTTTGACCATATATAACTCCTTCTTCTTCCTTCCTTCCCTTTGCTTTTCTTTCGTCGCTCTATTCATGCTGCGGCGCGATTTCTCCTCCCCGATAAGTCATTCCGACAATGAAGTCGTCAGAGTTCATCCTAGAGTGTTCCGTTCCAGTCAAATTGGAGGGTGGGGCTCCATAGAGTGTTGGCCAGAGCGAGAGGGAAAGTTCCCTGCTGGATCTTCTTTTCCAGCTGATTTTGTCCAGTCCACGAAAGGAATATCAAGACCACAAGCAGCAACATATGTACATAACAAGATGCCTTTCTCTGCTTTGCAGAAGTAAAGAAAGTGAATGTTCCAGTAATTGAAGTATTTTTGTTGAAGTTGCTTCCGTTTCTAAACCTTGCTTTCCGGATTAATCCATTTCATAACATCAAATTAATAAAAATGAACACACTCAGAGAATGATGAACTAGAAAATCCAAAATATGAATTTCTGGGCTTGGATGATTTCTCGAATGAGAGAAACAAAGAAAATTCTTTCCCGCAATGAAACCAACTAATGCTAACAAGAAAATGGGTATGCAACGTGGTCGGATCCAATAGAGACGGTCAGATATCTAGCATAATAAAGAGGGTTCTTTCACCTGAGATAAGAAAGAAAGCCGTTAACTCAAAGCGAGGGGTAATCCCCAACGATTAGGCTCCGGTGTGAGACTAAAAACACAATGTATGGAGAGAAAGACTATGGAGTATTGAACTTGGATGAGTTAAGAGTATGCTACCTCATTTTATAAGGAAAGAGTCTTCTATTTATATGGTGAGATGAGCTTCTTTATGCGCTACTCCTGAATTGGAGGCCCATTAGATAATATATATAGATAACATTTGGGCTTATACCTTGTTGACATTTTTGGTACTTTATGGTAGATTTGGGCCAAACCAATTTTGTATTTGCACATCAGCTACCCTATCCAAATTTCATTTATTTATTTACTTTTATTTTAGTATTTGTTACCAAAATCAGATACTTTTTCTATTATTCAATATATTTAAGCAATTCAGTATATTTATGAATATGAATAGTCAAATATACACTAAATATATTTCAATTTTTTTACAATATGACACTTAAAAGTGTCAGAAAAGTGTTGATTTTTTAACCATTTTGTAAGTGGTGGAGAATTTGACAATTTTTTTCGGCAAGCGCCAAAAAAGTGACATCGATAATTCTTTCTAACATTTTTAAAGTACCCCTGACTTAAGATTCACTATAACAAATATGGCTTTTAGTGGCATTTTAAAAAGTGCCGGAAAAGGAAAAAAAGGACCTGAAAAAACTATTTTTGACACTTTTAAAGTGCCGAAAATTTAGCGGCACTTTTCAAAATTGCCGAAATATTTTTGGCACTTTTTCCGACACTTTTATAGTGCTGTATTTTAAATAAAAATTAAATTGTATTTAACCGAATTTGAACTAATAACCTTATGAATAAAAAACAAGGGCATTACCACTAAGCTAAAGCATTATTTGAGACAAATATTCACTAATAAGTATTTATTAGTATGCATAAGCTTATATAATGCATTTTTTATAATTGTAATCATATAAATCCAATATAATTAATAAATTAACGACAAGTTACATGAAAAATGCCGTAAATTTAGCGGCACTTATTGAAAAGTTCCGAAAATTAGCGGCACTTGGATAAAAGTGTCGGAAATCGCCGACATTTTTTAAAAGTGCTGCAAATTAAAGGCCGTTATAGAAATGTCGGTAAATAAGTGTCGGAAAAAGCCATTTTTGTTGTAGTGATTATAATTTTGAATTTATTAGTTGCAATTTTAATTGTACCTATAAAAATAATCATAAAATATTATGAATAAATATGTTAATGTAAATTTAAAAGAAATATTTATTGTAGGTCACGAAAAGTATAATTTTAAATTTTGACCCACATTTTTTGTTACAAATTGCATTTTCTCATATTCAATAGAAAGTCAATACAATCTTATTCATACCACTCAATATCAAAATTTTCAAATTATAATTTTTATGTTCAATTTATATGAACATGTTATAATTGTAAGATTTTGAAAGTATATTCATGGGTATTATTTATAATTTTGAGTACTCTATTGAGTCGTATAAAAAAGATATCAGAATCAACTTGCATAAAAAGTTAAATTTTGAGGTTGTACACATAAGACAACCAACAAGTTTTGCCATGTTTTCATTTGCACCTTCATATGTTTTAGAGCTTGTTCGCTATTTATGTTAAGCCTTTAATCAACGTTCTAGCTCATTTCCTTCTATATGTTGATCAAAGATCCACCAATAGCTGAATTAGTTGCAATCTACGATTGAGTTAAAGAGACAGAAATGGCAATCTCATCAAACTCGTTATCTATGTCATCATTGTTTATAGTCTCCTCTCGATCAATTTTCTCTACGACATCTACAGCACTTCTAGCATCATGAATCGTGGGTTTTTGATAATGGTAGGAAACTAATACCCTAACCCTTATCCTATTTAAAAAGAAATACCAAATTAAGGTAACTGTATCCTTGAATTTATTTGAATGAAATACACATTTCCACCTCTAAACACTAATATCATAATGACATTTATCACTAAGTGTATATGTAATAATTATATATTTTCGATTGATATTCCGGTCAAATACATGATAAATGATAATCAAGTGTTCTTGATGTTAAAAATTATTAACCATTGTCACTGTTTCAACCACCATGTAAGTCATGTAAAGAAGAAACTCAGAAAAAACGTAAGCAATTTTGTATAAAACTAAAATGATTCGACTAAAAAAAGATATATTCTGTAAACCAACTCATTTTATATTCTATACATGACACACATAATAAAATATACAGCTGCTTACAACAAAAGTATACACAAGAAAAAATAACCCTACCACATACTCATACCCAAATCTAAGTCAAAAATCAAAATCTAACCTACAAAATTATAAAAGTATATGCAAGAAAAAAATAACCCTACCTCATATTCATATCCGTATCCAAATTTAAGTCAAAAATCAAAATCAATCTAACCTACAAAATGAATCACTCAAATTCAAAATCAAATTCAAACTGATATCCAAACTCAAACCTAAATTCGATGGCAACAATAAAACCCTAATATATGCAAGTGGGGCCTAATAAAGTGTTTGACCAATAAAGAATGTTAAAGACATATTTTCTTTATATTAATCGTCATAATAAATGGTAAAATGAGTAATGGTAGATTATCATTATCATAATACATGAAATATTTCCACTAGTCAAAATGAATAATTTTATCCTATATATTTTCTTAATCTTTTTTTTCTTGAAATATATTTATAGATAATATTTACTTAATCTAATAGCCTAATTTTGTTTTTTGTGGGAAGAGAAAAGAGAGTGCGAGACCAGAGGAGGAGCCAAAGCTTTAGCCCATTTTCTCCATATCTAACTGTTCTTCAATAATAAAAACGTATAAATTCATAAATATAAATTTTGTAAATTAGGGAAACTTATATTTTCCTATTTCCGCCTCTGCTCTTCTACCTCAAATCTATTCTTTCTCTCTCTGGTCTCTCTCTTTCTCTCTCCTCTTTTCTAAACCTCAGTAGCTTACAATCGCCATTGAAAGCTCTTTCTTGCTTCAGGTTTTAACGATCTATCCATTGTCTCTATTATAATTTCTAATTTAGCGATTTTATTTTTGGAGTTTGGTATCAATCTATGGGGGTTTGTGTGAATACTTTGACGGTGATCTCCTTAGATTGTATTATTAGGTGAACAGTGAATTGGGTATTATCGAAATGGGTTTCTTGGTCTTGAATTCTTATATGGGTGTTTTCTGGCTTCGTTAAATTTAACTATTTTTATTCGGGTTTAGTTTGCCATTTTCTTATGGTGAATTGTAATTTCAGGGTAAGGTAAATTAGGGTTTATTGATTTTTTAACTTTTTTATGTGGGGTTTTGTGCTATCTTGAATTTTGAGATATTCTTTGATGATATCTTGTTACTGGTATTGACCCTGTTGGGTTGGAGAAATGGAAATGTGTGAACTTGAGGGTCTTTTTTGTTTTTCCTTTATGAGACTCAGAAAGGTTTACTCATTTTTGTGCTTAATCTTAATTTTGGTGTTTTGATGTTCCTACTGAAATGGGTGGGCTAGTGGGTTGTCTTTTTTGCTTATTTGGTATGTGAAATGAAACTGAGAAACAGATGATTGGATTATATATATTGAGTTTGTCTTTCCTTGTTATCAGGTGATATTGGGGGAGGGTGTAGGGAGTTGTGGAGTAGGAAATGGCGGGGAGTTCGAGTGAAGAATCTGGGGTTGGTAGGTCCTTTGAGGGGATTTCAAATGGGCAACAGCGGTATCAGTCTGGGGAAGCATTGGCAGAGTGGCGGTCTTCTGAGCAGGTGGAGAATGGAGTTCCTTCGATTTCACCTCCTTACTGGGATACTGATGACGATGACGACGACTGTGGTATGCTATTTGTTCATCTCCGGACCATTTTTCTTTTCCCTTTCTCAAATAAATGGTAAAAAGAAAAAGGAAAACCAATGTGAAATCGAGTATTTGAGTGCTCATTTTGGGCGGTCAGACTTGTTTGATAATGACTACTCCCTCCGTCCCATACCTAGGTGCACACTTTGACTTTTGCACGTAAATTAAGGAGGGAGTATTATATTGAAAGTGTTGCGAGTGTAAAAGTAAAATAAGAGAGAGAATGAATGGAGGAAATAGTAAATTATAATGGTGTTGTGAGTATAAAAATAATGTAGGAGAGAGAATGAGTTGAGGGAATAGTAAAGATTCTTTTCCATTTTAGGAAATGTCTACGTAAGTTTGGGACGCCCAAAAATGACAAAATGTGCACGTAGGTATGGGACGGAGGAGTATTGATTTTCTTTACTTGTAACTCTAAGCAGATGCCTCTGAATTGCCTTCCCATTCACCTATTTGTTGTTGGAATATTGGGTGAATATTAGGGTGAATTGAAAAGTTAACAAGGAGTCTAAAATCCAAAAGACACGACAATTCAAATTCTATGAACTGCTCAGCCGAGCAAGGCATAAGCCTCGGCCGAGCATGACTGTCCAGAAACATGACTCTTATGTTAACCTCTGCTCGGGCGAGGCACTAAAGTGCTCGGCCGAACAACTAGCCTATGCTCGGGCGAGGCACCAATAGTGCTCGGCCGAGCAGTTGCTGTCTGTTCAGATTGATGTCCGAACATGTGCTAGCTTGGAGGGTTGTGACTTTTGTGAAACAGTCACAACTGACTCAATCTACCCTATATATAGACCCCTATTCCTTCGTTCAGTCATCAAGTAATCCAACCAAGTTGTTATCAAGTCAAACACAAGAATCCAATTCTCTCTCTCCCTCATTCAAAGTGATTTAATTCATTCAAAGAGTTCGTTCATCATTCTTTCTTCAAAGTTCGAAGACTAAGAGCAAGTATGAATTTGGTTCGCCCGTCAAGGTTAGTTAAAGTGCACACTAACTCTTGGTAAAAAGTGTTGTATCTTGGGAGACATTCGCCATCGATCCGTTTGCACAATTATGGAGGCGAAATATTGTCTTAAGGAGATTTGCTTCGGCATACCTCGCTTTAATCTCCTTCGTTTGATTTCCGTATTGAAGATTTATAAAACATTTAAACAACATTTGTCTCCCATAGTAATCCTGCATAATTTAGTTTCATTTAACACATATTCTTCATCTCCAATTGTATGGGAAGATTTGTTATTCATGGAAACCCTTAAACTGACTCGAGCAGTTTTGGTACGTAGCTATATGCTTAAGAACAATTGCTATTTAACAAATTGTGAAAATTGAAGAATGCTAAGTATCATCGAGTATTTTTTTTGTAGACTCCGATCATATTAGAACTTACAAGAGGATTGATTAATCCGGTATGACCAGGAAACTGTTTAGCATGCATATTTGTAAATTGCCAACTAAGCGCTTGACCATTCATAGGCTCGCTCAAGATTCAGCATTAATGCTTAAACATTTTATAGCTACTTGAATTCAAAGTTAAGACAATATGATCAGGGCTAAAAAACTGGTTCTGGCTAGCTGGTTGGGATACATTGTCTTGTGGAGGTGGGTGGAAGGATGAGCATACACACACACACACACTTATTTTCGTACGGATCACCTGACTGATTTGATTTGAGTGATGGGCTGCAGATCTCTTGTCTGCTTAACTTCAACCCTAACATTTCAACACACCTATTATGATTGTCGTAGTTATTCATGGTATTCCATTATAATCTTGGAATTTCAGTTTGTTTGTTATCTGTGTTGGGAAATTCTAACAATCACATGTGGAGATCATTGAGATTTTCTTTGAATTGATTTAGTGAGTCAATTCATGGTTTAAAATTTAATTTGTCCTTATTTTATTATTTCTTGGAGGTTTTATAAAGAATGACACTGCAATCATGTGAGCTCTTAGGGTTTTATTATTGAAATGTGCAAATCTGTATAATTTATCTGTAGAATTTGTAGGACTTTATGTATTCAATATTGGGCAAATTGCAATTCGGTTACCTATATTTGTATCAGTTTTGCAATTTGGTTCTCAACATTGAAAAAATTGTAAGTCGATTCCTAACATTGACATTTTGTTGCAAATTGGTATAAAAACTAACAAATTGTTATTTTTTTTGACGGAATTAAAGTCATGTGACATGTAAATAACTTTTTAAGGGACATGCTAATCATTTCGAATGGGAAAAAGGAATAAATTACTCATTAAAAAATGTTGTAGCTTTATAACACTTGGTTAATGAAAAAAAAAAAGGATCCAAAAATATAGATTAATTAAAAAAAACACGTAAAGTAGTGAGTGGTGGTTATTATGGTGTTAAAAATGGTAGTGGTCGGTGGTGTTGGGATTGAAATGAATATGAAATAACCATTATGACTCTTAAAAATTCAACTGCATAACGCTTGACTTGGATTTTGTAAAAAAACTAATATTTCGTTAATTTTCACACTAATTAGCAACAAAATGTCAATGTTAGAAATCAGATTGCAACTTTTTCAATGTTGGGAGCCAAATTGCAACATTGACACAAACATAGGTAACCAAATTGCAATTTGCTCATTCAATATTCATTCAGTTTTTATAAGCAGAGCAGTATTCACCTGTTTCATTATATAAATTGTCAGACCCTTGCATGAATTTAACCACTATTGAGATTAAATGTTGGACAATAATTTGTTTGTTGAATCCAAACCCCTTGCCAAATTTGAATTTTAAACGAAGTCCCTTACTTTCTCAAGGTACCTACTCTCTTTTTGATATTATATTCTTTTGGGTTGAGAGTAGTAGACTAACCTACCTATGCACCTCCAATGTGTTCTTGCTCCCGCCGAGGATTTAACCACATGATTACTCTGTTTGTAGAGCCCAAGGGATAAATTCTAGCTAAAAGCTAACACAATGGAAGTAAAATTTTAGGAATCTCAATGCTTGCGAAGCATATATTGACGGGAGCATCATACAACTCTTAGTATTTTATTTTTGCCTTCAGAAAGATGTTAATATGGAGGGGATGGTTGTATAGCCTGTAATCTCCTCTCTCCATTTTTCAGTATATATACACACATATACATGTATATACTATTTCATTATTATTATAATTTTCTAAAATGAGGGGATGAATATATTACTTTTCTCTGTTTCTTTACTACTTATTCATCAATTAATATGCAGTGGCAAAACCTTCTGAGTTATTTGGAAAGTACACGTGGAAGATAGAGGATTTTTCAAAGATTAACAAGAGAGAACTTCGTAGCGATCAATTTGAGGTCGGCGGACGCAAATGGTATAAATGCTTCTTACTTAGTTATTCTGCCATACGTGCTATTGGGTCTGTTTTTTTCCCTCTTTATCTAGTATAAGATGTTCTTTTGAAAAGACAGGTCATATCCTGTTACTTATGTATGGTCTGACAATCTGAGTCATGCATTCAAGCACTTCTGTCTCATAAATGCGTGTGGAAATTAATATAGAACAAACATCCTTACTTGATTGAATTATATGCAAATGTATGTGGCAGGTACATCTTGATCTACCCTCAAGGCTGTGACGTTCCAATCATCTATCTTTGTTTCTCTGTGTTGCTAATCATGATAACCTTAATCCAGGTATGATTAGAGATTAGTGTGCAATTCCATGATGATGCTTTTTGTTTTCCCTGAAGAAAACATAATGTGGTTTTCTATTTTACTAAAACAGGATGGAGTCATTTTGCACAGTTTACGATAGCTGTTGTGAACAAAGATCCTAAGAAATCTAAGTATTCTGGTTAGTGGTTACATTGATTTTACTTTTGTAATGAATTCTTGTCTATATTTTCTAGAACGGTAGTGAATAAATGGATTAATGTGAATTTGCAGATACATTACATCGTTTCTGGAAGAAAGAGCATGACTGGGGTTGGAAAAAAGTTTATGGAGCTATCGAAAGTATTAGATGGGTTTATTGATGCAGACACTCTCATAATTAAAGCTCAAGTCCAAGTCATCAGGTCTTGATTGTTGCACATTTTAACATTTTTATTAGGGATTTTCGTATGCCTAGACAGATGTTGCTCTTGAAGATTTTTTTCTTCCTTGTTTATATGCATCTATTTGTGATTACTCAAGTATGTGGTTGAAAATTTTGCTGTCGAAAGGAAGTGATCAAGTTGCACAATGTCTGACGTGGTTCTGTGATGACAAAGGTACAAATGAGGAAAACTAAAATTAATTTAAGATTTACACGAACCCTCAATTGCAGTGGCAAGTGCTTTAGATTTTTCTAGTTCTTCCTATCAGTTTTTCTTGTTTTTTTTTTTTTTTTTTTTTTTTTCTAGTTTTTGCATAGCCGCTCACACAAACAAACACAGAAGAACATTTCAAAACCTTTCATTTGTCTTTTGACAATATTGATGCCACCCACTTGGTCACCAACAGAATAACGCTCACACTAGTCTTTTCCTGATAAAGGCGAGCAACCATGTAATAGATTAGAAGAGTCCCTTCACCACTTATCACCCTCGTTAGGCAAACCGTTCTTTTTCTTAAACTGGGTAAGAGAGATGGTTGGGATGCACATTTACTTAGACTACCGATGTTACTCCTGTATCTTTTCCCGAAGAATCTGCCTAAAACCTAATTGGATTCACTTGACTGTCTATGTTGCATTGTTTCGCTAGCTGAGCCGATGGTGGTTGAGGAGGTTCTTTCTGCCGGTCCCAACATTGATTCTCGCTTTTATCTCTATTCATTTGATCCATGATATATAGACATTGCCTCATTTTATTCTTGAGCATTTACATTTATGACTTCTCGATAATTCAGTTTTACACACTTTCTTTTCTACTCTCTATTCGTTTCCTTAGTCTTAAAACTTGTCGCTCCCCTTATTTAACTAACCTCACCCACCACCTTCCCTATCATCATCGTGGATGTTTGATTTGTTGACTCTCTCTTCTTTTATCTATCGCAGCAAAGTTCACTGTGTTTATACATATGTATACAATGTTGCCTGTGTGCTTATATGGTGGATATCTAAATCAAAAGGTTTTAGTATACTTCTCTCTTCAGTTTGCCAAAAAGAAGGGATGTTTACCTTTTGGTGATGTTTTTTAAAGCAAGCATCAAATTTGACATAGGCCCAAGGTGCCATAAAAACTTTGCCAAAGGCACACACAAAAAAAAAAAAAAAAAAAAATTTAAAAAATGTCACTTATGGATGAGATTGGGGTGGGGGTGGTGGTGAGACAGGGAATTTATTCTAGATGGTAATGGATTGCCAACCATTTTATTCATTTTCCGATTAGTTGAAGCAGCCTCCGTTTTGTATTGAGGGTATTATGATTATTTTGATACTGGCCATTCGAGCTTATTTTGCTGAGTGGGTATCTTTGTGCATTATCTAACTTTGCTGAAATCTTGAACTTATCCCAATTGGGTTGCAGGGAGAGAGTAGATCGCCCCTTCCGCTTGCCTATGACTCTGTCAGTATAGGAGAGAACTTGTTCTACAGTATATTTGACAAATGTCGAACAAATCTGTCGCCGCTGTCAACAATGGAAGAAAAAAAGTGAGGCAAGCTTGGAAAATTGCTAGAAGATAAAGCTAGATATGGTCAAGGTAGATAACATACCATTTCTCATGGATATTAATATCATTATGGCTATTCAGTTTCCTTTTTAATCAAGTATAATCAAGCTTTGATACTACTCCTTGAGGTCTTAAAACCATTTTGATTACCCACTGCATTACTTAATTAGTCCTAACTTAAGTGGGAAGTGTTACCAGTTAGTCCGAAATAAGTTTTCAGTTTTATATATATATATATATATATATATATATATATATATATATATATATATATATATATATATATATATATTTCTCCTCCTTGCTCTGTTCTGGCGTGGTGTGGCCTTTTTTACGATTAGCTAACATTTAAATGTGTTCCAGCTTCTGATTAACTTTCTGGGCTGGGAATGGATCAAATAAAATGCTAGGCGCCGTGATGTCAAGGGAGAAGTCGGATTCGATATTGAAAGTAATTGTCAAGCAATTTTTCGTAGAAAAAGAAGTCACTTCTACTTTGGTGATGGATTCTTTGAATAGTGGGTTGAAAGCCCTTGAAGGTAGGGGGAGAAGTCTGGAAGCTGAAGAATTGCCAGTTCCTATTGTCCGAATGGAAAAAGACACATTTGTTTTGGTGGATGATGTTATAGATGGTTTGAGAGGGCCACATTGGAACCTTTGCCCCCAAAGGATGAGAAGGGCCCTCAGAACCGTACAAAGGTGAGCTCC